>JAREIK010004938.1:290000-790000 GCA_029783825.1 Sapria himalayana
ATATATATATATAACTTTATATGCTCTTACCTTATATATTTATAATTAAAATTATTTTCTCAACTTTGTGTCATAGCTTTACTATATAAATATAATTTGATATATGTATATATACAACCAATACGTATATGTTGTATATAATAGTGTGTGTGCGTGTGTGTGCGCGCGTGCGCGCAAGCGCGCATGTGTGTATGTTGTGTATTGAGATATAGAGTAAGAGAGAGAAGACACAAGGAAGAGAAACTAAGGGAGAAAGAGATATTTTAAATATATATTATAACTACAATATGTTTTTAACTCATACTTCATTAAAAATAAATAAATAAATCTTTGTTTAAGGGCATTTTTATAATTTATTTCTTATATATCATTATTTAACATCCCTTTCTACCAATTATGAAAAAGAAATTTTTTAATAAATTATGTAACTATTTGGATACCTAAAAAACATGATTCTCCTATAATTTTGTTAATAATAAGGAAAAAAAACAATAAAAAAAATCAGGAGCAGGTGGCAACCTTGTAAGCATCAGCAACCACGACTTCGTGGTTGTTTCCAATGGCAAGTCCGAGTGGCCTGCCGCCGGTACTAACCCAGTCGGCAACCTGCCATCCGGCGACGTCGGAGCTATTTCCAGTCACCTTCTTGATCCATCCATCAGCGCAACCAGTGTAGATCATCCCCGTCTTGCTGTCGTACGCGATATCTTCTGGCCCATGCAACATGCCGGCGCCAACAAGCTCTGCTCCTTGCATCATGCGCTCATTCTTCTTCCCGGCGATCACTGATGTTCGAGACTGGTATGGCATCGGAGCCGGGTCAAACGAATGGAGCTGAAAACCTATAATTGCAGCTAATACAGGAGCCGCCGCGGCCACAAAAATGGCGACAAGACGGCGCCATGATCTGCTTCTTGAACTGAATTTTGGCTCTGGCATGGATCGCGTCAACAGTCAAGTTTGCTGAAAGGCCGCTCAGAGTTGCAAAATACTGGTCGCTCTTGCCCTAGCTATCCCTCTCGCTCTCGCTGTCGCTCTCGGTATCCCTCTCGCCCCACTAAATAACACTTGAGAACTGTAAGCCGTAAGGTAGTTCATGATGTAATAACTAATGAGTTAAAGAGGCACATTGACTTTCCATTAAGTAATACGACTTTAAGACATAGTTTATATGAAACCACAAAAAAAATGAGGAATGATAGTTCACCTTTTAAGGAACGAAATTAATAAATTAAAATGATCCAAAATTCTGAAAAATTAATACAATAAAAATTAAGCCTAAATTATAAGAATGCCAAATCAAATAATATGTGTTATTTATTTTCATGTACATAAAATCGATAAAGCACATAATACTCAAAATTATATTTTGGACTAAAATATATTTTTTTAGAGTACATAATCTTAAAAATCTCAAATTTAATATAAATACATAAGCATGTAATTCTGGGATGAATATTTTTAATTTATTTTCAAATTATTTTTTAGGTGATAACATAATTTCATCAACTTATTGACTTGGAATTAGTAATATGGTTACATCTTGATTGTTGGACCAAAAAAAAAGATTATATTATATAAATTTTAATCTTCAAATATTTTCTAAGTTCAATTCTACACAAAATACACAATGATCATACAGACAAAAACAACCAATAATATCCAGACTACAAAAAATACATCATACATGCTAAATAATAATAAAAATAATAATTTTGTAATATGAGCACATAAAATATATAAATTATAAATCAATGATAATACACAATATACATAAATACACCATAATTTCAAAATATGTATATTTATAAGTTAATAATTATGTAGCAAGCTCAAAGAATAAAATACTCATTTTTTTTATAAGTAAAATTCACTATTAAAATTCTTTATAACCTAAGGCAGATTCAAACTATTACATTCCTTTGATAAAATAATAAATTTCCATTTTAATCTTCCTAACTAAAAATTCTCCACCTTGGTCTTTCTTTTCGTACAATCTTCTATTTCTTTCCCGCCAAATGTGGTATATCGCGTCTGCAAAGATTGCTTTCCAAACATTATTCATTGAAGTTTCTGTTGCATAGTTCACATTAATAGCTTGAAAAACTGCAGAAATTGAACTAATGGATCCATCAAAATTTGTCCAAACTTTGATCTCCTCCATCACGTACCTAGAAAACCAACATTTGAAGAACACATGGTTAAAGGTTTCCAAAACACTGCATAATTCACATTTTGGATTATCCGGTGCAATGAATGCTTTGTCTTTCGTTCTAAGTTTCCTTTGTCTGGCAATCCATAGATTAATAGCATGCTTGGGCATGTTATTTTTAAACCAAATAGCTTTGGCCCAAGATTTGTCTTTCTTGGCGTTGAAATCAGTTAGGAAACAGTAGGCATTAAAAATGATCCTGCCACTTTCGCCTCATGCATTCAATAAAGATTCAGCTTGAGACCTTGAACTTGCTTTTGAGAGAAAAGTATCCCTAGTAGATATTAAGCCTTTCCAAAATAGAGAGTCCTCTTTCGATATGCAATAATCCCAAATACCTTGTTTGCTAAGGTAGTAGTGGTATATCCACTTGATCAAGAGAGAGTCATCTTTTCTATTAATTCGCCATAATATTTTGATGAAGAAGGCCTTATTCCATAATGCGAGTTCGAGAAGACCAAGGCCTCCCAAGGGGGTGGGTGAGCACACCTTGTCCCAAGAGACCTTAGGTCTATATCTACATGTTGCCGGTCCACCCCATAAGAATCTTTTACATGCTCCTTCTATTAAATTAATAACATATGAGGGAAGGATGAAAACTGAGAACCAGTATCCCTCTATCCATTGGACTACTGTATGGAGAAGCTCAAGCCTGCTAGCTATGAATAGAATTTTCCCAGCCCATTGGTGAATAGTTGAGGTTATTTTTGCCAGTAGGACAGAGAAGTGAGAGGAGATTAATCTACTGGAAAATAGTGGGACCCCAAAAAAATAATTGGGAGCGTGCCTTCTTCATATCCTGATAAATCAAGAATCTCCTTTTTAATTTTATTATTTACCCCTCCAAAGAAGATATTCGATTTGGAGGGGTTTATATTCAACCTGGAAATTGTAGAAAATTTTCTGAGCGTACTTTTTTTTTTTGATAAATAAGAAACACTATCAAAAATTCTTTACAATCTAAGGGATGCACAATTTAATGCACTCTTTATGAAATACAATATAAATCTCCGTTTTGATCTTCCTAATTAGGAAATCTGCATTCATGGTTCGGCCTTCATGAAATCTTCTATTCCTTTCCCGCCAAATATGGTAGACTACTGCTGCAAAGGCCGCTTTACGTGGGCAATTTTCTGCTGTTTCAGCTTTGTACATCCACTTTATAGCTTTAAATCCTTCTGAAATAGATGAGATGACTCCTTTAAAGTTGGTCCAAGCTTGGATTTCTTCCATGATGAACCTAGAAAACCAGCACTCAAAAAAGATATGGTTAAAAGACTCTGCATGATTGCAGAATTCACATTTAATGTTGTTTGGCTATGTAAAAGCTTTATCCTTAGTGTGCTGCCTCCCTTGCTTAGCAATCCATAAGTTTACTGCATGTTTGGGAATATTATTCTTCATCCAGATGGATTCTGTCCAAGATTTTCTCTTTATAGATTTGGATCCGAAGAGAAAATGGTAGGCCTTAAAAATAACTCTACCCTCCTTGCCCCAATCTTCTAGTAGAGATTTTGCATATTCCCACGAACCGGCCTTGGATATGAGCGTGTCACAGACCGAAATCAGGCTTTTCCAGAAGGGAGAATCATCTTTTGAGCTACGGGCTTCCCAAATGCTCTGTGCATTGAGGTATACATGATAAATCCATTTAATCCAGTGCAAATCTTCCTTTTGATTAATCCTCCATAAGGTTTTGATGAAGAAGGATTTATTCCATGTATTGATATTAAGAATGCCAAGGCCTCCAAGATGGGTAGGCATGCAGACTTTTCTCCATGAGACTTTTGGCCTATATCTACCCAGGGTCGGAGCTCCCCACAAAAATCTTCTACAGGCTCCCTCAATGGAGTTAATAACGTACGAGCGAAGTAGGAAGACTGAGAACCAATAGCCCTCTATCCCTTGTACCACCGTACGTAGAAGCTCCAGTCTATCGGCTATCGAGAAAATCTTCCCAGCCCATTGATGAATCGTCGAGGTGATTTTGGCTAGTAGGATCGAGAATTGGGAGGAGATGAGCCGGCTTGAAGAGAGAGGGACGCCTAGGAAAACGAATGGGAGTGTGCCCTCCATAAAACCCGATGCTTCAATAATTTCCTTTTTGGTTTCTATTTTTACTCCTCCAAAGAAGATATTTGATTTGGAGGGGTTCACGTTTAGCCCAGAAACCATGGATAGCTCTCGAATCATTTTTAAGATGATAGCCATGGAGGTCATATTACCTTTAGAGAAAATGATTAGATCATCGGCGTACATCAAATGCAATATTTTTAGCGTGGCACAACCTGGGTGGAAAGTGAATTGATCCAATGAGGTAGCATAAGCTAATTGCCTGGAAAGATATTTCATGCATATTGCAAACAAATAGGGGGAGATGTGGGGTCTCCTTGCCTTAACCCACGACCTCCTTTAAAAAACCCATGAAATTGACCATTAATTGCCACTGTGAAAGAGGTAGTGCTAATGCATTCCTGGATAATCTCTATGAAATGCTTGGGGAAATTTAGCCCGGATAGAAATTCTATAAGGAAGTCCCATTCAATCGTATCAAAAGTTTTTTGGATATCAATCTTTACAAATCATCGCGGGGAAATTCTCTTCCACGCGTATCTTCTGATCAACCCTTGGGCCATGAGAAAATTATCTGAGATTAATCAACCCTTGATAAAAGCCCCTTGTGCCGGGCTAATAATATCGCCCATAATCAGATTCAATCGTGAGACAATGAGTTTTGATATTATCTTGTAGATAACATTGCAACATGAGATGAGGCGATAGTCTTTAACTGTTGAGGCATGAAAGGATTTAGGGATTAAGGCAATATTGGCGTGGTTGATTTGCCTAAGCATCTTCCTGGAATGGAAGAAGCTTCTGATAGCATTAGACACGTCATTTCCAATGTGTTGCCAAGATGCTTTGAAAAATTCAGCCGTGTAGCCGTCCGGGCCGGGCGATTTCGAGTTTCCCATTGAGAAAACCGCATGTTTAATTTCATCATTAGAAAAATATAAGGAAAGAAGGCTATGGTCTTCATTCTTAAGCCTTGGCCCAAGCACAATAATGTCTTCATTGACACTAATTCTGGGTTTGGAGGAGCCTAATAAATCTTTAAAGAAAGAAACAAGTGTCTACAATGTCTTTTTTGGATGTCGAATGGCTTTCGTACGTCATCCTTGGCAATAAAAATTATTTTGCTTCTTTGGAGTTTAGAGCTTGCTAGAGCGCGAAAAAACTTTGTGCATTTATCGCTCTCTTTCAAATACCTTATCTTATTTTTTTGCCTGAGGAAGGAGAGCTCACACTCTTCCAACTTCCTTAGGTCAATTTTAACATGGATCTCTTTTTGTTTAAGGCCTGGCCCGGGAGAGGTGAGTAATTCAGTTTGTATGGCTTTTAGATTTTTTCTAGTGCGAATTACCCGTCTGCTGATGTGACCAAAATGCCTCTCATTAAGCTTTTTGAGAGGCTCCTTCAGGAGCTTCAGTTTTGCGACAACTTGATACATCAAAGAACCGGCAATCTTGCTATCCCAAGTTTTAAGTAGTAGTGGCTTAAAATCTTTATGGGTGAGCCACATATTATAAAATTTGAAGGGAATTAGCCTCCCCTTATCAGCATGTTCAAAAGATAGAAGTAAGAAACAGTGGTCGGAGTGAGTTCCAGGGGCCAGAAACTTTACATGACAATCAAGATGAAGACTAGCCCATTCGTTATTTGACATGGCTCTATCTAACTTACTCGAGACTCTGCCGTTTGTCCAAGTAAAGTAACTTCCAGAAAATGAAAGGTCTTCCATGCCTATACGTGAGAGGCAATTCAAAGCGTCTTGACATTCATAGTTGAAGACAAATCTACCACCAACTCTGTCTAGACTGGAAAGAGGAGAATTGAGATCACCTAAGAGAATCCAGGAGGATGGGGTTGCTTCTCCCTCCTTGATCAAATTTTCCCATAGCTGTCTTCTGGCAACCACAGTGTGCAGCCCGTATATGATAGATAATTTAAAGGTCAAGCCCTTCTCCTTATCTATTGCTTGGAGGCAAATAAGCTGTGATGTGCACCAGGGGGCATTAAGATCGGTTGTTCGAGGATCCCATAAGACTAGGATTCTCCTGTGATTATGACATATGAAGTTGTCTAACGCCTTTAAGTTAGAGAATTTAGTTCTCATAAGCCAGGATAGCTTATCATGATTAAGCTTTGCTTCCGCAATTGTGAATATATCAATAGAGTGCATACGGATTAGTTTAAGCACTTCCTTGTGCTTTAAGGGGCAATTAAAGCCCCTTAAATTCTAAAACACAATTTTTATTGGAATCTCATTCCATTTAAGCATTATCATGAAGTATTATATTGGCATACAATTTTTTGATGCTTATCTCATTAGGAGAGCGGGGCATCCAAACACTCACCCTTTGTAGCGAAGTGGCGTTAATGGATTCCATAGCCCCATTATGTTTTAGAATAGTTCTACTCTTACTCACCGTGGGGGTTCCCTTCCCCTTACATTTACTGCCGAGATCTCTCATCTCCCCAATTACAATGCACCCTTCAATCTGGGCTTTGATAATTTTCAAATTCCTACCCTTACATGATTTAACTACCCTTACATCATGCAATGCCCCCATCTCACCATATCTAATGAAAAGGAACCCCCAGGGGTCCACCAATGCAGATGATCCATCCGGCTTTCAAATTAATATAACCCTTATTGCCACCCTTGTAACAGAAATCCAGGATAATACTACCATAGATATATGACTTTTCTTGTGCAGGCACATAGTTAAAACACAATCATGTATATATTTAGGTTGCGCACATTCATTTAGCCAGTTACTTGGATAGCCTAGTCTGCACCCCCATTTGCTGGTTAAAACTCCCCACTCACCATTTACAATTGTAGTGAGCATCACATAGGTAACAATTTAGCTCACCCCCAATATCCTACCCTTACATGACCACTCTACCCATACAAGAGTTACCCTTACAACAAGCCAGCATATTGGAGTAGGCCTATTAATCCATCCGTGACTATTCCAGTATTTTATGCAGTTTATGAAGTTAATGACCAGAATTCTTAGCAGGTACAGAGTGGCTAAGATTTGTTTAGCCCACGGATTAGAACTTCTCAGAAGTAGGTTACGGCTCATGAGACTCTGCAGTCTTAGGTAGAGCTGAATTGCCTTTGTTTTTTTTCCGAGTGCAACATAACACATCATAACCACATCAAGTAACCACGCCCCTAGAGATGCCCACACCCCTCCCCAAATGACCCTTAGAAATAGTACAAGGAGAAGATAAAATCTTCTCCTTATCCAACCTCCAAAACTCCAAGAAACAACATGTCATAAATTGGAAAACAATAAAAATGAGCTACTAAGAAGTCTGCAGAAATCCTCATTCTTTGGGGAGATGAGGCTTCCCCTATCTCCATCATGCTGGGCCATGAGGGGCAGTCCCCTTTGATGAAAGATCTTTTGCCTTACTTTATTTCTGAGATTCAGATGTCCTTTTCTAACACTTTGATCTTTCTTTTTCCTCCGGCCTTTAACCATTGTAAAATCTTCTGTATCCTCTTCCGCATGGCAGGAATTTTCTTTTCCTATCATCTTGGACTTGTGTGTTAAGCTGCACACATCCAACCTCGGGAGAAGGCATTTCCCCCCTCTTCTATTGAGGCTAGCCTTTCTTTTACTTTCAGCTGGGATATTTGACATTGCAAGAGGAGTGGCCGGCAGTTCTCTCCTATTTCCTTTTGCAATCAGCAGTAATATGACCAAATATTGAGCAATAACTACAAAAGAGAGGAAATATTCTCGTATATAACCGGCTGACAGATTCTTGATCTATCAGGAAATTCTAACACGATCTCGTTGATCAGCTTGCTGCCCAAGTCAATCTCCACTAGTACTCTTGCAAACGCAATCTTGGAGGCACTTGCTATTAATTTATCCATATGCAAGGGCCACCCTATACAGCTTGTAGCCTTACTTAGTCCAATTGGATTCCACAAATTCAAGTGGAAGTAAGACAATTTTATCCAAATTGAAATTTTGGCCATTTCCTTCAAGCCGTAATGAAAGCCGACAGGAAGTAGGTTTAATGTATAGTGGTCGGCCATATACGAAGTAAGGTTCATCATTTAGGACTTGATCCATTTCTTCTGAGTTTTCGAATTTAAAGACAAGCCATCCACTTGGGTGTTGGATAACTTCTGGAGACGACTTCCATTGTTCCATCATGAATCTTTTTAACATTAACTGGCCTGGGCTTTTGGTTACAAAGTATGCAATAAGGCAATTCTCCCAATGTCTAATCCCGTGAAGGAGATCACTTTCGGCAAAGACTACATTGCCGGGACGACTAGGAGGAATGTATGATAATATCGAAGTGTTTGCAAGAGTTCTATTCCGAGAAAACAAGCTGCTCCAAGGCACCTTGTTTTTGCCAAAAGTTCTAGGGGCTTTCCCTTCATCAAACAGGAGTTTAACATTTCTAGTATCTATTGCCTTACAAGGCTATTCTGTAACAATATTAATTACCTCATTTTGTGCAGCATTAAGCATATGAGCATTTTGGAGGCCTTGTCTAGTGTCTGTCCTGGGTGTTCTGCCATTTTCAGAAAAGAAAATAGGGTTGTTGGCACTTGAAGTGCCTTCCAAACTGCTTCGGGCAGTTTCTTTGATTGGCCCTTTAAACTGGGGTCTCGAATAACTAGGATTTCTAGGATCAATAACATGATTTTCATCAACCTCTAGGGTTGCATTGGTAGAAGTTGGAGTATTAGGCATAGTGGTTCCAACCATGTCATCACTACAAGTATTCAGGGACCTAACCTTTCCACTTGAGCTGGAAGTGTAAGTAGTCTCTTTGTGTTGGTTATGAACATTATCTCTTTCCCTTAATAACAAAGATTCAGAACATGGGTTATCCTTTTCTGACAGTTTCTATTATAGGTAAGAACTCTAGTGTTTGTGTTAGCGTTTTGACATGTTCATCTTTTAGAGTAGCAAAATTGGGAAGAAGAGATGAGTTATCATTCACATCAGTAGAAAGTTTACCGACGAAGATCCTCTGGCATTCGCCATCTTCAACCACGAATTCCGTCACACTGGAATCGTATTCTGAGCACAGCACCAATCTCTTACGGGTACTCTTCGGCGAAGGGTTAGGCGACAAAGGGGTTATCGGGTTGGAGTCAGTCGAAGTGCGGTCTAGGTTACTGTACGTATTAGGAACATCGGGCGGTCCTGATATATTCATTGGGGGATAATAAGTTGGAACTAAGTGAGCAGCACACTAAGTTCCATTGTCATCTCCAAGCTTGATCAAGCTTGATTTCAGAGAAATCCAGGGAGAAACGAGGTTTTTGGGTAGGTTCCAGGTGAGAGGGAAGGAGAGAGTCGGGAGGAGAGCCTTTTGTGTCCTCTTAACATACAAGGTGATTATCTTTCTGAGCATACTTAAATAATGGATAATGAAGATGCGTTTCCTTTCGAAAAAATAATCAGGTCATCCACGTACATCAAGTGGGTTAACTTGAAAGGAGCACAACCAGGATGAAATGAGAATTTATCAGAGGAGCAAGCCGCAAGTAATAGTTTTGAAAAATATTCCATGCATATGGTAAAGAGGTAGGGGGAGATCGAGTCTCCTTGCCTAAGGCCTCTTTTTCCTTTGAAAAAACCATGAAATTGGCCATTTATAGCTACTAAGTATAAAGTTGTACTGATGCATTCATGTATGATTTTAGCAAAGTGCTTGGGAAAGTTTAAGGCATCTAGCACTCATTAAAAAACTTCATTCCATGGTGTCAAAAGCTTTTTGAATGTCGATTTTGAAAAAACACCTACGACGAAATTCTTTTTCTCACATATTTCCTAATTAAGCATTGCGCAAGGAGGAATTTATATGATATCAATCGCCATTTGATAAATGCCCCTTGTGATGGACTAATTATACGATCGAGGACAAGCTTCAAACGAGAGGCAATAAGCTTGGAAATGATTTTGTAAATTACATTGCAACACGAAATAGGCCGATAATCTTTAACTGTGGAGGCATATGAAGACTTGGGAATAAGTGCAATATAAGCCTGGTTGATTTGCCTTAGCATCCTTCCCGAATGGAATAAGTTTTTTACCATTTTTACCACATCCTCACCAATAAATTTTCGTGAGGCCTTATAAAATTCAACTGAGAACCCATACGGCCCCGGGAATTTCGAGCTCCCCATGAAAAATAATGCTCTTTTTATCTCATCTGAAGAGAAAGATAAAAAAAGAGAATTATGATCATCAAATTAAGAGTTGACCCTTTTAATATTAGACTTTCATCAATACCATCCCTGGAAAAAAATGAGCCCAAGAGCCCTTTAAAATATGAGGTGAACGATTCTGCAATATCATTTATTGATGAAGAATAATTCCCATCCTTCTTGACTATCGACACTATTTTGCTTTTTTTGTAACTTTGAACTTGTTAGGCATGAAAAATTTAGTGCATTTGTCACTTTCTTTTATGTATTTGATCTTGGCCTTTTGCCTAAGGAAAGAAAGTTAGCATTCTTCAAGTCTTCTCGGGTTGATTTTATGCTGCAATTCTTCCTCCTTCAGGGGGGAGGGGAATTTCACATGGAAATCAAGTTGAAGATTATCTCACTCTCTATTTGCCATTACTCTATTGAGTTTGCTAGAGATCATGCCGTTTGTCCAGGTAAAATAGCTTCGCGATGAGGGTATATTCCTCATGCTAAGATGCGAAATACAATCCAAGTCATCTTGGCATTCATAGTTAGTAACTATCCTGCCTCCTACTTTGTCTAGCCCCGATAGTGGAGCATTAAAGTCTTTTATGATAATCCAGGGCCCAGATCCAGCCCCACCCTCTTCAGATAGACTATTCAAGAGGCTCCTTCTGTTGACTATGGAGTGGAGCCCGTAAATGAAAGATAGTTTGAAATCTAGGCCTTTTTCTTTATCAACTGTTTGGAAGGAGATGTGTTGAGATGAATAGATTGGAGAAGTTAAAGTAACAGTTCGTCCGTCCCAATAAACAAGAAGCCTCCCGTTCTTGTAACAGGAAAAATTATGGAACACATTCATTCTTTTAAATTTTGTCTTCACAAGCAAGGTTAGCTTTTCACAGCTGAGCTTAGCCTCCGCAATGGAAAATATGTCTATTAAATAAGCATTAATTAGCCTAAGAACTTCTTTATGCTTGAAAGGGCAATTAAATCCCCTTAGTTTCCAAAAATCTATCATCATTTAGGATTATTCAAAATATACATAATCCTGGCATAGGAACCTTTCTTTTAATCTGATTGTATGATGGTTAAGGTAGTTCAATAGAACCCCCCCACTTCCCGGAGTAGAGAGCCCTTATGTCCACCCTTATAACAGAAAACCAAGAAAGCCACATCCCAGATTCCCCATGTAATATGAGAAGCGTGCCCCTAGGGTGCCCCGTTTTGCTGGAGGAGGATCTCCTACCACACCCCACCCACCCAATACATTGAGCAAGGATTACATCGTTTTCAATTATATCATGGGAGTCAATTCTTGCTCCTAATTGCCAAACCATGCAGGGCCAATTCCTATCACTCTTTATATTACAGCAAAATAGTACGGCCCACTATACAAGACATTTTACAAGATATTTTACAAGACAGTATATAGGCTGATTCCCATCTAATCCACCATACCTAGCGTGACTGAGATCTCAACCGAGCCCCAATTATTTTTAGAGAATCAAATATTATTGTTTGCACAGGCCCATTAATTTAAGGTTGTATCCACATAAGAGCAGACCGTGGTGTCTGAAGGCTAATTCACAGTTTCGCTTAGAATTAGATTTTGACGTGCCCCGACTATTGCCCATTTTGCTGGAGGAAGACCCATAAAAGTAGTTTACCCATCTCATTCTAATAGAATATACATCATTTGACATTACATTTCAGGGAACTATCCCTGAATAGCAAACAACGCATGACTGATTCTTTATAATTCTTACATTGGGGTATATTACAACCCAAACAATTATATTCCAAATCCCCCCAGGTCCACCTTGCCAGCATGAGTGATATCCCTCAAGCCCGTGTAGATTCATTAATTCATTAGTTTTAAGTTTTTCAAGATATATTTACGGGATCCATTTGCACATAATGATTAGGCCATATATGCAGGCCATTTTTTTGACCACGCACTCCATGCATATAGGCACATACAGCTTACAAGCTTTGCTTGATTGTATAGCATGTTCAATTAGTGCCACACATAAAACCATGCCTAGAGGCACCCCCGCCTCTCCCCAAAAACCCTTAATCAAAGTGCGGGGAGGTGATAATGCATATTCCCTCCCACTCCAACCTCCAAAGCTTTGAAACAAAGCACCACCAACAAAAATAAATACAAACAAAAATAGAAAAGTCCAGAATCTCTGTCTCATTTTTATAGGGGTTGAGATCCCCTTGATCTCCTTTGTCCCGGACCATTAGGGGTAGTGCCCTTGGAGATTAAGTTTTTAGGTCTCCCTTTGTTCTTCGAGTTCTAAGCTGGTCCCTCTCTAACGTTCAGCTCCTTCTTTCTCCTTTGGGTTTTGACCACTATGAAATATCCATCTTCCTCATCCACCAACGTAGGGATGGAATCTTTTTCAGTGTTGGATCCTTCTATCTTTGCAGCCTCGTCACTAGGTTGCTCCTCCTCATAAGGGGAGCTTCTTCTATCAACTACTCTTGGACTGCATGGGCTTGAAGGAGTGAGCAGCTAGGCCTTATGGTCCTCCTCAAGTTGCATTAACCGACACCCATTTAATGAGTGCCCAAAAGCAATGCAGTGCTTGCAAAAAATAGGCAAACTTTCATAAATAATCAGTTGATTGATTTTAGACTCATCCGAGAATTCTAAAACAACTTAATTTGTTAATTCATCACCCAAATCAATTTTTACTAAAACCCCAGCATAAACGATTTTAGAGATATTCGCCGTTAGTTTATCCATGTGCAAGGGCCTGCCAATATAGCTTGCAGTCATGCTTAAACCCAAGGGGTTCCAAAGGTGGAGAGGGAAGTTTGGGAGTTTAATCCAAATTAGAACCTTAGCCATTTCTTTCAGACCGTAGTGAAAGCCTACTGGAAGAGGCTTGACATATAACAGATGGCCATAAACCAAGAAGGGCCCTGAATTAAGGACATGGTCCATTACCTCTGCATTCTGGAAAACTAGCCATCCACTAGGGTGCTAAATGACTTGAAGAAATATTTTCCATTACTCTTCCATAAATTTCCTTAGCATGAGGTAATCAGGGCTTTTGGTTACAAAATACCACACCAGACATTGTTTCCAAAATTCATTCCCTTAAAAAAGATCGCTCTCTGCAAAAACAGCATTACCATGCTGCTTCGGAGGAATATACGAGAGTTTACGGTGTTGGCTAAAGCTCTATTTCCGGAGAAAAGACTACTCCATGAAGCTTTGCTTTTACCGAATATTTTCAGGGCTTTATCTTGATTCCTAACAGAATCTGCCTTTGAAATCAGGGCATCCTGTAATTTTCTTTCCTTATGGTCTAGGTTCTTTAACCCCCGAGAGGAGGGTTCATTTAAGCTCTAACCAGTCACAACAGGTTTGTCAGTGTTGCCTGGGGGGTTGGTGCTGGATGATCCTTTCCCATCCCCTTCATCTATGCTATTAGCTGCATTATTGTTATAATACATAGGGTCCAGTAGTAAGGTGTTAAGCTTTTTTGGTTCATTTAGACTACCGAACACAGTAAAGTCATTCTTTAGACATGTCGAACCATAGAGTTCTTCACTAGCATTCGGAAACATGGGGTTTCTGCTTGAACTATATTTAGAGATACTAGAAACTACATTCAGTTCATTCGAGGAATTAGATTTATTCAAAGTGTTACCAACAGAGGTAGTGTTCAGTAGAACATCATCGTTTAAAATGTCCAGTTTCAATTCAGTAAGGTATTTCATCAATTTTGAGTTCTCGAAAGCAACATTGCAATCAATGGAGCTTCGGAGTTGCTTGAATTATCATTTTTATGGCATAGAGAGTTGAGATGAGGAGGAGAACTCAAACCAGGAGAAATCTTACCGTAAACTATCTTTTGGTAGCCACCCTCAACGACCACAAACTCTGTAGCACTCAGATTGGTCTCAGAACATACCACTAGGTGTCTTCGAGAATGTTTTGGAGAGGTGTTAATAGGTCGTGGCTCTGCATAAGGTTATCGGAAGGAACCTCAACTGGAGCGTCTTCCTCTTCGGCATTCTCTAAACCGCTCGGTCCCGAATTACTCACGATGCCAAGCTCAATTGGTTCCTAAGCATAGGAATCCATTTTCATTGCATAATCCGAGCAAATGAGTCGGATTTTGGGGGAGGAAGAAGAAGGCTTAGCGGAATTCGGGAGGGATTTGGGGAGAGATCTAAGAATAAAATACTCATAAACTTACATCTAGCAGAGAGAGAAGAGATGGGAGCTACAAAATTCTACCCTTAAAATATTCACACTTCCAACTACATGAATGGATAAGAAAAAAAATCTAATTAATATATGTATTAGATTGTGTTAAGTTTCTTTTATGTTTTATCAAGAACAACTAACTTTTCATACCCTTAAAAATCTAATTAATATATGTTTATCAAGAACAACTAACTTTTCATCTAATATATTTTATATCTATTGATACCTTACTCACAAAATATAATATATGTATTTTATGATACATCTATGTACATAAGAAGCATTTTATCCATTAAGTTTCTTTGCATCTTTTTTAGGTGTAATTAACTTAATATAAGTATTAGATTGTGTTAAGTTCTTTTACAGTTTAGATTGTCAAGATATAACTTCCCATCCAAAGATTATTAGATAACCTGAGATGAATCTACATAAATCTAAATCACCATTCATATCATAATCAATTTATCTAAGAAAGCACGGGTTGTAACTTACCCGAGCACAAAGATTGCTATGAAATTTTATGAAAGTACCTCAAGATAGACTTGACTATAGCCTATTATTAATATGTACGCAAGTTTGAGAGAAAATGATTGACAATGCTGATAATATATGCTACATCCAATCTAGTACATACCATAACATATACATAAGATTGCTAACTGTTGGGACATAGGGGGACAACTCATGTCTCTCATTTCATCATCAATCTTGGGACTATAGTTGATATTCAGCCTTAGAATATATAGTTAAGTGAGTTGAGACTAGCTTAATCTCTTCCATGAAAAAGTTTTCCAGATCTTTATCGATATATGATTCTTGAGATAACCAAATATGCCTAGAAAGTTTATCTTGAATGACACTCAAATTTAAAAATTTGCTTGACTTTATTGATATAAACCAGAAAATAAATTACCAAACTCTTGCATAATTAACACTCGAGACCAAATAATCTTATTTTAGGCATTTTCTAATCTTACTAAAAGTGTAAAATATAAAGCTTTACTTTAGCTTTCAACAAAACTAACTACTAAATATTGGTCTTGAAAACTCACTATTAAATACAACAAGCTTTTTCACCAACTTATAATTTGACTATTCAATAGAGAAGCAACGCATAAATTAGATTCAAACTTTTTGGTTTCTATACCCAATGCATTTACAAACAAACATGAACAAAATAATGAGAATCACTAGTATTAAATAAAATATATTTTCGTGTACTACAAACACAGAGTATTCCTCTCTTCTATATTAACTTGTTCCTCCTCCATGATAAGCAAGATGGAAGGACCCATCTATGAGTCATAGGTGTGTTCTCCAAATTATTTGTTGATTATGAAGTATTAGAAGTAGATGGGTGGTCCAACTAGCCATGGTGACTAGAACTCTAAAGACCTATGGATTGATCTAAAGTAATACCTATTAGAGCTGAAGTAACTATCTATGATCTAACTTGCTAAAACCACAGAAAGCAATCCCTCATTATGTGGCCTACTTAGCTACAGCCAAAATAATATATTCTATTAAAATATGGTCCACCCAAAAACTATTATTACCTCATGGCTCAATAGAAGAATCTAGAAAAAAATTATCTTTTGGCATGATCTAATATTCTTTTTTTTCTATTTTCATAGATATGCAAAGTGTCATCCATCTATTGTTCTACCAAGAAAGTGTTTTCTATAAGATCATCATAACCACGAATATGTAAATGAATTATTTGAAAATATACATAATATTTTAGCCCTTTCTCAAAACTATGAAGTAAATTGATGATCTATATTTGAAAAAATAAAAATTGGAACTTCATATAATTTGATAACTTTCATTATAGTCATTAGCTCGAATAGACAAAAAGTTGACCGATTTTGTTAACTATCACCAATTACCCAAATGGCATTACATTGCCCTAAAATCTTTGGTAGCTCTATCATGAAGTTATTGGTCATTACTTCCTACTTCCACTGTACAATTGGCAAAGACTTTAATCCCTCCAAATTTTTGATGTCATGCTTTTACCTATTGGCACACTAAGTTTTTTTTTACAAAGTATATCATATTTTGCTTCATGCATGACCATCAAAAGTTTCTCTTCAAGTATTTGTATATTTTTATATTTGTTTGATGCACTAAGAACTTAGAATGATGGGCTTCTTTTAATACTCTTCCCCTCAAGCCGTGATAAATAAAAAGTCTACTTCTAAACTGATACCCACCATTTGCCAAAAATTTCTACTCAATGCTACCTTCTTTTTTCTACCTTTGAAAAAATTTCTACAACTCAACAACATCTTTTTGTACTTTAATTATCTTCCAAATTTGAGTAGGTCGAAGTCTCAAACTATAAAGTCATATTGGTTCTATTTTCTCATCTATTTGTAACTCAAAATCTTCCATAATAACCACCATTTTCCAATGTTAAAGCCTCAAAGAAGTCAAACTTTCATGATACTTTATACTCAATGCTTTTACTACAACATTAGTCTTGCCCATATAATATTTTAGTGTAAAGTCATAGTCATTAAGATATTCCATCCACTGCCTATGTCTTAGGTTGAGTTCATTATGAATGAATAGATACTTGAGACTCTTGTGATCTGAGTACATTTTAAACTTTATGTCATACAGTAACATCCTCCAAAACTTAAATGCAAAGATAATCACTACTAATTCCAAATTATGAATAGGGTAGTTCTTCTCGTGCAACTTTAATTGTCTAGGACCCATAATTAATGACTCTTTCATTCTACATAAACACACAACCTAAGACATTTAAGGATGTATTAGAAAAAATCATATCAGGTGATGTGCCATCTAGTAAAATAAGAATTAGGGCTAAAACTAGCTTATTTTCAAATTTTAGACACTTTTCATCTCATTCAAAGCAAGTGCTCTTCCTAGTTAGATTGGTTAATGGCAAGATAATATGAGAAAAATTTTCAACAAATTAATAATAATAACCTACCAAACCCAAGATAATACATAACTTGGTTACTATGAGATTTCTTTGCCTTCAATAGTTTACATAAATCGTTGCCTTGGTCACCATGTGATATAAGAACCAAATACTAGTAATGCAAAAGTCACACTTTGATCACTTTGTATGCTACTAGTCCTTATGAAGAGTTTGCAAAATCAATCAGAGATGTATATCATGTTTTTTTGCATTTTAGAATATACTAATACATCATCAATAAATATAATGACAAATATATCAATAAAATGCCAAAACACCTAGTTCATTAAGTCCATAAATACTAATGGTGCATTTGTTACACCAAAAGTAAGTACCAAAATCTCATAGTGACAATATTGGGTTAAATAAACAATCTTAGGAACATCATCTTTTCTTATTCTCAATGGATAATATTTCAATTTCAAAGTATTTTTGAGAAAAATTAGGTTCCTACCAACTGGTCAAATAAATTATTTATACGTGGAACTGGATACTTGTTCTTGATGGCTACTTGATTTAATTTTCTAAAGGCTATATATAACTATAGTGACACATCATGCTTTTTTGCAAAGAGAGCAGGAGCTCCCCATGGTGACATACTAGGTTGTACGAACTCCTTAGCAAGTAAGTCTTGAAGCTGACTTTGTAGCTCTTTTAATCTAGTTAGAGCCATTTGTTAAAGGTGAATTTAAATAGGCTTGGTCCTTAACACCAAGTCTATACAAAACTCTATCTCTCTTGGAGGCAGTAAACCATGCAACTCTTCCATAAATAAGTCATCAAACTCTTTCACTATTGACACCTATGACCAAGAAGTCTTATTTTCACCTCATTCTTCATCTTTGTTCAATAGAGTAAAACACAAAGCTTTGTTCACCTTGATCACCATAAATTTTGCCACTAAGTAAAAATCATGAAGAATTACTACACTTTTAAACACTGTAAGAGTATGTCTAACTCTAAATTTAACTTGCCTCCTATGACAATCTAGTACAACATGAAACTTTGATAACCTATATATTCCAAGAATTATGTCGTAGCCATAAAAATTTAAGAGTAAAAGATTAACATAGAGAGACATATCTTTAAAGCAAAGCTTACAACTTTTACACACCTTATTTATTGACATTGAATTTTCCAATGGAGAGGCAACTCACAAACTAATGTCTAACATTTTAGGTTTTACACCCAAAGTATCTATAAACAAGTAGGAAATAAAAGAATAAGAATCACCAAAATCAAAAAAAATACATGCCCAAGTATTAAAAATAAAAAGAATACCTTACCATAATGTTTATGGCTAGCTTCTCCTCTAGGGTAGATAAGATGGAAAAAATTCATATTTGTTTATAGGTTTCTTCTCTATATTCTTTATCAATTATGATACACTAGAAGCAGAGAGACTCTATTAGTTAGGGTGATTTGTACCATTTAAGCTTACATGCTGAGCTGATGGTGTGTTCCTCAACATTGAAGTAATTGCTTGCGGTCTTACTAGGTGGAAAGGCTAAGGGCAATTTTTCTCGTGTGCTCTTCAACATATTTTTTTGTAATTTGATGCCAATTAAGGACTAATTAGTAATGTTCCTCCACGAACCAACTTTACCAAAAACCATACTAGAGAAAACAAAATTGAATTTTTCATACTACAATGAGTTACAAAAATATCCCCACTTGTGCTTATTATATCAAGCACACAAATAAGCAAGTCAAAATAACTTAACATACCAACACTTAACAATTATTACATACACAATACAACTCTAGAAACTTTACCTTTGATATTAAAAAAGCTATCATGAATCCTAGGCACTTCGACTCGATAGCCACGACATGCTTGGTCTGATTAACTAAATTTAATAAGATTTAAAATGCTTTAAAATCCAATGTGTGGGGTTTTGTATTTTTAATGGAGGTTTTTTGTAAATTTAGTTAATTACCTAATAAGTACATGTAAAAATAATGGAAGGA
Organism: Sapria himalayana; assembly: GCA_029783825.1. Taxonomy (NCBI): domain Eukaryota; kingdom Viridiplantae; phylum Streptophyta; class Magnoliopsida; order Malpighiales; family Rafflesiaceae; genus Sapria; species Sapria himalayana. The sequence goes on from JAREIK010004938.1 coordinate 309,619, forward strand.
TATTTGATAAAAATATTCTTCCAAAATTAATGAATTTATATTAAAAAATCAAGAAAAAAATGTATAATGAACAATACTGCCTATTGTCGACCGCATGTATGTAGAAAGGTGTAGATAGTTAATAACAACTTTTTAACTTCCTATTTTTCATATTTATTCTAAAACACCTACAATTTCAAATTTTAATGAAGGCAAGTAAAAAAAATATGTCAAGATATCTCACATTTAGACATTTAAAATGGATTGAATTTTAGAGAATATCATAAATATGCATAAACCATCAAGTTAAAAAATTCACATGTAAAAGAAAAAATATTTAGACAAAATGTCCTCTATAGCCAAATACATAATAATATTTTTAAAATATATATTTAAATGTTTCAAAACACTAACATAGATCTGCAATCTTTAGAATTGGGGTTAACCATCAACATTTCTTCCACTTAGAGAAAATAAGGATGAACAATTAATACTCAGTATGAAAATCTCAAGAAAATATGAAAAAAATCAATGTTTTACTTCAATGGCAACATATATTTTCTAATAAAAAATTTACGAATTTAAGAATAGATTTTGAAATATAAATATATTTATTTATTCATATACATGACTATACAAATTCATCAAACTATAATGTGTGTGTAATTCTCAAATTATTCATTTTTTTATCTCATTTCTTTTTCACAAAATACTTAATTAATACAAACCAATGCTCTACCATACCACAATGAGATATATAGAGGGAAAAACTAACTTACTAGATTCACCCTAGTTACCATCCCAACTGGGAAATACAAATACTCACTCCCATAATCTAAAGACTCATAAGAGATTTACAATTTTCTAGCTCAACAATTACTAGTCTACCATCTCCTTATCTAATCCCTATCTCTATGATATTTTTGTAATTTTAACTATTCATGTCCTTGCTAGGACTAATAATCACCTCAAAACCTAATATCCAAAATGTGTATTTTTTCAAAATTATTTAAATTCAAATCAAAATATCAATAGCTCATATAATATCAAATTGTATACTATATGATATTACACATGCATATCAATGTAATCCCATTTTAAAATTAGCCAAACAATCTATCAAACATAATTTTTGAAACTATTTAAACATAACGAAATATCATTTTTTTATTTTTAAAAAAAATAACTTTCTCGAAAATAAAATACATGAGTAAATAAGTTTTTAAATTTATTAAAAACTCATTCCATAGTATCAAATTTATGAGTTTCCATCAATTAATCATATATCTTAATTAAATGATTAAAATTTTATTAAACTCGTTTTAAAGAATCCAAAACAAATGGTTTATAACAATATACATAACTCCACACATCAAAAAAGTATGTATATGTAACTAATAATACAAAATATAAAATTTCATATGAGTTTTTAGAGATTTCTTACTTTAAATAAGCTTATACAAGCCTAAAGCCTCAAATCCTTGCTTCAATAACATCCCTGCAGCATAAACTTCGGAGTGACAAGTAGCAAAAAGATAAGGTCCCACTTAGGCCTCAGGCATGATAAGGATTATAATTCAAGTTGTATAACCACAAATCAAATTCAATCTAAAACATACGAAAAAATATGGTTGGGAATTTATGCAATTTTATTCCTAATTTAATAAATCTAGCAAGAAAATAAATATACATAAACTAAACTACATTTTAATCTTCCTTACCAATATTATAGACCTTCCATGTTTTTTTTAAAGGTTGAGTTCTTGAGTTTAATCACTTCATAACATGCAATTTCACCAAAATTTAAGAATTTTATATTTTGTTTTAATGATAATGATGAATAAATAAGATAAAACATAAGAAATCAGAGAAAGAATAAAAGAAACATAATATAAGTCATGAAATGGAAAGAAAAATGAAAGAAATAAAAATTATATTTTTTATTTAAAAGTAAAATGAGCAAATTATCCATGAGAGTTCAAACTAGCCTAACTTTCTCTATACAACTTCAAATCTAGCAAATTTAGTATCATTTTTCACAATTTTATATCTCTAACCTATTTTGAACATAAAAAAATTTTTAACAACTCTATCTCTCATTATTTAATCAACTTAGCCAATTTGGATCAATGACAAAAATTGAAAAACTTATTTTTTTTTTCTAGGTCTCACACCTCCCCTTTATGGTTTATGCTTATGTCTAGTGTCACCCCTTTACTCATGGATATTCCCTAAGTTTGGGAAAAAATTTTCTTTATAAATTCTAGGTTTTGGTTCTTTTCTTATGCAATCAATTTGTTTTTTTTTTGAAATATTTTTATTTTATACTTTTATATTAAGATGATTGATTATGATTTTTAAGTGGAAAGTATTAACATCGAGGATTTCCATGTCTTTGGATTTTCATTTCTATAACAAAAAGTCATATAGTGCAAAGAATAAATCATGATTTTAGTCTCTTTCTTGCTTTAGATTTGTATGATAGAAAATGATTGTGGCTATGCATTTCATCTCTATAATACTAAATTGTGAGAATTAGAATAATTGACTTATTTATTTTGTCTATATAATACCAAGGTGTGGTGATGGGAATGATCCATGACTTTGCTTTTTCTCTTGTATTAGATTATTATGGTGCTAGGAATAACCATGATTGTGTATTTCACCTCTATAATACTAAATCATGGTGTTGGGAATAGTTGTAGCTTATGCATTTTACCTATATAACTCAAAGTTATAGTATTAGGATTGGACCGCATCTCTGATCATTTCTCAAGAGCAAAAAGTCATAGTGCTGGAAATAGCTATGGCTCAAGTAAATGCTCTCTAAAACTATTTGTAACTAAAAGGCATGATGTTGAAGCTGTGTTGTGGCTCTTGCCTTAGTCTTAATAGATCTATAATGAAAAAGTTGAGGCACTATGAATGGTTGTGACTTTTAACTCCAGTTGGATACTTGATTGACATGACATAAACTTAATTTCACAATCTTAAAAAAAATTATACGCTAGTGTGGCTATAACTCCAAAAAAGTTTGTTGCAAACAAAAATATATTACATATGAAATAATTGTGGTGACATGGTAGTAGAGTCATGATATATGAAGATTGTCATTAAATTTTTATGAAGTTTTGCCAAGAATCAATACCAAAACTATCCAATAAGCTTTGAGGTATAACAAAGTATAATATAAGGAATATTATAATTTTACATGACTTTTTACTCTCATTCTTTTCAAAAAATCCACTAGGTCTCAATTTCACATAAAAACCACCCAATTTTATTATAATTCATCATAATTTATCAAAACTATAATGTAATGAAATAGTGCTATATGAAGCTTTTTTTTATACAAACATATGATATATAATTATCACAATAATTAGTATTATTCCTATTTAATATTAAGCATACCAAACATATTCTCACACTAAAGTGATTACTCATCTATAAGTAATTATCCCCACTACAAAAATTCTTTGTACTTTTAATTCATCCTACATAATTATTTGCTATAATTATGTTTGTGTGCCATAGTATGTCTAGATGATAGGACTACCTTTTTTTTATGAATATGAAAGTCAATAGCTACATGGTTTAAGTTCCATGACTAAATTTATGGCTACAAAAATTGTTTCGAATGATATATGTGAGTGATTACAATTACTTCATCACATGATGCATAGAAAAAAACATAATTGAGTTACTCCCTTTCAATGCTATGTTTATTATCCGTAGCTAGACCATCAACATATTGTTACCTCTATTAGTATTCTTGGCTATCTAAAATAACTTTATTATATAATCTCTCACTTCCTTTTTTCTTTTTGATCATTCTTTTATCATTGAATCATATTCTATCATTTTTTCAAGGCTTCCTTCTTTTCATTTTCTTTCCTAGGATTTCATGGATTGCTATGATTTTTTATTCGGTTGTGCTTTGAGCTTTTTCTTTCTATATCTCTAAAGTCATAGTATTAGGGTTTGCCATAACTCTTTCTTTATCTTTTATATCTCCAAAGTCATCATGCTGGTCAAAGCTATGAATTTCATTAGTACCTTTATTTTTTTTCTATTTTATTTGGATCCTACAAAATTATTGTGAAGGTCATACCTTCCTCAAACATTTCATCATCCACTAGATGGAATCATGCCTCTTTTTTCACTATTTATATATCCTTTAAATCATCTACATCATTTTATCCATGTAATTGTGAGAAGAATTTAAATATTTCACTTTCATTTTCTACCTCTTTAGAATACTCTTCCTTGGAGCCTTCTAAGTTGAAACTTTGAAGAATGCTACAATTTCATAGCAATCATTCTCCTCAATCTTATATTTACTTTTAAAGTTGTCATGATTTTGCTTGTTGCATGAAGAGTAGAAGAGAAAAATGAGAGAAATCAATTAAAATTTCTTTATCTTCTAATTTTATACTCGGGTGGACTTGTATTACTTTAAGTAAGAAGTCATGACTTTTAGAAAAATATTGTAACTTTGACCTTCATATCTTTAGGCTTCAGCTTGATGTCGTGAATCTACAAAATAGTTACGACTCTAATTTATATCTTGATTTTTCTATAACAAAAAGTCATGGTACTGGTACTGGTAATGACCATAATTTGAGTCTGATATCTTTGTAACACAAAGTCACAATACTATGAAGTATTCGCAATCATATACATTTGTCCTCTTATCATCCATAAGTAGTATTAGTACTGTGAAATATCCATAGAGTAGTGAATGACTTCTCTTTTTTATATATAACCACAACACTTTGTAGAAGCTGTAATATTGACATTGGTCTTTCTTGAGTTTTATATGGCTATGACACAAAGAAATAGCCATAACACTGAGAAGATTATGGCCATGGTATAAGGGAAATGGCTACAATACATAAATTTCTATTCATATCTCTCAAGTGTCCATGATAACATTATTCTTTTCTACTCTCATATATATCATGTTATCTTAGTATTGTGATAATAACATAGAACTAGCAATTATCTTGATCATATAAGTATCTTAAAAGTTATGATTCTAAATAATTAATGTATCTTTGGCCTAAATAGTTGTATACCAGACATAGTCTATAATAGCTATGGACTTTGTCGTGACCTTAATTGTCCTGACTACCAAGCCATATTATGGATAAAATTATAATATCATGGACTTAGTCCATAATAAGTCCATGATATTAGGCTATGTAATATTTTGTTGCTCAAAATTTGAGTCTTTGTCAAAAGGTCATGATTCTTATTTGAGACTACCAAACCATATTATAGATAAAGTCATTGTACTTGGACTTGATCATGACCTTGAGCACCATTGGGATACTTGATTGTTCTAACATATAATTAGTTTTACAACTCAATAATAATATCATAGTCACTAAGAATGTGTTGCATAGTAGAATGAGTATGCTTATGAGTTTGTAGGAGGTCATGATGTACTAGAATTTGCCTAACTAATTAGGTTGAGTTTTGATCAAGAATAGATACTAAAACTATATGAGACTCAATGTTCGATCTCTCTACTATACTTCTCTAAAAACTAATTAATTTCATGACTATTCATCAAAACTCACAAAAATAATAATGTCATGAATTCAACTCATATTATCACTATTTTTATATTTACACATCATCATAAACTACTAAAATATATTCGAATATTTAGTAGTTTAAATACTAAACAGTGGCAGTATGGAATATGTTGATTATATCAGTGGTAATATATATATCTTTACTCCAAAATTCTTTGGAAAGATACACATAAGAAAGCATGCATCGAACCCTTTTCTCAATAGTCTAGTTTATCTTCTTAACAATGGTATTTAAATATGATGCCTTAGCTGATGTCTTTTCATATCTAATATCATGGGATATATAATAGTTATCTTTTCATATTTTTTTGTGTATTGAATATTTTATAGAATCATGATCACTTTCTAAAGTCGTGACCTCGAGCTTAAGAGTTGAAGACCAAAGTCATAGTTTTTTTCTAGAAGGCATGACTTCTTACTTAATGTAATACATAATTATTTGAGTATAAAAGTGGAAGGACAAAGTAGTAACTTTTCTTTCATGAACCAAATAAAGTAATGAATTTCTAGTTAAAGTATTATAAAATTATGATCACTTTCTAGAGTGATGAAGGCTAAAGTTATGATTTTTTTTCATGCACTAAGCAAAAGCCAACAAATATTTATTAAATCCTATGGGTGAATTTCACACTTTCTAAGAGCTATACAAGCAAGGATTAAATACAAGATATAATCTAAACCCTAGAATTGAGTGATATGACCCTCAAACCTCTCATCTCTAGAACAAATTTGGGAATTTATATCAAGATAACATAGGGTCCATGATTTGTGTAATTTTGTTTGTGTGATGTATAAATGGTTTTAAATTTAATATATATGTTTTGATTTATGTTATGTTATAAAGATTGATGAATTTGGTGACTAAATAGAGTTTGAATTTGGGATTTGACTATTAGTAAGTTTGTATGAGTTATTATAGTGGATGATGATAGGTAAACCTTAATGTTTACTCATGCATATGTAGAAAGAAAGTAACAACCCCTTTGATATAAATGCACCAAATATACATATATATTAAAACTCAAATTATGAGTATTTTAATCATTGTGAGTATGATACATACAAAGTTAAAAGTACAAATAATTGTATACACCAATCCATTGTATACTTTAAAACACAACCTTATTCCTTGGGTGATCCTAGAGTGTTAAGTAGTTTCCCAACCCCCTCCACCAAGCATACTCATGTTATCCACTTTACCCATCAGGACACGTGATTTTACACATGGGTCAAGATTTATTTTCATGCCTCCTATACCACATTTCTAGGTCAACTAGTAATATGTTGTGGGAATGTGAGGGCTTGAGTTCAAGTCCTAAGATTCAAATTTTGTGACCCCTTATGTATAATTTCAAATCCTAACACCTAAGTACTAGTTGACTTACTTTTGCTCAACTAGCACTTAGGTACTAGAATTTAGAACTATAAATAAGAGGTCATAAGTTTAAATCCTAGGGGATGCATAATGGGAGGCATGAGAATAAGTCCTAACATATGTATAAAACTTTGCACCCTGATGAAAAAGAAGACAATATGAGTATGCCTAGTGGTGGTGGGGCTAGGCAATCGGTTAACACTCAAAGGGGGCCATAGGGGGCTGAGGTTGAGTGGGGCCCATCATTTGTTACATACATATATTTATATGTAACAAATTGTTTGTCCCACTAAACCTTAGTCCCTGGGTAGTTCTCAAATGTTAACTAATTTTTTAGCCCCCCATCAATGGGCATACTCATATTATTTGTTTTGCTCATCAAGGCGCATTATTTTACATATATGTCAAAAGTTATTCTCATGCCTCCCATGTTGCGTCTCATAGGATTCAGACTTATGACCACCTATCTATAGTTCTAAATCTTAGCACCTGAGTGCCAGTTCAGTTAAGTAGGTCAACTAGTATTCAAGTGCTAGGATTTAGAACAATACACAAGAGGTCATAAGTTTGAATCACAAGGAACGCAACATGAGAAGCATGAGAATAAGTCTCGACCCATATGTAAAACCAAGTTTCCTAATAGACAAAGCATACAAAATGAGTATGCTCGATGATGGGGGGCCAAGAAATTGATTATTACTCAGAGGGGGCCTCCTAGGGAATGGGGTTGATATTTGTTAATACCTGACGCATATATGGGCCTCATGGCCTCAAAGTTAAAGTAGATAAAACTTTTATTCTAATAATATGATAGATCCAACTGATAACATAGGGAGCACATCTAGCATCCATGTGAATCAAACTTAAGAATATATAATGATATTCACGACATCGTTTAAAAGTTACATGTTATGTGCATGCCAGCAAATCTGGACAAAAGATATTCACAACATCAAAAAAATTGCAATATATAATTTGCATTGAATAATTGAGATGACATTATTATGATATTATAATCAATGAATCAAATATTGCATTTGATTATACTATTTTATTTTCAAAAAACATTACATAATTTATTTCTTTATTAATCTATTATTTCTCTATATTTTTGTTTCGTTTATTATATAAAAAATAATAATAATATATATATATGTTAGAACATGTTTTTTTGCTTGGATGTGTTTTATTAAAAAAACTATATTTATTTAAATTTCTCAGATATATGTTAGTTGAATCTATCATGCTGTTGTGATGAGTACCATATGAGTTAATGAATTTTATAAATTAGGTTTGAAAATAAGTATATTGGATTATTAAAAAAAAGGAAAAATTATAAAATATGATGGTTAGGGATTGATAATTAAATGGAAAGGAGAGTTTAAAAAAAATAATCTTCACCAATTATATTAAAATTACCAAAAATAACTATTTATCTAAAAATTACTACAATATCATTATGAGCTCGCAATGGCTCATCAAGAGTTTGCAGGAACTCGTGATGGCTCCACGTGACGACATTGTAGTAACTCATTAAGTCTTAATATAATTTTGGGTGAAGAGTTAGTTTTGGTAATTTATAATATAGTTTTTGCTTAAGGGAATTATTTATTGAACACACCATTCAAAGTAGTTATCAATTCATATTCATTCTAAGGAGAATTATATTTTAGGTAGTTAATTTAAAAATAAATAAGAATAATATTCTAAGAATTATATTATATCAGTAAGAACATTAAAAAAAAAATTATTAAAATTAAAAAACTAAAATATTGGGTACTACTGTAGATACTACCTTAATGTACTGTAGATACTACCTTAAAATTGAAATTAAGGTAGTACCTACAATATTAAGGTAGTACTCATTACTTTAGTTCACTAATTACAATAATTTATATTAGTAACTTATTATTAAAAATTATAAAATTAAATACCTATTTTTTTTTTCAATAGAATTTGAGTATAGGAATAGTAGTTGTCTTTGAAATTAAGCATTTAGGGTGTTGTTCAGCCCGAGTCGCTGCCACTGAGGTTGGTTGATGGAATGAACTCACTGCGTCTGTTCGTGGGGTTGATGATGGGAGCTCGGTGCGACTGTTTGTCGCGTTGATGATGTGAGCTCGCTGCTTCGTTTCCGGTGACCCCTGGCTGCCTGACGCAACAGTCGCTTGAACTCTCTTCATATCAGAGAGACGGAGGATTGAAGAGCAATGGGGAAGATGCACCATCCTTCGCGTTCCTCAATTTCAGGATCGATGTCACTGAGGAAATCTAATTGCTCGGAGAAGAATACGAAGAAAGAGCCGCCACAGCCATTCAAGTCGCCATGCCTAACTGATGCCAAACAGGTACTCCGCTCTCTCTCTTCAATCACGCGATTGCCTCTGGATACCCGCTTCATGAATTCTGTTCTCAAATCCTACGCTTCGGTTTCCACCCTCGACAACTCCATTTCTCTCTTCCATCACATGCTCAAAACCCTCCCTTCTGTATCTCCAGACCGAGCCACATTTCATATTTTGATCACCCAGTCCTGTCTGTCTCCCGACTCAACTCTCTCTCTGGTTCTCCGAGCCGTGGACTTGATGGCTAATAACGGGTTCACACCTAATCAAGTTACGATCGATATTGCAGCGCGAACCCTGTGTTCAATTGGCCGAGAAGACGACGCAATCGAATTGCTGACTGAATTAGCTACCAGGCAATGCAAGCCCGACGCGTTCACTTTCAATTTTTTAGTCAGGTTTCTGTGCAAGAATAGAACCTTAAGTACCGTTTATGCTTTTATCGATAAGATGAAGACGTTGGATATAACGGCAGATCTTGTCACCTACACCATACTGATCGATAATGTTTGCAATTCCAAGAATCTACGCGAAGCTATGAGATTGGTGGGAGTGTTGAAGGAGGGCGGGTTTAAGCCCGACTGCTTCGTGTTCAACACAATAATGAAAGGGTATACTATGATGGGCAAAGGCGGCGAGGTTATTGGCGTGTACAAGAAGATGAAGGAGGAAGGAGTCGAGCCTGATCTCGTTACGTACAACACTCTCATTTTCGGGTTATCCAAATCTGGAAGAGTGGGCGAAGCAAAGAAGTTTCTCAGAGTTATGATGGAATCAGGTCACCCGCCGAACACAGTTACCTATACTTCTCTAATGAATGGCATGTGTAGAGAAGGTGATGCGCCTGGCGCGTTGGCTCTGCTAGAAGATATGGAAGATGAAGGATGCTGCCCAAATTTGCTCACCTACAACACTCTGCTTCATGGGTTATGCAAGGCAAGGCTGCTGGAGGAAGCGACTAAGCTGTATGGGATCATGAAAGATGCGAAGATGACGCTCGAAGCGGCCTCTCATGCTACGTTTTTGCGAGCACTCTGCAAGGCGGGCAGAGTTGCAGAGGCATATGAGGTGTTTGATTATGCAGTGCAGAGCAGAAGCTTAACCGACCTTGCTGCTTATTTAGCACTAGAAAGCACGCTGAAGTGGCTTACCAAAGCTAGAGGGCAAGGGCTGGCGGTTTAACTTAACCAATGTGGTTTTACTTTTATTGTTACAATTTTGTTTTTAACTTTTAATTATTATTATTATTTTTTTTATGAAAAAAAGGGTGGTGGAGTGTATGCTTAAAAAAAAATAGAAAATTATGTAATAAAGCATAGTTTCGATCGTATTAAAAATGTAATTTAACAATCTTAAATAATTAAAAATAGATATAAAAATTATGTAATATGCTAATTACATATACTAGATTTTCATGTTTTTATATTGTGTTTTTTTAATTATTTTATGATGTGACATGCTGATGCAAATTATATAATATATAATGAGAAATAAGATTGTTAGAGTGATAAAAAATTAATTAATTTTGAGTTTGACGATTAAACTCAAAATTTGAAATTGTGGGCTATTAAATCTGAATTATTTTTAGAATATAAAATTTACCTAAAATTTTTTGGAAAATTATGTGTATTAATTATATAAAATGTTAAAATAAAAAAAATTCAAGAATTTAATAATAAAAAAATACATAAAAAACTTAAAATGATCTAGGCGTGCTATACTAAAACTTAAAAGTCGAAAATACCCTCAAGTTTTACATTTTTGTAAATAAATGGTTTTTTTAAAAAATGTTTATAAGTTTTCAAAACACAAAAGATTAATTATTCAAGTTTTGGTATGTATTTTTAAATTATTATATTTTTAGATCACTTTCTAAAATATTTATGTTTGATGTGCTAAAATGTAATTGGCAAAAATATTTTTAGACTCAAAACTAAAATATTTATGTTTTAATTCATATTTTTAACTTTAAAAAAAAACCCAACAAAATAAAATATTTATATTTTGGGACTAGATAATTAGTAAACTGTAAACCCTGATTACCTCTTTCCCGCCCAGCGTAATAAATTGTATGTGAGAGAGAGAGAGAGAGTAAATTATGATTTACGAGTTCTCTAGCCCAAAAATATAAATATTTTATATTTATATTTTAGTTTTGACTTTATAATTACAAAACATAATTTTCTCAATATAATTTGCCCAAATTATATTATATGGATTAAATTTTTTAAAAATTAGAAAGATACCTTTTTACTTTTTTTTATAAATTGAATAATAACTCATTTTGACATAGATATTATTAAATTTATAATTTTTAATTATTTATATGTGTGTTTTTAATGACAATTATTTTTAAGAAAAAAAATAAATATATTTTTGTTTAAACAAAAATTTTATGGCATGAAGAGATTGAAGCTTGAAAGCGGGATTTGACTGCAGTCCCCACTTCCCTCAATTCAGAAAATTCAGAAATTGGAGTAGGATTTTGGAAGATGAAGTCGCTGTTGCCAGTGCAAAGTGTTTCCGGCAATGAAAATTCTATCGCCAGCAAGGAAACGCTAGTGAAGATCTTGCGACAGCATTTTGGTCACGCTGATTTCAGAGGCAAACAACTAGAAGCTATTGAAGCCATCTTGTCTGGTACAAACAGCGTTTGTCTGCTAATATGGAGATTATTTTCGACTTTCTGACTTTGTTTTGCTTGTCTGCGGTTGTGGTTAAGGGAGGGATTGTTTTTGCCTCATGCCTACTGGAGGAGGGAAGTCAATGTGTTACCAGATTCCTGCTCTGGCAAGGCGAGGAGTCGTGCTCGTTGTTTGTCCACTTATAGGTTAATCTTATCTCTTTTGGCTGCCTACGGGCCCTAGTTCGTTTTGTCTGGTTGAATATATTTCTGATTTTACTTGTTTGTTTATTTTTGTTTTCTTATTGCAGCTCTAATGGTGAGCGTCATGCTTTTCCTGAAATTACACTTTCTTTTTTTTCTCGTCATGCTTTTTCTTTCTATTTTATACGTTAGGAAAATCAAGTAATGGCATTGAAGGAGAAAGGCATTGCTGCTGAATTCCTCTCCTCTATCCAAACATCAAGCGTGAAAAATAAAGTGAGCTTTAGAGTCTGACATTCCTCGCAGATTCCTTCTGTGAAAACTCTCCTTTTGCACACACATTGTGGTTATATATGTTTATATTTGTGTGTGCATATATATACATATATTATAAACCATTGAGTAGTTGTTACTGTGATTGTGCTGTAAAAAAATGTTCCGATTGATAAACTTTAAGCATCAACAATGGCTAAATAATCAAAAAATCTAATTGCATCAAAATTCATTTTCTAGATTATTAAAAAAAAATGCGTATGTGCGTGTATATATAATATGAGTATATGTGTATATTAGCATATATAATATATAGATGCATACATTCACAAAGAAAAATGTGTATCACTTGCTTGTGTGTGTCAATACACATATACTTGTGTTTGAAGAAATTTTCAAGGTAACTAAAAATATTGAATCTAAAGAATAAATCATAAATTGCTGAGCAACTTTAGGTAATTGACAGGTGCTTGGGACTCAATTCAAGTATTTCCCGCATGAAGTAAACTGTAAATATATGAGTCAATGAGTGGTTGGCTTTCTCTATTTTCACCAGCATGGTTAAAAGAAAGAAAAAAAAAAGAAAGCAAAAGGAGAGAAGAAGAGACTTCCTAGTGAGATTTTGTATTGTTTTATATCATCATATATATATATATATATATAAATATAAAATTATTTGTAAAATCACATATATATAAATATATAAACTTACACACACAGATACAATAACACAATACATAAGTTTTCAAAAAAAATTTTGAAAATATGATTGTTTTTGTTTTTTTTCCAAAAAAAGTATGTTTTTTAAAGTTAAGTTATATTTTTTAACATGTTGGCATGTCGATAATCAGAGCAAAATTGAATTTTGATTTTGAGTGAATTAAAATATAAATATCATAAGTTATGACCTATTTTTTCTAATTATTAATTTTTATGTTTTTTTTATTGTAAATATTTAATGTTTGAGGTATCAAAATATAATTGATCCATATTTTTATCTTTATGGTTTGATTGCTTTTCTCATAAGAATTTTGATGGAAATGATATTTTTATAATGTGAAAAACATTGATATGTTATAGAATTTTAGGAGATGCCCGAGTGGTAGGACACCATCAACGTAGCTAAATATACAATTATTAATTTTTATGCAACCTCTTACTCTTATAGAAAGATAGAAGACAATCAAGCATGAAAATTAAAACATATAAACACCTTTTAAGCACTCTCTTGATCAACCTAGCTATGTCAAACAATTATGCAAGTAACAACATGATTTCAATATCTCTATGTTTTAATATAAAATATTAAAAGAATTTGTTTGAGATATTTAAATACATATTTATTTTTTACATTGAGTTGTACATAATTTAATGTGCTTATTTATGATATATTTAGACTATGATTTGTAGTCACTATAAATATTGTAGTTATATTTTTTTTATTATTAAAAAATATTGAGTTATTTTTAATTTTTTTTTCTCTTGTTTGCTTATCATGATATTGAAGAGTTATTGATGTTTCATGTCACTACAAAAAAATGTTATTGTTATGATCTAGGAAGCACGGACACGGACACGGACACGGGGATACGGCACGGCAGGATACGGGGACACGACAAATTCTAAAAAACTAGAATACGGATACGGCTAGAATACGACATGATAAAAAAAATAAAAATAAAATAAAAATTATTAATTATAAATATTAGGTATTTTATAAAATTCATTAAATTAAATTAAATTAAAATATTTTATTATATAAAATAAATAAATATTGTTTGTTTTATAAAATAAAAATATTTTAATTTATTTTATAAAAATATTTTATTTTATAAAAATATTTTATTTTATGCCACATCCTCACACAAATATGTCCGCCCCCGCCTCCCCCTCAAATACGCTCGCCCCTGCCTCTCCCCTCAATTCGCGCCGCCCCTGCCTCTCCCCTCAATTCGCGCCGCCCCTGCCTCTCCCCTCAATTCGTGCCGCCCCTGCCTCTCCCCTCAATTCGCGCCGCCCCTGCCTCTCCCCTCAATTCGCGCCGCCCCTGCCTCTCCCCTCAATTCGCGTCGCCCCTGCCTCTTTCCTCAATGATACACCACGTGGTGTATCGCACACGTATCCATGCCGTGTCCGTATCGTGTCCAGGTGTCGGACACGTGGACACTGCTGTAGGGAGCCGTGTCTATGCTTCCTTGGTTATGATGAATAGTTACTTCTTAGAATTAATATTCACTATTAGAGTTATTGTTCATTTTGGTGATTACTAGAGAAGTTTGTATCATTCAATGATATTTTTGGTGTCTACAATCAAGTAGGAATGTCAAATGGGCTGTATCATGTTGACATGACCTATTTTCTTTAGACCTAGCTGGGTCACTTGGTCATGCTTGGCATGATATGCTTTTTAGCATGGGCTGTATCATGTTAGTATGATTCTAAAAATGGGTAGCTTGACATATTTTGGTACTCTTTGTTTATCTGAGTCATGCTGGGTCATGCCCAGTCATGCCAAGTCATACTAAACTATGTCAAGACTGAGGCATGGTTGGCTAGCTTGGATTGGCCACCGAGGATAAAATTGTGTAATTTAGTTTATAAGTGATTACCCAATGAAAATTGTATTCAAAATTATATTTTTGTTGAGTCCATTTTAGTGAATATATGATTTTGAGTAAGAAATACTTAAATCATTTACTAAAAATTTACTTGAGGATGATTTTTAGGAGGATTGGCTAACACTTAATGCATAATTGCTTGTGTATGCAAGACATTTGATAGATAAGAGTATTTTGAGGATGTTTGAACCATGTACTATGTGCAAGAAGATGTGAGGATTAACAACTATATTTTGCTTTTTAAATATGTTTTATATTTATGATTATATTAGCTTTTTAGGTGTAAATTGAGTAACTATGATAAATTTATTAGACAAAAAAAAGTTAATTGAGTTTCCACTATGTGATGTTCTCTCAATGATATAATTTAATTATGAAAAATATATATATATATAGACTGATGACCATACGACCATCAGACAAAAGATATTAAGTGAGTTTATATATTTGTATTTTATTGGAAATGAGTATTTAGTGTTGAATGACATATATTGAGAGAGTGTATGTGTGTGTTTCAGATAGAGTTAGATTGTTAGAGCTATATCAGATAATGAAATAGGCCTCCATAGTAGATATAATACAATGTGGGCGCATAGTTTAGAGTCACGTTGCTACAATATTTACTAAGACTTTAGTTAACAATGTTAAAGTTGCACATGGCAATACTACGTGTGGTTGTGTGGTCTGCCCTTGTTATGGAAGGGCATAGCATAAAAAGGATATATGCCAAGACTATTGTACAAAGTTATATAGATAATTTTTTTGGGTTGTAGAGATAGTACAATAAGTTATTGGACTTTGTCAATGGTCTTTGCAAAGTACACTCACAAAGTATATTACTATCTCAACGAGGAGTATGATAAAGCATTTTCTTTAGATAATACATGTATGCTTAGAATTTTTAGTACCATTGCAATCTCCATAATTATACTAACTTTGAACTGATGGGTAGTAGAGATAGGAGCCAATACCCATGTTACATGTCATCTATTTTTGTTTATTTTTTTTAGGTCTTTAGTCATTGATGTTGATGTAACTAATAAGCTATATGTATTTTGTTCTACTCTTGAAAATTTATTAGATGCTTGACTTTAGTGATATATTGTTGGTATATTTTTTATTTGATTATTATTTGCTAGTCAAATTGAATTATTAAAGTAAAATATAAAGATGATGACTTTTTTATTGTGATTTGTATTAGTCAACAAAAATATATTATGAATTTATATCCATAATATCAGAAGGTACTAGCCAAGTTGTATTTCACCTATAAATGTTTGGAAATCATGTAGAATTATGATTTATGATGGAATGAGATGTTTGCTAATATTTATTGTTGTTTTTTTTTGGATAGTGCTTTGATTTTTTATTTAAATGGAACTTGTTTTATTGTTGCTTCATTATTTCTTATAAAATAATTAAAACTCAACATACATGTCAAATTAAAATTATAAAAGATGATAATATGTTAAAAAATATTTCATGTGAGCTTGTTACCTTTTTTTCATGAGTATAAGGTGATCATCCAATATCTTATGCTAGCATATTCATGTAGGTCATACTCAATGCATAAAATTTTTATTTTCATGTGAAGTGTGAAAGTGATTAATATCTTAATAATCTCATTTTTGAAAGATAGAGACTATGTATGATGAGTCTTCAAATTGAGACATATGATCGTTTGATGAAAATTCTTTTTATTACACTAAATTATGATCTTTAATATATACATGCAACACAAATGTTTCTTAGATGATTATCTATCATAATACTATTTTTATTAAAATATATTTAATTTTAGAGTTTTTATGAGATTCAATATGTTAATATTTGTGTAATTATATACAAGCTAGCATGCTATTATAAAATAAAATTACTATGAGAAAAAATTCTTACTTAATTGATATGATTAAGATATTTTTATTGAATTGATGTATGCTTGTATATTTCTAGCAAAATATTTTTTGTGATTCTAAACTATTTAATTAATTGATTATTGTTATTTTTTTACCTGCAAATTATATTTCATTCTAGTTATTTCAGATTTTCTCTCTTTGAAGAAAGGAGATAACTTGTCGAACCATGAAGTATGTGGTCCTTGGATATTCTAGTTTCCAAAAGCATGATAGATGTTATTCTCTTGAATTGAAGATATTACTTGTGTTTGCTGATAATATTTTTTTTGAGAATGAATCACTTATTAAAAAATCTCACTCTCAAATAATTAGTTCATTGAATATGATGATGTTGGTGATATTCGTTGTGTAGTTGGAAATTTATCGAGAATTCTAACTAATCAAGCTATTGCTTCATCTATCAATGTTGTAGAACTAGGGTATATTGAAGTGTTGTATGGTGTTGCTTTGAGAATGAGAGATTCAACTGCTCTAATTTAAGAGGGTGTGTGACACTAGTATGTTCACAATGTTTCTTTGCTCACATGTTGATCTTATGCATAAGGTAGACTTTGACATTCCAATTGCTCTATAGAAAAAATTAAGAAATTTTTCTACCCAACATTTTTTTTATCAATTACTCTTTTATACATTCGCAATGTTGTGTATTTTAACATTTCACTTAATATAAAAAATAACTTGCTCATTTATAGTGATGATAAATTATATTGGTTGAACTTGGAGTCATCACTCTTAAGAAAACTTTGCATTTTATTTCTACTTCCAAAAAAATTATAGTGAGATATAAATGGGCATATGCTATGGTGATCGAACCTGATGAAAAGGAGATTGGATTAAGGTCAAATTTGTAGCCAACAGTTTACTTAGACATATGAGGCTTGTTACTAGGATATATTCTTTTCAGTGGCTAAAATGATGCAGATCAAGTTTCTAGTGTCTTTTGTGAAATCTCCAGATGATTGATATATCAATTAGCTATGTTAATGTATTATTTTTCATGGAGATCTTGCATATTCAAGTATCATGATGCCATTTTTTTTAGCAAAAATATGTAATTAATAACTATGCTAATTGTAGATTTTTCACTTGACTCATAATTAGATCTTACTCATGATACTAGCAGGTAAGTCGTTTAGATATAAGAGAATCATAAAAATATTTAACTATTTAATAATCACATGACTAAACATGAAATATATCATTGATATATTTAGTTATTTTTTAAAATTGTTAAATAAGGGAGATTATAGATGTAATATTGCATATCCTAAAATATATGAAGAATATATATAGACTTGATATTTCATTTAAATATTGTCTTGTTGATGGTTATTTTGATTTTTGTTGAGCTTTCGTGATAATATATTACAAATTAATTATTATTTTTTCTAGAGATAATTTGATTTCATAAAAAAATAAGAGTCAACAAGTTTTTTATATTAAGTGTAGTGGTAAAATACAAAGTTATGATTTTAGTACACATCAACATAATTTTATGAATTTGATATTAACTTGAAGATGATGTTTTTTTATTACATTATTAATCATAATTTTATGTATGCTTTATTTTTTGCAAATTAATTGCAATATTCATAATATATTATATCAATGCTTTAATATTTTGTTATATATTAATTATAGCCGATAGTAATAGTCTTATAGATGAGATATAATCAATGTGATACAATTGATTCTTTTTTCTTAAAAAATATAAATGATAATGATGAGTGATTGACAAAAAAATGAAATAAGATAAATTTTTATGAAAATGCAATATATAGTATCGCGTTTGATGATGATATATTGATGTGAGATATTGTCAATAATACTAATGAAGATTGGATTTCTTATTGGATATATACTTTTTTGTTGATAGATAAAGATGAAGTTGTAGTTTATTTCTTCAATGAGAAAGATGTGATATTCTACGGGAGCGTGAGCAATAATAGACATGCTAATGATTTTGATAGATTTAGATGATTAATAATTTTTTTTGTAATTTAATTCTATCATTCATAGTTTAGTATTATCTTTTTTTATATTTCACTTTTAATTTGTGAGTGTATGTGCGTGTATATGGTGTTTGTATTTTGGTTATTTTCCCATGCACGTCTTTAGTCAGAACAACCAAGTGTCATTTCACTTATTAGAAAATGAGATTGAGCTTAACAATTCATCTCTAAAAGATAACTCATTTTGGATCATTTCCTGATTTTTCTAAGTCATCCTTGTGCATTGGTCAATGTAATCTTTTCTGTATCATTTCAATTTTATTGGATGTTTCCGAATTTGAAAATAATATATTATATTTTTGAATGTAATAAATAATGTAATATATTATTGAAAATAATATATTATTGAAATTGGATGTAATATATTTATGTACCAGATCAATAAAAGATCATAAATTTGCTAATATCACTTTAACTTATAAAAAAAAAAGTTTGTGTGAATAGGTACATGCATTGGCACCATGCATCTTGGGCGCTATCATGACTTGGTGGCTAGGTGCATCATCTTCCTCTTCTATTTGTCTGCTCCGCTCTTTTTTTTTGATCAAATATCAAATTGATGAAATAGGGAACGTGGGGGTATATTTTATTTTCTTATTTTTTATTTATGCTTGGAATTTTCTACATCAGTCATTGCACTCTTCTCATTGAGACTGTCGAACGATTGTCATTGTTTTACTTACCTACAACTTGATGCTTCAGTGTGATCATATGCTCTAATCTTCTCCTAATCGCTATTTGCTTGCATTTTTTTGGTTATTTCTCACAGTACTATCTCTTGGCAGCCCGTGTGAATGTCTGATCTTGTTTTATTATTTTAACGATCTATTTATTTGGCTTCTAGATTTATGAGGAGCTGGATTCTGGAAAAACTTCCATAAGACTACTGTATGTAACACCAGAGCTGGTTGCAACGTCAGGATTTATGTCACTGCTAAGAAAGATCCATACCAGAGGATTACTGAATGTGATTGCTATAGATGAGGTACAGCATCAGGCAACCCATGCAAATGTTATTGTGGTCATTTTTAGGGAAATTGTGATGTTTTTATATATGTTTCCACCTATTCCTTTCATTGTCTTCTTTGCGCCTTGTTTTATAGGCTCATTGCATCTCTACTTGGGGCCATGATTTCAGGTTGGTTCTCAGTTCTCTTGATCAATCTCTTGAGTTCTTGTATACTGGAAAAAAATTCATGCTCTTAGTGATTGTGCTTATTTTTGTTGGCCTCAGTGTTATGGTCATGCCATTTAAAATTTTATATGGATATGATTTGCCAATAAATTGGTCTATTTATTCTCACGATATGTTGTATTTAAAGTGTCCACTTTAAATATTAATTAGAAGTACTAAATTAGACTTAATATGATGTCTTGAGTATTGGCTTCATGAATTAATGATAAATTTCATAATATTTAATTATGATATCAACTAGATACTAAAGTTTATTGTATTTTTTTTTTGAAATTATGGAACATCTAGAATAATATAGAATGACAACTAGAACAATGGTTATTCTTATTAGAAGTATCTAAACAATTTGTGATGGATTTGATACGAGCAATGATACCTACTTTAAGAATGGTAATGATGACAATTAGTGAAGTAGTGTTAGATGAGTAGCGATGATGGTCAGTCAATCGTGAAGGTTGAAGAAGGCTAATAATAAAGATTGTTAAAATCATAATAATTATTGTTGAGACTTAGTTTAGAGCTTATGTTTACTTTATTTGTTTATTTATATTTTTATTATATTATATGAGAGTACCTCATATGTGGCTGACCAACTATATATTTTTTTATTTAATCTTGAAATTAATAAAAATAAAAAAAAAATTATTTTATCTTTAGAAAAAAACTCAAGGGCCAAAATTCTAAATTGAAAATTGGAACAAAATATTATAGCCATCCGTCTATTGAAGGGCAACATTTGATTGTGTTGGTGGTAGCTTGTCTTTTGCCAGCATCTATGACAATGTGCATCAACATTTGATGTTGATAATAGTGGTGCTGCTGTATTGTGGAGATAGAGATAAGATGTTTGTGATTTTTTTTCTTATCCATTGGGTGAATTATGATCGTTGGATGTGCAACATGTTAGTGTTGGTCTAGTAGACAATGACGATTAGAATGATGATTTATATGGCAAGTGGCATGATGGTGTTGGTACAACTTCTGTACACTACTTTTTCATCATTAAAATAGTATAAAGTCTATTTTAGAAGTTTTAAATGAAATTATGATGTTTGTATTATTATTTTTTTTTTATTTTTGAGAATTTTTTTTTGTTATGTTATTTTTATGAAAGAAAAAGAATGATTAGAATTAGTATATAACCGTTTGAAAAAATCTAATAGAAATTAAAGACAGATACATATTTCTCGTGTGATATATTAGTAATAATCTAATTTGTGGACTAAGGTTGCATGAAACACATGTGGGAGTAGCTTCTATGAATTGAGGCAAATGAGTGGCTAAGGATTGATGCACATTTTCTAGGATATTTAAGATAGTCGATTAATTTGAGTGTGTCATATATATTTGATTTTTGTGATATGTGCAATAAGATTTGAGATATAGACATGTTGATGTATTCATTGGGAATGTTCTACTTGCATGAGAATATCACCCAACTGTTGACATGCATACTAATTAATCTAGATGTGATGACTCATTGTGTAGCTTGGAAAAAATTATGAGAGCGGATTAATGAGGTGATAACTGATAACTATGTTGACAAGCCATGCTACTTTAGAGATTTTGGATGATCAGATTCACAATATTTTATAGTTATATGTTTTGGGAGAGTGGTTTATTATTTATCTAACTTAGATCATTTGTGAAAAGATCCTCTCAATCTAATTAGAGATTTGTCAAAAGGTTCTTCAGGCTTTTACAGCTACACACAAATTGAGTGGAGTCGACATGATAAATCATATCATTATAGTGATTATACTATATAATAGCAGTGAAATAGCTAACATACATGCTTTGAGTTAGAGGAAGATAATGGTGACCTATTTTTTTTTGTGAGAGATTGGGACTCGCTAAGGACTAAGGAGAAGTCTTAGATGTTGCATCCCATGTTGTAAAAGATGTTTTGGGGTTTAGAGATTATATAATAGTCTACTGGATCCACTTTGGATGGACCTTCCATCTCACCATGTGCACACTCACTTGTCCCGTGATGCTTGCTTAAAAGGAATATTTTAGACTTTTTTTTTTTGGTGTTACTAGCTTTAGGTGAGACAATCAATATGTCTACTATTCTTTCTTTTCATTAACTCATTTTGTATTCTTTGATTTTCAATTTTAGAACTTATACTCATGTCTAATGTCACATGTATTTTTTTATACCAAATTTATTTATAATTTTTTAGTTAGTTATTTTTCTAAGTAACTAGGTAATGACAGTTTTTTTTTTTTGGGTATCTTTGTACATAATTCATAGTTCAGGTGGCTGGTTTTCTTGTGGACTGAGCAAATTAGACTGTATTTTTTTTTCCACCTGCAAGAGTCCCTCTTGGTACTTGGCTATTATTGATATATTGATTGTACACTCTTAGTTTAAAAATTAGTCATTGAATAAGCTTAAAATTATGAAGCAAAGTATTAAATGGATAATTTCTTTTGACTGTGAGCTATATTAGTTAAAAAATATATACTATAACTTTTTATCTGGTATGTCAGAGGAGTGTTAGGAGAGAGATTATTTGTATCAGATAGCAAGCAGCAGGCAGCAGGCTGCTGAGTATGAGCAACATGAGGGCTGGGCCAGCAGAGGTCCTAGAGCCCCTGGAGTCCAGTGCCTGAGGATGTGGACCATCCATTTCCTGGTGGCTTGGGGGATAGGACTTGGCTGAGCCTTATCAGGGTGCCTGGCTCGCTGCACGCAGCTCACCTGGTTTGCATCTGGGCTAGCTGCAGCTGCCATGTGCAGCACCAAGCCAGCCTGGGTTAGGTGTGTATCTTTCCATGGGTCAGTTGCTGCTGGTTTTTTCTTGGTTTTACATGATCCGACGTGGCCAACACGACCCAGTTTTAAACCGGGTCTGCCAGCACATCACAACATGGCAATGCACGACACAACAGTGCAGTTGGGCCTCACAAAATCGGCACGGCATGTTTGCTACCTGTAACTGCTTGGATTTGCTCTAACATTTGTTGCAGAGTTCATATGCCGATAGCAAGCCTAGTTGGGTTTTCCTAGGCACTTTTTTGGGTGAAAATTAGATATTAGGCAATGATTTTAGTTGGTACACTTATTAGGGAGAAAATTGGAGTAATATCTTATGTGGTTACAGCTCAATAAATATAAGTTAGAGGTGAAAAAATTGCCTGCATAAGCTGGCTGGGTATACATGACCCAGTGGTATGCTACCAGAGCTATGCTGCTGTTCCAACCTCTGCTATATGGACTGGGCAATCCATGAATTAAATTTTTGAATATATTCACTTTATAATTTTTTTTATTATATTTTCACATATTCCTTTAAAGTTTTATCTTGGCAAC
Organism: Sapria himalayana; assembly: GCA_029783825.1. Classification (NCBI taxonomy): domain Eukaryota; kingdom Viridiplantae; phylum Streptophyta; class Magnoliopsida; order Malpighiales; family Rafflesiaceae; genus Sapria; species Sapria himalayana. The sequence goes on from JAREIK010004938.1 coordinate 333,084, forward strand.
AATTAATTTTTGATTGTTTTGATATTTTACTTTTTAGTTAACTTAATGCTATCATTGTTACCTTTACAGATAGTTGTTTTCATTAGTTTAACTCTTATTATTGATGATAGATTCAAGATAATAAAATTAGTACACTCTTTCATCATTTAAATAAAATGTTCTTTTATTTTATTCATGTAATTACTAAAATTGCAATGTATATGTTCTTGAGGTGTCAAATGGGCCGTGTCGGGCTCAAATGACCCAAAATTTTTGGTCCATCTAGGCTACAGTGCCATGTCCTGCATGATTCTAAAAATGGGTAGCCTGACATGGCTTGTTGGTTTGCTATTTGTCCGGGTTGTGTTTGGTCATGTCAGTTCGTGCTAAGCCAAATCAGGCTAGTTTGGTTTGGCATAAATGGGCCAAAACCAGCCCGCATGGGCCTCCAAGCGAGTTTGTGCCTAGCTACGTCTCCCGAGTCAATTGGGTCAGGAATACTGGCCCAGCACAACCCTCCATGTTGCGGCCTGGCACGAGGCTGATCCTGAGACTACTTTGCACTGGGTCGTGCCATGCCAGGCATGTCATTTTTGTGCCGTTCCTCATGCTGTGCTCGGGCCAGTTGACACGTGTAGCTGTATTAGCTCTTTGATAATATCTAATTATAAGAACTTGTATTTTTTCTTTTCCTTTTGACTTATTCTCTTGTTTGTTTGAAACAGGCCTTCATATCGTAAGCTTTATTCATTGAGGCAATATCTTTCCGATGTACCCATGCTAGCATTGACTGCTACTGCAGTTCCCAAGTGAGTTTGGTGCCTCGAAGAAAAAAGACTGCAATCCTCTTTCTGATATTGAATTCCTCTAGCATTGTTACTATTGCAATAATATATTCCGTTTCAACAGATTAAATTAAAAGGAAGTAACCTCCATTTTTCTTTTGTTACACAGAGTCCAACAAGATGTTATTGCATCCTTGTCCTTGCAAAATCCTCTTGTTCTTAAGTCATCTTTCAATCGTCCAAATATTTTTTATGAAGGTATGTTTTGCATTGCATTTCAAAGGCTTTTCAATGTAGAGAAATTATCAATGTTGACCGATTCTAATTTGAATTATGAGATGTGAGATTGTGATATATTTATAAAATGGAAAATAGGGGTATGATTGGTATTTTGAGGTGATATCTCAACAACAACTATTAATGTGAAGTTAAATAAAGAAAGATTGTATCCAATGTGCAAGGCTCTCATCATGTATGGTCTGATAGTGATTTTTCTTAGCTAGCCGTATCCCTAATAAATTAGAGAGATCATTTCTGAAAGGTCTCGAACTAATTTCATGCATCACTTGGGCAAACACATTTCCCATGATACTGAAGCATTGCCTCTAATGTGAAGTAGAAGTTAAAGCTCATTCTTAGCTAGCCGTATAATTACATTGTAAGTTGCTCATCATTTTGAGTTTGTCATTTCATTTGTATTTAAGATCATACCTAATATACAAAGCTCATTCTTAGCATGGGGTCTAGGAGAGATTAATATTTTACCATCTTCACCTATGAGAATTAGAGAAGTCTTGCCTGATGAGTCTCGAGTATGAGATTTAATAATACTCTCGAACAAAAATATTTGTCATCATATCAATGCAGGACCTTCAATATATGTATGCAGCATGAAAATCAGGTGATCAATCATCTCAGTACAGTTCTCGCACAAATATTTTTAATTTTGTAGTTTTTATGGAATTTGATGTGTTAATATTTGTGTAATAGCAGACATTTAAATCGTTGTGAAAATAATGTTTTCTTTAATTTTTGTAGTTCGATTCAAAGATCTCATGGATGATGTGTATGTTGATTTGTGTTCGATGCTCAAATCTGTTGATAATATCTGTGCAATTGTTTACTGTCTTGAGCGAACAACCTGTGATGATTTGTCTTCTTTTCTTTCGAAATGTGGTTTTTCTTGTGCTGGTAAATGGTAATTAATGTTTTTTTTTTAATTTCCCCTTTTGGAGTTTTCTTATCTTTAAAAATGAACTTTTATTTCTTTGCCTGTGTTCTGTTCTAGCATATCATGCAGGACTGAATAGTAAAATGCGAAGTTCCGTTTTAGGTGAATGGATATCCTCCAAGATACGAGTCGTTGTTGCCACTGTGGCATTTGGGTACAATTTGACTCTGTTTATCTTATGCAATGGGAAGTGTTTTTTTTTTTTTTGATTGTTTTTTATGCAATTCATTGGTGATTTTTTTTTTTTGCTTTTCTTTTCTTTGAGATGTTCTGATGGTTGATCAGTTATTAAGATGATAGTTTTCTCCCAGGATGGTAAGTGAATTCAGACCTTATTTTAGTAAAAGATGTAGAGTTTCATGTGCTGGATGTGATGGGGCACATAATATTTTCATGTTACAGATGAAGATCATTTTCTTGTAGGGCATTGATCTGAAGAATGTTAGATTGGTGTGTCACTTCAATATTCCAAAGTCAATGGAAGCTTTCTATCAAGAATCTGGTAGGGCTGGCCGTGATCAGTTGCCATCTAGAAGTCTCTTGTACTATGGAGTTGAAGATCGTAAAAGAATGGTCTTATTTTATTTTCTCATTCGTTTATACATCGAAATACCTTTTTGCTAGAGAGCATATCACCTCACTGAAATTGTGGCAGGAATTTATTCTAACTAACAATCAGAATAAGAAGCTTCCTTGTTTATTAAGCCCACAGGATTCATCATCAAAAAAGCTCCTCGTGGGCTTCAATCAGGTGGGATTGGTTATTGTGGTATGATTGCTTAAGTATCCAAATGGTTCGTTTCTTTGGATTCACACAATTAAGAAAATGGTGGTTTAGATGCTTGGTTTTCCTAAGTTTATTGAGTATTTTGGTAAATGGAGATGAAGATCGTACCCAATACACAAGTCTCCTACTTAATGTGAGATTTGAGAGTTTAATATCTCAGTAATATTATCTCAAAAAGTTAGAGAGACTATGTCTGATGAGTCAAGAACTCAAAATCAACTATCCTATCATTCCAAGGCATGACCTTTAATAAATAGACACAACACAAAGGCTTCCCATGTGATCATTCATCTTAGTATTATTTTCGTCTAAATTTTTAACTTTCAAGTTTTAGTGTGATTCAGTGCATTATTATTAGTGTAATTGCATCTTGTTCTAATCAGTATTTTGGCAAATTGAGATGAAGATCATACATAATACACAAGGCTCATACTTAATATGAGATTTGAGTAAACTTAATATTTTTAACAGTCTTACCTCATAAAGTTAGAGGGGATATGTCTAATGAGTCTTAAACTTAAGATCAACTATTTTATCACTCTAAGCTATGACCTTCAATAGATAGATACCACACGAAGACTAATCATGTGATCTCTTATCTTAATGTTATTTGCATCTAAATACTTTTAACTCTGAAGTTATAATAAAATTTAGTGCGTTAATGATAGTGTAATCACATCTTGTTATAATGAGTATTTTGATAAATAGAGATAGAGATAGTATCCAATACACAAGATTCCTGCTTAATGTGGGATTTGAAAGAATTTAATATCTTGGCAGTCTTACCTCTAAAAGCTAGAGAGGATATGTTTGATGAGTCTTAAACTCAAGATCAATTGCCTTATCACTCCAAGGCATGACCTTCAATAGATAGATACAACACAAAGACTTCTTATGCGATCACTCTTTAAAGTATTATTTGTGTTTAAATACTTTTATTTTTGAAGTTCTAATGAATTTAATTGCATTAATGTTAATGAAATCGCATCTTGTTTAATGAGTATTTTGGTAAATGATGTTTTTTTTTTTTAATTTACTTGGGTAAGGCACGAAAGAGCTGTACTTGTTCCAGAAGATCGAGTAACCTTGTTTTTCATGTGCAAGACAAAATTGTCTCGCAGTTGACATTTTGGCTTCTCTGACATGGCTGCCATTCCAATCTCCATGCTCCTTTTGCCTTTGACGTTTAATTCGATATTTATTCAGGTGGTTGATTACTGTGAGGGTTCTGGATGCCGCAGGAAGAAGATCCTCGAGTGTTTTGGCGAAGAGGTAACTTAGCGGACACTAATATTTGTTTTTTTTTTTTTGCTGTAATACCAAGCAAGAAGCCCATTCATGTAGTTTCCTGAAACAGGCTCCTTCGACACTCTGCAAACTGTCATGTGATGCGTGCAAATTCCCTAACCTAATTGCTAAATCTCTGAAGGATTTTAGGGAAACTTGTGTTATCCGCAAAAGAAATGCCTGTTTTAGTATTTCTATAAGCAGGTGGTGCACATCTTTTCTCTTATCTTAATGTTGCAAGTCTTTATGTGGAATTTCATATCAGCAGTACTCCCCCAATTTCTATGTTTTAGTCCCCAGGATATGAAAGAGGAAACATCATCAGAATTTTGGGATCGTAGTGAAGAAGTAATGAGTTCCGAGGAAGATATCTCTGATTCTGATAGTAAACCATTTTCCCTTGTTTGGAATTTAGTTTCTATTTTGTGTGGAACATGACTCGAAGTAGACTTTACATTGTGTCTCAAGTAAAGTGAAAATGTATGTTTTTTCTTGAAACATAGAAAAGCGAGGTGCATAGTTTAAGTTCAAGTTAGACAATAGATGAAATACCTATGTTGTTTCATTTACATTATGACACACGCACACAAGAGATGAAATAACATAGAAAATTGGATGGGAGTACACCTTTATAAACTATGAGTATTGGCTATAAAATAATAATAATAAAAATACAACTGAAAACTCCTTATGGCTAGTATTTTATTTATTCGATACTAAGAGAAAGAGGAATGCATTGCAACATCCAATGCATGTGCATGCATGTTTAATAGTGCACATGTAATAGTGAATAATCTATTAATTACTGTTTCAATCTTATTTTTTAAATATAAGATTTTCTTTCAAAAAGTACAACCCATGATTGACCACTAATTAGTACTATTTGGAATCTAACTGAAGTTTCAGTAACCTATCTTCCCAAGTAAATGTTTGATTTAAAAGAGTATGCACGTAGTAAATATCATGACTATACTTTGCCTCATTGTTTAGTCTACTAGTAATTATTTAATTTTTTTTTAATATAAGATTATCTCTCAAAAAAGTATAACATCCCATATTTCATCTCTAATTTGCACCATCTGGAGCCTAACTAAAGCTTTAGTAACCTATCAATTACAATTATTATATTTATTTTTTTTATTATGAATGCTATATGGATGGATGCATTCAACTTGTAGGCTATCTTGATCTAGACTTGGATATTATATATTCCTATTATAAATTGATATAATTTATTGAGTTTTTTCACATTTATTGTTTGATTTTTTTATATTGTATCAGAGTTAAAACTTAGATGAGCTAGAAGAAGAGGGACATACACTGCAACAACTTGTGCATGCAGTGTTTGCATGTGTAATTGTACACATGTGTTTACACGTGTATTCGTGAACATGTGTCCATTGTGTGTACGTGAGATGACACATGGATGTGCTACAGTAGATGCATGTTGCATGTCCATTGTGTGTAGTAGTGAGTGTACATCATTGATGTTCATTGTGTTGATGTGAACAATGCTTTGTGGGTCATGGGTGCAATGAAGAGGTGCATGCATGTGTGGTGGTGAGTGCATGATAGTGTAACATGGGTGCAGTGAAGGTGCACGCATGTGTGAATTGTGATGTGTAAAAATTGTGCATGTGTGTGTGGCATTGACTACACGATAATGCATCATGGGTGCAAAAAGTGTGCATTAAGTGCATGAAGGTGAAGTGTGGGTGTATAAAGTGCGCAAAAAGCTGGAGTGTGCACATTATTTTTGTTGACTTATTTGTTGTTTCAATAATATGACCATAGCTATTAAAGGTGCGTCCTAGGTGTGCCTAAAGTCCAGACTCCACCAAACCCAGGCAAATTTGCCTTGCCTTGCCTTGCTTTGCCATAGGTGCTCTTCTCGCACAAAATATATTATTCTTAAAGTGGTCCCTAAAGATTAGATATTTCCAAAGCTTGTCCATCCATAAATCATATTATTCACAAAATCTTACTTCTTCCAACTCTTGAAATTTATAGATAATATATTTGATATATTAGTATTTTTAATATTTGATTATTAAAATTTTATTATTTTAATATATAGTATTTAGAATTCTAGATACTTATGATGATGAGAAATAATAATAATATTTGATTTTTATATTTTATATCATTCCCAAAATGTCTCTTCCTATACATTATTTTTTCCTAAAGCATCACTTCTTTTTATTTTTGAAAATTATAAACAATGTGTTTGATGTCTTAAAATTTTACATGTTTATTTGTTAAAATTTTATTATTTTATTTTTGAATTCTTGATGCTTATAATAATAATAAATATTAATGATATTTAATTTTTATATTTGATATAATTTGCTTAATTATATTTTATTGATAAATATAAATTATAAATAATATTTAATATATATATATATATAAGATATAATGTGACACAAAAAAGCTCATCTTAATTTCGTCTTACTCCAAGACTACAAAAGATTTTTGTGCCTCAGTGTATCTTACACTTCAAATAAGTATGGGTATTACTCATTTATTTACATGTGAAGAGAGTTAAGAATTTTAATTATTATTTTATGGAAGTTCATACATAGAAAGTATATGTAAATAGTTTGAATGTGATTTTTTAGTTATGAGCAGTGGTTTAAAAGGCGTTTTCGAGGATCGTCTTGGAGCGCGCCCTAAGGCGAGACATGGGTAAAATGCTTTGAGGCACCTGAAAAAAGGCTACACACAAAATAGGCGGAACCCTTATTCTATGAAGCATTTTGAGGTGCACTTTGAATGTGTCTTTCATGCCTTGAAGAGGGATGCGTACCCTTAGGAGGTGTCATTTAAAAAATTAAAAAAACATAAAATAGTAAATCTAAAATAGTGACGATCATATTTTTTGGCATTGCTTGATATTATCGATGATAGAAGTTGATATTTTTGACGACGGAAGCACTTCTTACTTCTAGGGTTTATTTGACACTTTCCTCTTTTTTCTTATCTTTAAATTTCCAGCACTGCTCGAAATTTCTGGCCCTACTCTATAAGTATATTTATATAAAGTAATACATTTATAGTTATACATAGTATATGTAGTTTAGATTTCAATGAATGAGAGTCTAAGAAGCACTGACATGGATAGGGACAATAGGATACGACATGACAAGATACATAGACACGACAAATTTCAAAAAACTTGGATATAGATACGGCTAGAATGTTGCATGTTAAAAAAATAAATATAAATATTATCCTTAAATAATAATTTAGATAAAAAAATACTCAAACATTATTTTTATAAATATTTAAACATAAATATAAGAAATATTAAAACAAAAAATTAGTATTTTCTTCTGAATCAAATAAAATAGCGTCCAGTTCAGGTTAATCAAAAAAAAGATCTGCATAGAAGTGTCAAACGGGACGTGTCGGGCCGGCCCGGCCAGTTTTTTTCAGGCTCGACCGTGCTTTCGTGCTGTGCCATGCACGACATGGTACAGTAACCATGCCATGCCTGGCCCGGCACGGTTTTGTGGGGGTTTAGCCCAGCACGGGCCCATGACATGGTTCGTCGGGTTCGGCCCGAATCCTAAATTAAAAAAAAATTAGGGTTTCGGCTTGCGCCCGAAACCCTAATTTTACAAAAAAATAAATTTCGGCATGGTACCGTGCCAGGCCAGTTTTTTTCAGGCTCAACCGTGCTTTCGTGCTGTGCCATGCACGACATGGTACAGTAACCATGCCTGGCCCGGCACGGTTTTGTGGGGGTTTAGCCCGGCACGGGCCCATGACATGGTTCGCCGGGTTCGGCCCGAATCCTAAATTAAAAAAAATTAGGGTTTCGGCTTGCGCCCGAAACCCTAATTTTACAAAAAAATAAATTTCGGCATGGTACCGTGCCAGGCCATGCACGGCACGAGCCCGGGCACGAGAAATTCCCATGCCGGGCCGGCCCAGACACTGTTGAACCCGTGTCATGCCTCGTGCCGGGCCGGGCCGGCCAGGTTGACACATCTAGATCTGCAATCTCAAAAATTTCAGTATTTTCAATATCCATCGAGTCAAAACCATCATCTCTAATGTCTCACATTTTAGATTCGCCTTTATTATAGTTTGAAGATCTTCATGACAGAAGTTGGAGATTATTATAGGTATAAATCAAGTCTTCAGCTCTTTGTGGTATCAACTTACTTTTTTTTATTGAGTGAATAAATTATATGTGCTCCAATTTATTTCATAACATGAGGATTAACAATGTTATCTTAGTAATTTTAATGCTATAAATTGAAACATCGGTGCAGAAGTTCAATGAATAGCCCACCATTTAATAGTACTTATGTACCATCTGTTATTGATGGAATCAATTCTAGAAAAATCTTCCAAAAAAGCCGAAAACATAGTATTATTGTCATTTGCTTTTCTCCTTTTATTTTCATTAGAAAAATATCTTTTAAAATATTTTTTCTTTCTTTTACTATTTCTAAATCTTGATGTGGTGGAACACGATTATAAGACTTATCAAACTATTGTTGACTATAATATCTACAAGTTGAGTTATAACATTAATTATAAAAAGTTAAGCATTATAGAATATTATTTATATTAAAATTATTAAAGCCTACAATTTAAACTCTTAGGATTACTTTGGATTTAAGGAATGAGTTAAGGAATGTAAAAGTGTGTGGTTTTTATTTCATCTTTCCACCAAGATTTTATTTATAATATAAAATAAACATACAATTTAAAAGTACACAATAATTCATATGAGTTTAAATATAATTAAAACTAAAAAATATTCAATCAAAATTTAAAAATTAACTAATAAATAAAAATTATACCCTGAATTATCTGTGAGGCCTTTATGTTCTTTCTTATAAATAGTTTCCTTCAGTTTTTTGATCATCAAATTTTATCACTCATAAATATTGTGAAGGCAAGGTTTGTTAGTCTCAGCTAATCGAAACATCTCATAAATGAGAGTTGTAAAGTTGAGGATATGATCCACATTTTATCTAAAAGTCTTCATTAAGAATTTTATCCTATACTATTTATGTTTTCATTAAATTATCTTTTTTATATATTTCTCATTCTTCACTTGTCACTAATTGCTCCAAGCATCTTTTTATTGTCTTAAATTGTTTAAGCATAACAATAGTTGAAGCAAAACGTGTATCGGTCACTGAAAGTAACTTCAACTCGTAATGATTATTAAACATCGATAATCTCATTGCATGATTCATAATAAAATTCTTGATAAAAAAAGATATCACTTAAAACTTGAGCAATCTAATCACATTGTTCAATCACATCATCATATCTTGTGTGTGTTGTTGGTGTACAAATATGCTTCAAAGCAAGATTGAGTGTATGGACTACACACGAGTTCAAAAAGACATACCGAAATTTTACTTCCACAATATGTCTCATTGTTGTGCAAGCTGTAGTATTATTAATTATAACTTGAACTACCTTTTATAGATCAATTTCTTGTATAATATTAATCAACAAATTAGCGATAAAATGCTTGTCCATAGTTTTTCCTTCAGAGTTTATTATTTTCAAAAATATTGGTCAACTTTTGGAGATTGTCATGATATTAATAAGTGATCTTCTTTGAGCATCTGACCATCTATTACTATAAATGCTTACTTTTTTTTTATTCTAAGTCTTCTTGATTGATTCCAATAGATTCTCAATATTACTTTTCTCCTGCAATAATATTATTCTTAATGCATTATTGCTTGGTGGGACTTAACATGGAAGCTGATTTGTACTTTTAAATGGACGAGCATAATAAGGATTTCTAGCAAAGTGAAAAGACAACCTCTCAGTGTAAAACATCATAGTTATTTCACCATCAACTATTTCTCGTACACCCATATTGAATGTCTTTTCATTTGATCCCATAAATCATTTTCTACTTTTTAGATCAATTGCACTAGCACTAGAAGAGAAATTCTCAAAAATAGAATGTGCAACACTTAATGTGGGTAAAAAAATTTGTTTAAGATTAGATCATTTCATCATTTGTTTTGATTCTTCCATTATCTTTTGCATTTCAATTAAATTTTAATTTATTAATTTAGTACAAGATACATTCCCAGTTCCTTTAATTTTTAATATGTTAGCAGACTCTATAATATGATCTTATATATATTTGTTTATAAAAATTATATTAAAAAGTAATATTTTTCTCTTTTTTTTATACAATTTCACATCTTTCATGATATACCTTCATAATGGAGTATCATCATCATCTTGTATATTCTGTTGATTCCTTGAAGACTCAGAATTATAATTCATTGTATTGTATAATTCTGCTTGAAAAAAAATTATACATTTAAAATAATTTATATTATTTCAAAATCCAATTAATCTAATTTTTTTTCTCCATCGATATAATAAGATTATTTTTATTATATTTTATATATTTACATATTGTATTCATTCAAAATAAATTATATAATCAAAACTATTATACTTACATATTATATATTGTATATTTATATATTGCATATATTACATATTGTATACTATAAAAATCATGCATATTTATATATTTCATATTTAAATATTGTATATTATTTATTATACTTAAAATCATACATTTAAAATCAAAATAAATTATATTACTTATATTATTTTGATTTTTGTATTATATAATTTTTTTCATATATTATTTTGATTTTTGAGTTCAGTCGAATATAAAATATATATTTAAAATTATTTATTTGATTTTAATTTATTACAATTTTTAATATAATATATTTTTTAATTATATATTCCTATTGTATATGGATATAATTCATTGAGATTTTTTGAGGTGTATTGCTTCGTTTTTTTACACTACCAAATGAATGTGTTTTTTTATCTCTAAAGGATATGTAAAGTCTCAACTCTTAACATATGCTTCACATATTTAAGTATGTGAAAAATGACATTAAAGTACATTTTATTTGAAATCTTATGAAAATGTGCTGTTTTAAATTAGTGATATCAGATGAATCATCTTTTGTAATAATAATGTTATTCACATAAATCAATAATAATATATTATACTATATGAATCATGTTTATTGAAATAAAAGTAATCAAAAAAAAAAAAAAATCTATGGAAGCTAGAAAGATAAAATAACAAAATAAAATATAAAATCAGCTTGTGAGAGGTAATGGTTGTGAAAGGCGTACCTAGGCTTAGGCGTAGGCAAAGCTCAGACATGATGCCTCGTCTTGGTCGGGGCAAGGTTCGTTCATGTAGGTGCACACATAGCAGAAAAGGCATTTCTTTCCCTGATCCGTGAAGCTTCCCACATGAGTGTCTTCCTTGCAGGTTGTCATCCATTGAGATCTAGAAGCTCGACTAGGAGCTATTGGTTGAGTTTCATAGAGCTCGATGAGTTCGTGGAGCTCTTGGTCGAGTTCCATGGAGCTCATTGAGCTCTTGGTCGAGTTCCATGGAGCTCATTGAGCTCTTGGAGCTCAATGGGTTAATGGAGCTCATTGAGTTCCTGAATCTCAACCACAAGTTCCAAGAGTTTGACGAGTCTGTGGATCTCGACAAGAGCTCTTGGTCGGGCTCTATGGAACTCCACCATGAGCTCCATATAACTCCTCATCGAGCTCCTCGACGAGCTACAAGGAGAGGGGTGAGGTGCGATAGGCGAGTGGAGAGGTATAAGGGTATTTTTAGATTAAAATATTTGATTATATATTCAAAAATATATATGTAAAATATGATGCGCCTTACATAAAAATGCTCGCGCCTTAAGGCTCATGAGGCATTTGCGCCTTGTTGCGTCTTTCACAACTATTCAGGTTATTTCAACTTATATAAGGCCTTCCTCATTTGATGCACAACTTATTTTTAATGGAACTATAAATTCTAACAATTACTTTATATAGATCTCAAAATAAGAGCGATGATGTCCATTATCTGTAAGATGCTTTGGATCTGACACATACTTTAAGAGATTATATGTATATATATATATGTATATATATATATATATATTTATTTATTTATATTTATATTTATATTTATATTTATATTTATTTATTTATTTATTTATTTATTATTTCATTGTTAAAATTTTATAAATTTATTTTATTATTATTTTATTTTATTTTATAATATATTTAATATTCTTTACTTGATTGTATTTTATTAGTAAATAAAAATTATAAATAATATTTAGTAAATACATACACACACACACATATTAAAAAAGCTTGCAAAAAAGTTTGCACCTTTATTGCATCATGTATGTCAAGGTCCTTGAAAAATTTTTGCGTCTCAGTGCTCTTTGCTGTGTCTTAAATAAGTAACTATGGATGCATGTGGTTAAGGCTGCCTACATTCTCTCGGCCTGAAGTGGTCTTTGCCACTAGATCGTTGCAAGCTCGGCATCATCATGTTTTTTGTTTTGTTTCCTTCTCCCCCGTGCGGAGACTTTATAATTGTTGTTTGCAAGGTCGTGCCTCTTCATTTTTCTATCTCGAGCTTGGTGGCCAAGTGCTTTTTTTTTTTTAGTGAGATCTCATCCTCGCTGATTAGGCAGCAGCTTTTCATGGTATCGGATTCACTGTCGATTGGGTTAATGGGCGATCTTAGGGTTAGGCACACGATCAAATACCAAGGCAAACAACTAGGGGTGTAACCGAGCCGAGCCGAGCCGAGTATTAGGCAGGCTCGGCTCGGCTCGGTTTTAAAGGAGTAGGCTCGAGCTTGTTCACGAGCCTATTTACGAGCTGACGAGCCGAGTTCGAGGGTGCTCGGGCTCGGCTCAGTTTAACTTACGAGTATGTTCACGAGCTTGTTCACGAGATTGGTTAACGAGCTTGCTCACAAGCCTATTCACGAGCCTGTTCACGAGCCTATTCACGAGCCTATTTATGAGCTGACGATCTGAGTTTAAGGGTGCTCTGGTTCGGCTCGTTTAACTTACAAGCCTCAAAATGATGTTCTGGAATTAAAGAAAATGTTCATCTAAAATAGCTAACATACAACTAAATTAAAAATATAAAATAATAAAAGTTCAATTAACTTGATTGAAGTTCAATATTTAAAATATTCATCATGTTCATTTGTAAAAAAAATTTATTGTGCATCAAGCCTTCTCCATATGTTCACGAGCTTGGTTCACGAGCTTGCTCACGAGCCTGTTTACGAGCTGACGAGCCGAGTTTGAGGGTGCTCGGGTTTGGCTCATTTAACTTACAAGCCTCAAAATGATGTTTGGTCTTGGCTCTTTTAACTTAATAAACGAGTTCGAGCGAGCTTCTAACGAGCCGAACGCCGAGCAGCTCGCTAGCAGCTCAGCTCGGTTACAGCCCTACAAACAACATTCTGATGCTTGGTTCTTCTATAAAATCTTGTGTGAGAGGCAACAAGCCGCAACGATTTACTAATTTCAATAATTTTATAATTTCAGGTGACGTTGAGGCTGCCAGGTGCCTGATGGATTCAGCACCTCCGAGGAATGCTGGACTGGATCAAAGGATCGAACTCTTGGAGCTTGCCGAAGAGAAATATTTTCTCAAGAAGAGCGCATCCGCAGCAGATAAACAGGTTCATTTTTTTTTTTTACTTTTTTTGGATAAGCAAACTCTTCATAATTGTATGTGTCCACTTCACCTCTTATCTTACCTCCACTTCATCTTCTTCCATAGTAACCACATTCATCTCTCACGCGGGCCCCCAGTATGCTCGGGGTGAACATAAAATATCAAAAATTAATTATTTTACGAATATGCTAAGATTGAATTGACCAAATTAAAAGATATCTCAGAGGTTGCATGTGATATGTGAGCGCTGAATAAAGTTGAGAGAAAATTCTATTGAACAACTATATGATTAGTTTTATTTTATGAAGGTAAACGATGAACAATCAAGAAGTAATACATATAAAAATATGATAAAAAAAAATAAAAATAAAAAATAAAAAATACATATAAAAAGATGATATTAGATATGAGGATGATAAAGTAAATATGTGGTAAAACTAAAAAATGTAAAATTAAAAATGAATAAGATTAGATGATACCGTGTAATCATGGTTGTTAAATTGAGATTTAAAATAAGAATTGAAATGCTTGATTAGTGAATCGAGAATCAAATCGAATTGGATCATGAATCAAATATATTGTGATTTTTTTAACTTTAATTAATTCTTATTTCTTATAGTTAGTAATTTTTTTTTTGATATTTTAGTTTTTATTTTATAATTTTTTTGGTATTTTATTATTTTTTCATGTTAAATTCATAAGTTATTTTCTTCCATGTTAATTAATTCATACAGTTGATAATTTTTTTAGTATTTTAGTATTTTTATGATTTTTTGAGAATATTGGTCCCTTAAGAATCGGTATTAAATTGATTCATGTGAATTGATTCGCAATTCAGTGATTCAATCTTTGATTCATGTATTTTTTATGTTCTTTTAGAGAGTCGGATCATTTACCTCCTGAATTGTAAATTGAATCATGAATCAAATTGTGAATCGTACGATTTTGATAATAGTGCATGTAATATAAATCTCTTAGTGTATTAGTTAGGAAGTGTGAGACTGTTCGCATAGAAGGAGAGCAGACATGCTATAGATGTGGATTAAGTAGAAATTAAAAAATTGAGATTAAATATATTTTTTAACGGAGAATTAAAAAAGTAAGATTCATACAATTGGTCCAAAATAAGTGAGCTATATTTTTTCTTGAATCAACTACTAGAAAGCAATTTAATTATTTTTCTTTTGTAGTGATGATGTGGTAGTCAAAACGTGGAAGCAAAAAACATCAAAAATTAATTATTTTAGATATCTAATTCTATATTAATTAAAAAAACAAAAAAGATTGATGATGTACATTTCATAGAATTAAAATTAAAATTACTATGAGGAAAATTAGAGCATGACCCGCATGTGTTGTGGTGGCTCTGGCCTGCAGGCCAACAGGGGGAAGAGGAACGCTGTGTGCGACAGCAACAGGGAAGGCAGCAGGCAGAGATTATTGAGCTCTCTCAAGCAGGCAGAGCAGCGGCTCGGCGGCCTGAAGTACAGTACAGCTTCTCTGTTTGAGGGTCGCTTGCCGGAGGCTTTGAATTTCGACTTGGCCTGAATTTGCGAATTTTCATGTGGCACAGCAGCAGCAGCATCGAGTGGGAAGCCTCGGCCGCTTGGTTGGAAAACGAGTGCTACCAGAAATTCGGGAGGAGTGGCAAGCCATTCTATTATTCCCAAGTGGCAAGCACTGTGAGATGGCTGGGAACTGCAGATTCCTCCCAACTGTTGAATAAGCTGAAGAAGAACGTGAACGAGAAGGAAGTAAGCCATCGCCATCTCAAAGAGGCGCCGCCGGAACCTTTCAAGCGACCAAGGCATGCATATATGTCGTAGTTGGCCGCCTGATTCTCTATTTGTGTGTCAGAATAGTCAGATGTAACTTTTTTTGATTTTTGAAGAAAAGGTCGATGCCATATTCTTCTCTCCTCGATTTCAATTTTCACACTTCCTAACTAGTTTACATCTCTTATGTATGGAGTACATCTCTATATATAAGTAGTAATTATGCATGTTAAAATTTATCTATTTTTTTAATCATAACTGATTTATTTGGCTTCATGTGTGTGTGTGTGTGTGTGTGTGTTTACATTTACACTATTATATTGAATTTATTAGAATTTTAAAGTTAAAAGAGAGCAATTTTTACACTATTATATAACTTGGGGAATGATTACTTGAGAAATTTTTGTGGAGGTTATGTTTTGATATGATAGTATCTTTGTTTAATAATTGTAAGTTTTGGGTTTCGGACTCATTAGGTACTCTATTTTTAGAAATAAAATTGATTTGATATTAATTTCTCTTAGATTTTATACTAAATCAAAGTATTGTGTTTTAACTTTTAAGTAATATATATATGTGTGTGTGTGTGTGTGTGTGTAATATTTGAATGTGTGAGTGTGTAAGGGTGTGTTAGTTTTTTTAGTTGAATGCTGAAATCAATTTGATTTCAGTATTCAGTTATTTGTATTTTTATTTTTTACTAACTTATCACTAAATTTTTTTAAAAATAGCTGAAATAAAAAAGTTAAAAAATTGATTTTTTTCATTCAGAAAAATCTCACTTACACACAATTAAAATCCTCACTTAAGTCTCCGCTTATCTATTCAGTATTAAGTAAAAATAAATAAATAATTTAATACTTAATGCTTTTAAATACTATTTAGTATTAATCTCAAAAAAAATTATATTCAGCATTAAGTAAAAAAAAAACAAATGCCACCTAAGTGTGTGTGTGTGTGTGTGTGTGTGTGTGTGATTACACTTAAACATCTACATTGAATTTTATTAGAATTTTGAAAGTTGAGAGAAAAAAATACAGAGATGAGTGATTTCTTGAGAAATCGTTGCATTGCATATATCTATCATAAGTTATACTTTAGTGTGATAATAAATATTTTTGTGCATGAGTAGTTGAGCTTTGATTTGAGACTTATCAGATGCAGTATTTTTTATTTTTAGAGATGCAATTGATGAGATATTATTATTTTTTAGATTTCACACACATACACACATAAACATATATATGAATATTGAATTATTATAAATGTATCTATTATATGGAAATAACTATTCATTTTTGCACATTAAACTTTACTAGACCATTTAGTCATTTTTGTTGAAAAAAGTGAATATACAATGAGAATTTATTGCAATGCTATTATTTTTAACTAACATTTAAATTACGATAAATCTACTAATTGCATTTATGGATAATTATTGTCCAAATACCTTGTGTTTTATTGAAGCATTTTTGTTCGTATTAAAATTGCACATGTTTTAACATGTGCATCTAGACGCCAAGTTGACCATTGCTTTTGACATTTTCCTATGTGCATTCCATTTGATTTGTTGTGTTGAGAGAAAAAAAAATTGAGATTTCTTATATCCCACTAGTTGGGCCCTAGAGGGTAGCAAGTAGAGATTGAACTCGCAATTCAAAGATTGCACATTCAACACCCCGACATCCAAACTATCATACCATTGGTGTTCTCAAATTTATTAGACTTGTTGAAGAACGAATAAATGCACATGTTGAAATACTAACACATAGATCCAAAAACACTAAGATACACCTCACAAAACTCTACCATACACATCCCAAAACCCTACCAAACACATCTCAAAACCCTACCAAACACATCCCAAAACCCTACCATACACATCCCAAAACCATACCATACACATCCCAAAACACTAACATACACATCCTTAAACCCTATAACATACACATTCCAAAATCTTAATGTACACATCCCAAAACCCTAGCAGACACATCTCAAAACCCTAGCAGACACATCTCAAAACCCTAGCAGACACATCCCAAAACCCTAGCAGGCACATCCCAAAATGCTAGCAGACACTTCCCAAAATTCTATCAAACACATCTCAAAATCATAGCAGACACATCCCAAAATCCTGACATTCACATCCCAAAATCCTAGACATATCCTAAAATCTAAGCAGACGCATACTAAAATCCAATCAGACACATCCCAAAATCCTAGTAGACATCTCTCAAAATCCAAATAGAGACATTCTAGTACTCTAACAAACACATCTCAAAAACCTAACAAAAACATCTCAAAACACTAACAGACAGATCATAAAACTCTAACAGATACAACCCAAAACCCTAACAAATACATCCTAAAACCTTAAAAAACATATATTAAAACCTTAACGAATACAACTTAAAATCTTAATAGATACATCTCAAAACCCTAATAGACACATCCTATAATATAACAAATACATCCCATAATCCTACCAGATATATCCTGAAACCCTAACAAATACATACCGAAACCCTAATAGGTACATCCTAAAATCCTAATAGACATATTTTACAATCATAATAAATACATCCCAAACACCTATTAAATACTTCACAAAGTATGATTGAATAAATAATTATTATAAAAATAGAATCTACGACAATAATTTGAAAATAAAAAATTCAACTATTAAGATAATAAAATAAATAACACAATAAAAGAAATACAAGCTAAAAGGGAATTGTGATTGGTATAATTTTCAAAGGAGGGAAAACCTCCTTTTTATAGAAGAAAAATCCAAAATCTCAAAGTGATTTATAATGTGGGCTAGGTGATGTCTCACCTAACATTTAATTTTACATTCTCTCATTTGAAAAAAGAAAATCACCTTTCTCACTTTTTTATGCTTACTTATATTCTTGTTAAGCCACATGAAGTTCTATATCATTCAAACTTATTAGTATTGATCAATTTGGTCAAAATATATGTTATGTTCTCATCAGTGTGAATCTACTATGATATGTTTTGTCTTCGAGTGAAATATTGAAATTTTTTATAAGTTTAGAGAACTTTGACTATCACAAAATAAGTAAATTTATTTTATTTGTGTTCAAGTTCTTCCAATAATATCTGCAACCAGATTGCATCTTTAGTGATTGTATAGATGCAACATACTATACTTCTATCATAGAAATAGATACAAAAGACTATACATTTGAAACCCAACTTACAGTTCCTTTAGTAATAGTATAAATATAGCCCGTGATAGATTTGCATCAATATAGCCTCTGAAAATAAGGTCCAGACATCCATAACATAATATAGTCTTTGAGGTTTCTCTAATATATTTGAGAATTCTCATCATAGTACTCTAATATTTTATATTAGAATTTATCATGAATTGACTAATCACTCTTACTACTTGTAAGATATTTGGTCTCGTATAAATCATTGTAAATATTAAACTTCTCACTGCTGATGCATATGATACTCGAGATATTTTACTCATTTATTCTTTTGAGCTATGACACATACTTAAGGATAATTTGAAATTAACAGGAAGATGAGTGAAAATTAGCTTACTACCTTTCATGTTGAAATGTCATAAAATTTTGTTAAAGTAATTTTCTTGAGAAAGCTAAATCTTTGTGTTATTTTGGTCTCGATAAATCTGCATCCCTAGAATCTTGTTTTCTAGTCCAAAATTCTTCATATCAAACTTTCTAGCTAACTATGCATTTAATTCTTGGATTCGATATTTGTTGGAGCTTGTTATCAATATGTCATCCACATACAATAATATAATAATAAAATTATTTATATTCTTGAACTTTTTGTAGTACGTACAATGGTCTAAACTGAGTCTATTGTACCCAAGACTAATAATGAAGGAATCAAATCTCTTATATCAATACCTCGATGTAGAGGTGTCAGACGGGAATGCTGGGCTGGCATGACCCATTTTGGTGGCCCACTCGGGCCACCATGCCATGCCTGGCATGACACGGTTTAGGAGTCGTACCATGTCTGGCACTACACAACTCAAAAAGGGTAGGCCCAGCACACCTTGAGCTTGTCTTGCTTGAGTTTGTTGGATTCGGGCTGGTTCATACTTGGCCTTGGGGATATCATGACGGGTCATGTCGGGACTATGCTCAGCTTTTATTTGTTGACACGTGAGGAATCATTGAACAAAATCCCCAATGTGTCTCTTTATCTCATTCCAATAATACTGGCAACGAAGATTATTATGCATCTTTGTGCCACCTAGATGTACTGTAAAATAAGAACAGTGAAATTCTCTAAGAATTTCCGCTCTTAATTCTACTATCTAGAGAACCACAATCCGTCCCCTAAACCAAAGACTACCATCAATATGAATAGCTCAACCTTCATCGCAACTGCCATTCTCTACTCGGTTCTTTATAGATATTATTTCTGCATCTTGTTTATGCATCTCAATCACCTTATTTAATAGCGAAGGTATAACTACTAAACTTTTGATATCACCCTGACTTTGACTGTTATATTGTAAGCTAAATCATCTCACAGTTTAAAGCATATCCAATTCCCACAAAATAATACTAGCTAGAGCGCCTCGTGATTTCCGATTAAGTACATCAGCCACAATATTTGCCTTACCTGGATGATAATGTAAAATAAAATCATAATTTTCTAGATACTCCATCCATTGACGATGTCTCATGTTAAAGTTTCATTATGTAAAAATATATTTCAGACTATTATTGTTTGAATATACCTCAAATTGCTTCCCATATAAATAGTGATGCCATATTTTTAAAGAAAGATTATAGCCGCCCAACTCTATATCATGTGTGGGGTAATTCCTCTCGTGATTCTTTAATTGCCTTAAACCATAAGCTATAATTCTCCCAGATTGCATCAGAACACATCCTAATCCATCTTTCAAGGTGTCACAATACACTATATATTTCTGCCCCCTATTCGGAAATATCAGAATATGAGCAGAAGTAAGTCTCCTTTTCAATTCCTAAAATGTCTTTCACATGAATCAATCCATTCATACTTGACTTCCTTCCTGGTCAATCTAGTCATTGGAGTAGCTAAATAGAAAAAATTCTAAATAAATCTTCTGTAATACGTAGACAATCCCAAAAAACTACGTATTTCAAAAACTAACTTTTGCCTCTCACAACTCATGATCACCCTGACTTTTCAGGGTCCATTGAGACACCAGTAGCTGATACTATATGTCCCAAAAATTTTACTTCTATAAACCAATAGTCATATTTACCAAACTTAGCTTACAACTTATGTTCTCTCAAATTTGGAGAATAATATGTAAATGATCCTCATGCTCTCCTTTCGGACTGAGAATAGAGCAAAATAACATCCACAAAAATCACAACAAAATAATCTAAATATGGCTGAAATATTATATGCATAAGATCCATGAATGCTGCTGGCACAATTGTTAATCCGAAAGGCATTACTGTAAACTCAAAATGCCCATACCGTGTTCTAAATATTGTCTTAGGAATGTTAGCCTCTCTAACTCACAACTTGTGATATCCAGTACGAAGATATATTTTGGAAAAGATCCGTGACCCCTTTAACTGGTCAAATAAATCATCAATCTTTGGTAATGGATATCGATTCTTTATCGTAACCCTATTCAACTGTCGATAATCAATGGACAGTCGAAAGGTTTTATCATTCTTCTTTGCAAAGAAAACCGGAGCACCATAAGGTGAAGTGCTGGGTCTAATGAAACCATTGTCCAACAAATCTTGTATCTGGACCTTGAGTTCTTGTAATTCAATTGGTGTCATCCTATGTGGGGTCATAGAAATGGGTGATGTACAAGGATGTAACTTAATACAAAAATCCACATTCCTATGCGGGGTAATCCTAGTAATTCTTTAGGAAAAATAACTTCGTATTCACAAACTATCCGAAGAAGATTCATATTCAATGTCCCCTCTTCTTCTATGGTGAGACATGCTTGCCGACCTATAAGTTTTCCATGCCATTTATAATCATATATAGTCTGGGGTAAAGCATTATGCTTATTCCCCCTGAAATACAATACATATTTCATCTAGTGTGTGGATAATAATTCTTCTACGATCACAATCAATAATGACTCAATGTGTTATTAATCAGTCCATGTCAAGAATTACATCAAAATCTGACATGTCCATGACTCTAAGGTCTGCCATGAGTAAAATCTCTGAGATTTCTAACTCACAATTTTGACAGATCTGACTAATTTTTACCTTAGTCCCCAAAGGAGAAGTCATATGCAATGTCTCATCTATGTTTTTCTCAACTTGCCGTAACCAATGATCTACTATCATTGGGTTACCTCTCCCTAAATATCAGAGAATTATGTGTCGTGAACCTTCGGAAGTTACTTGGCCCTTCTTGACATATGGTTGCACTAGTTTGTTCAACTCTCACAACAACAACACTTACAACCTCTATTAGAGCTTGTTGATCAAAGAAGGCTGGGGGTTGATCCTCATTTCATGGATGTCCCCAGTGTTCTCGTTCTCTACTTACCATTTACATAAGTCAAATAATAATATAAGAATCACAATCATTCCTATTATTAGTACACATGCCAACTAATAATAGACTTTTTAATTTGAAAATAACGTTTCATTTTTTGAACCGCTAAGATTATGTTTCTTTGCCCTATTATTTCTCTTTTTTGTCCTGAGTATTAGATATTTATATATCTAAACTTTACTACCACATTATGAAATTTATACCAATTTCTGAGTTATAGTTAATCATATACCTAATCTCTGATACCAAGTTGTGATACTACATTCCCTAGGGGGTCTCATTTATTCCATCACACAATATAATGTGCAATAAAATAAAATCTTCTCAAATGTACCATACATTTTTTTTTCCATTTTATTTGCTCAGCAAAATAAAAAAAATACACAACATATTATTTAAGTCACAATCGGCTTCCCTTCATATGTGCGATCCCGTATGTGGATCTGACATCTGCCCTGGACCTGTAACTGAAAAGAGGTCCCGCAACGGAGTGAGCAAAGCTCAATAGAGATAAACTCCGATAGAGTTACTCTCTACCTAAGTGCACGTAAAACATCATGCATATATATCAACGCCCATTCAAGTACAATATTTATAAATATCCAATTATAGATGAAATGTTTATATGCTCATATTCCTAAGTCACATCGACTCTCTCACACATGCCAAAGTCAAGTGTGACATATTATATATATAGATATAGATATATATATATATATATATATATATATATGTATGTATATGTATATATGTATATATGTATGTATGTATGTATATGTATATATGTATATATGTATATATGTATATATGCCGAAAAATATGGACATTCTCCGAAAAACATATTGGACATTTCTCCGAATAAAATATCATTTTCTTGGATTTACTCCATGAAATATAGACTTCCTCCGAAAAATATATTGGACATTTCTTCGACAAAATAATTTTTTTCCTTGGATGTTTTCTAAAAACCACCACATAACTCAGTCTGGACTTTGTCCCAATTCGAGTTCACAAATTTATAATAGTCATGCTCTAGAAAAAAATACTGTGCAACTCAGTTTAAACTTTGTCCCAATACGAGTTTGCCAAATATAATCCATATACCTTTGTGTGTGTGTGTGTGTGTATCATGCACCCACCTATGTATATGGAATATTCCCGTGGTTATGAAATGCAACTATGTCATTTACAATTAAATGATATTTCAAACACAACTATAACAATCCAAACCCAATTCACCCATACTAAATTTTACTAAATGAAATCTATAAACTTTTTACCAATTAACCATTTCCAATTACATTTCTAATAATTCGAATTGAATATAAATCATGATCTTTTATAGCTTTTAAATAGAAATAAATTTTGATAAGAGAAAATTACAACCTTCCAAAAATTTTCATGAAAACTTTATAAATTTGATATCAAACTAAAGATCTCATCGTGTAGAGTAACTTTAGTTCTTGGACTATTCTATTCTGACTTTAGAATAATTCATTACGATCAAAAGAAAATCAATGGATCTTTTATTTTTTTTTCCTTTGTACTATTTCTCTTTCCCCCACCATCAAAGCATTTTTTTATCAGCGTTTTCCCATTTTGTGGATTCCTGATATTTTTTTTCTTTTTTTTAATAATATAAAAAAACTTATAATTATTATTATTAATTTTTTTAATGTTTGATGCCTGGTTTGCGCATGCACAGCCACGTGTTTTTTTTCCTACATATTTTAATAATTATTTAAAAAATTAAAAAAATAACTAATTTTTGACTTTCTCAAAATTTAATGAAATTTGATACCGTAGTTATATTTTCCAAGACAAATTCTAACGACATCCATTTTATCATCATATTTCTAAAATTTTCAGTTTATTTTTTTTTATTGCAAAATTACCATTTTGCCAATTTTTTCTCAGAAACCAAATCATGTTAATTATTTATTCATTTTTTTTTCGAGATTTCATAATATGTCCCAAAAATTTTACTTCTATCAACCAAAAGTCACATTTACCAAACTTGACATACAATTTATGTTCTATCAAAGTTTGGAGAACAAAATTTAAATGATCTTAATGCTCTCCTTCGGACTGAGAATAGATCAAAATGTCATCCACAAAAATCACAACAAAATGATTTAAATATGGCTTAAATATTTTATACATAAAATCAATGAATACTGTTGGCATATTCATTAATTTGAAAGGCAATTGTAAACTCAAAGTACTCATACTATGTTCTATATGATATCTTAGGAATGTCAGCCTCCCTAACTCACAACTGGTGATATCTAATACGAAGATCTATTTTAAAAAAGACCCTTGCCCCTTTTAACTGGTCAAACAAATCATCAATCCTTGGTAATGGATATCAATTCTTTATCGTAATCATGTTCAACTGTCGATAATCAATGCACTGTCAAAAGGTTTTATCATTCTTCTTTGTAAATAAAACTGGAGCACCCCCAAGGTAAAGTGCTAGGTCTAATGAAACCTTTGTCCAACAAATCTTGTATTTGGACATTAAGTTCTTGTAATTTAATCGGTGTCAACCTATGTGGAGTCATAAAAATGGGTGATGTACTAGGATGTAACTCAATACTAAAATCTACATTTCTATGCGGGGATAATCTTAGTAATTTATCACGAAAAATATCTTCGTATTCACAAACTATCCAAGGAATATTCATATTCAATGTCTCATCTTCTTCTAGGGTGAGATATGGCAGCCAACCCATTAGTTGTCCATGCTATTTAGATTCATATATAGTCTGGGGTAAAGCATCATGCTTATCCCCTTGAAATACAACACATATATTATTTGGGCTATGAATAATAATTCTTCTATGAACACAATTCAATAATGGCTCGATGTGCTGTTATCCAGTCCATGCTAAGAATTATATCGAAATCCGACATATCCATGACTCTAAGGTCTATAATAAGTAGAATTTATGAGATTTCTAACTCATAATCTTGATATATCTGACTAATTTTCACCTTAGTCTCCAAAGGAGAAGTCACATCCAATGGCTTGTACAAGTTTTTTCTCAACTTGTCGAAACCAATGATGTGCTGCCATTGGTTCCACTCCTCCCAAAAAATATTGGAGGATGATGTGCCTTAAACTTTTGGAGATTACATGATCTTTCTTGACCTCCAGCTGCCCTAGTTTGGGCAACTCTCACAATGGTAACACTCGTAGCCTCTATAAGAGCTTGTTGATCAAAGAAGGCTGAGAGTTGATCTGCATTTCATGAATGTCCCATGTGTCCTCGTTCACTACTTGCCATCTACATAAGTCAAATAATAATATAATAATCATAGTCATTCTCTATTATTAGTGTACATACCAACTAATAATAGACTTTTCATTTTGAAAATATCTTTTAATTTTCTGAATCATTAAAGTTATATTTATTTATCATAATGTACTTTCCATTTTCCCCGAGTATTTGATATTTATATATCTAAACTTTCCAACCACCTTATGGAACTAGAGGTGTCAAATGGGATGGGACAGTCCGGGCACTTCCCTTTTTTAGAGCACTTCTGTGCTTTCGTGTAGGGCCAGGCAGGGTTTATAAAAGTTGGGGCCAGCACGGCCAGCCGTACCGGAGGGCCGTGCCATGTCGGGCGGGGCCCGCTTGGGCCGGCCTGGCCGTACGGGCCAAACTAGGCCGTATGGGCCCGGAATTTTTTTTATTTTTTATTATTTTAATATCTATTTTAATTATATAAATTATTAAATTATATATAAAATTATAGATAATGTATAATATTATAAATTTATAATATGAATATTGATTAAATTTTATTAAATGTACAAAGTTTAAATTTTTTTTATAATGTAAAATAAAATTAGTTTAAAATTTATTAGAATTATATAATAGAGTTATTAATTTATAAATGAAAAATTAAAACAAAAAAAAATAAATAAATCAATAATTTATGTTAAAAAAAATTAAAAATTAAAAAAAATATAAGCAAACAAAATGAAAAATGACCAATCAACCATTAGATACCGAATGTCAAAACCAAACAATTTAAAGTTTCAACGTAACGTATAAATATAGCGTACAATCAATAAAAAATAAAACATCGAAATCAAAAAATAGTAGATCATCATCAGTCGTCAATCGGCATATCATGAGCATCATCAGCCGCAACATCAAGATCAGTATCATATGAATCATCATCATCAGCAATCAACTCATCGGCTATCGTAGTGGATGTGGCTGCCGTCACTGTCCCAGTCCCAGCTCCAGCATGATCATGGATACTAAATCTCGAATCCTTCCAATCCTTCAAACAAGCCAATGCATCAACAATCTCTGGACCTAATCTCGATCTCCTATCCAAAAGCACGTTCACTGTAACAGAAAAAGCAGACTATGATGCTACGCTCGACACCAGAGGAGTCAGTAGATCCCGTGACATCCTATATACCACGGGAAAGGTGGACTCATATGATTTCCACCACTATAATATATCAAGATTCTTAGTATTAGAATGTGATAGGATTGAGCAGTAATCGGTATCTAAGTATCGAGAAAGCTCACTCCTATGTGATGGTTCATCCCTACGTTTTCCCCTCGCTAGCTGAATGGAAAAATCATCATCTCCGAACAAGGTATCCATGTCTGTAATCATAGTCTCGCTACTACGTCCACCATACCTAGTATCGTAGTATATGAACAGGTCAGTCAACTTCTCATGAATGAACCCTTCAGGTGGCTCTTCCAGGTTCATGCACGAGGAAATGTAAGTCATGGTGTTTTCTACCCCTTCCACCTTAACCCTAGGGTCGATGCATGCAGCAAGGCAATAAAGAGATGGAACGATGGACCAGTACTTCAAGTACTTGGTTTCCATCTCTGCAACCATATGGCTAAATGTCGGGTCTGCTCGATACTTCCTAAACATGCTACTAATATTGCATATGTACTGGAGTGCAATGCAAGTCGTGGGCGGATATCACGTGTTTGTCGTGTCATAAAAAATCTTCAAATTTTTCATAATTGAAATTCTTGAAGCCTAGTCAGTGTCGTCAATAATAAGTTGGTCACTCTTACTATTGACATAGTCGGATATCACGTGTTCGTATCCAACACATGATTCCAACATCAGGTACGTGTAATTCCAACGATGTCTCACATCCGATTAGAATTTCTTCTTCTTAAGATTCGAAGACAAACAAAGACTACCAAACTCTTGTTGTCTGCGAGGAGTGCGAATATATTTTAGTGTATTATGTATATTATCCAACGCGGGGGAACACACCTTTATACCTGCTTGAACAATCAGGTTAATCACGTGACACATGCATCTGACATGAAAAATCTCTCCTAATGGTGCGTCTCTAATATTCCTAACAAACATGTTAACCACTACTCCATTATTAGATGTGTTATCGAATGTGACACTAAAAATTTTATTTTAAATTTTATATTCCCTAAAGATTTTCATCATACACTCAAAAATGGCCGGGTCATCATGAGGATGAAGAGTCTCAAAGAATCCTAAAATTTTTTTATTCATTGTCCAGTTCGAATCGACATAGTGGCTGGTGAGACATGCATAAGATGATTCATCATGACTTGTCTAGATATCGGACGTCACGGATACCACTCCACTATATGCCATAAATTTATTAATTATTTTTTGTTTTTCTAACTTATATTATTTTAGTATGTCATTCCTAGATGTGGACCTAGGGAATCCTATGCTAAGTAGGCTGAAAATATGTCTGCATGATGCGCACTACCATTGGATCTTCCGAAAATCTGATCGGAAGACCCATCAATGTGATAAGTCTGGTCATGCCATCCCTACCCAACTTGCTGGAGTATATGAAGGGAGTAAAATTTGAGACTGAACTCGATCTAGTCTCAAAAATGCAGTGCCAAGTTGGGTTTGCCTAGGATCTAATGGACAATGTTTTTTGGTGCATAATTCGGCATGCCTCTTAATGTGCACAGTCTTAAACGAACTCTTACTTGTTAAAAGTCTCATATAATATTTGCACTATGTCATTTCTTCTTCCTCCTTCCTAATATTTTTTTGTTTTATTATATTAAAATGAGTCCAAACTATAGAAGTCCTCCTAGTTTTTTATTTTTTAGAAGTTTGGGTTGAGACGACTGGAGAAACCAAAGTTTCAGTAGCCTCAAACCTCTGTGTAATATTTTTATTTTCTAAATTTAAATATGTTTCATTAGTATTTGTCATTTTTTAAGATTTTTGTTAATCATGACACTTATTCAGGGACTAGAGGATAGATTTAAAATTTATATATTTTAGGTCTAGAGAGAGAGAGAGAGAAAGTAAAAAAATAAACTTAAAATAAATTACCCGGTAAAGCAGTGAGGTCGATTACGTGTATAGTGCACCATAATCTAGCTCAAAATTCAAAACCAAAGTTGAGATTCCCGAAAAGCCAAGCCAAATGATGAAATCCCGACTTCCCGAGTCCCGAGAGAGAGGCACAATGATTTCTGAGAGAGAAAATATGAGATTTGAGAGAAAATATGTTTATGAAAAACATAAATGTTATAGAGAGGGTGGTGGAATTTATAGATTATAGAAAATATTTTTTTAAAAAAAAGTCATTTTTTTAATTTTTTAGGGGGCAGAATCATGAGATTCGTTGGATTTTGCCCCCTAGCCGTTGGAGGCAAGATCCAATGGCTACAATTTAATTTTTTTTTGCCCTGTTGGGGGGGGAATCGGGTCGGCTCGGGGGACAGTGGGTCGGGTCTGATTGCACCTGACCCATGATCTTTTTTGTGGGAAGGGGAAAATGTCGTGCCGGTGTGCCGTGCCACAGGACCACCGAACTGTGCCGGGTCAGGCACGGCACGAGGCCCGGTTGGCCTTGGCACGGCACGGCACGGGCGTGCCTTACCCGGTCATGACACGGGCTCGGGCACAGCGATTTTTCCGTGCCGTGCCTCATGCCGGGACGAGTCGGGCCGGCCCAGTTGACACCTCTATATGGAACTTGTACTAATTTCTGAGTTATAGGTAATCATATACCTAATCTCTGATACTAAGCTGTGCCATCCTATCTCCAGTGGATCTAATTCCATTCCATCACACAACAAAATGTGTAATAAAATAAAATTTTTACAAATATAGCATATACATTTATTTTCTTTTATTTGCTCAATAGAATAAAAAATATAATATATTATTTAAGCCACAATCAGCTTCCCTTCACATGTGTGATCCCGCATATGGATCTGACATCTATCTTGGACCTATACATGAAAGGAGTCTCGCAACGGAGTAAGCAAAGCTAAGTAGAGGTAAACTCTTATAGTGCTACTTATATCTAAGTACACATAAAATATCATGCATATATATTAATACCCACTCAAGTATAATGTTTACATGAATATAATTATGGATAAAATATTTATATGCACATATTCTTGAGTCCCATCAACTCACTCACGCATGCCGAAACCAAGTGTGACATTATATATATATATATATACACACACACACACCCACCCACCCACCCACACACACACATATATATATATATAGAAATATTTATTTTTTGGAATTATTCCAAAAAATATGGGCATCCTCCGAAAAACATATTAGATATTTCTCCGAACAAAATATGCTTTTCTTGGATAACTCCGAGAAATATGGACTTCCTTCGAAAAATATATTGGATATTTTCCGATAAAATATTTTTTTCTTAGATATTTTCCAAAAACCACCACTTGACTCAGCTTGGACATTATCCCAATTCTAGTTCACATATTTATATTAGCTATGCTCCATAAAAAAGTATTGTGCAACTAAGTCTGGATATTATTTCAATTCGAGTTCACCAAATACAATCCATATGCCTTTATATTTATATATATCTCATGAACCCACCTATTTATATTGAATGTTCCCATGCACATAAGATGCAATTATGCCATTTATGATTAAATGACTTTTCAGACACAGTCATAATAATCCAAACCCTATTCACTTGCACTAAATTTTACTAAACGAAATACATAAACCTTTTATCAATTAACCATTTCAAATGAAATTCTTAACAATTTGAATTGAAATATAAAACCTGATCATTTTTTGTCTTTAAATAGAAAGAAACTCTGATAAGAGAAACTCACTATCTTCTAAAAATTTCACGAAAACATTATAAATTTGATATCAAACTGAAGATCTCATCACATAAAGCAACTTTAGTTCTTGGACTATTCTATTCCGAGTTCAAAATAATTCATTACAATCAAAAGAAAATCAACTGATCTTTTATTTTTTTTCCTCTACACTATCTCCCCCCCCCCCCCCCCGATGTAGCTTTTTTTTTCTTTCCCTGTCATCCCATTGTCCGGATTCCCGATGTTTTTTTATAATATAAAAAAATTATTATTATTATAATTTTGACACATGACAGCGCATGGTGCAACCACGTGTTGACGTCGTTGCGTGTTCTTCTGCTTCCATTTTTTAATTAATTTTTTTATTCTAATAATTATTTAAATAAATTTTAAAAAAACAACTAAATTCTGACTTCCTAAGAATGTAACGAAATTTTTCACTGTAGCTATACTTTCCAAACTGAATTCAATAACGAAATCCATTTTATCATCAGGGTTCTAAAAATTTTAGTTTATTTTCTTATTAAAAAATTATTATTTTGTCCATTTTTTTCCAGAAACAAATCATATTATTTATTTGTTTATTTTTTTTTCAGGATTTCACAATTTGAATTTCACAACTATATTTATGCATCATTGGATATATATATTTATTTATGTAGTAGATATAAGTGTTTATTACATCACACACACACACACACACACATATATATATATCTAAGATTGCCTCCCAAACAGTTTTATGTTTAATATTCATAACTAGACTATCATTACTTTTTTTCTCCTAACACCTTCTCAATATACTACTTCATCTCTTTCTTTGTTGACCTCTTGGTATCTGTCATATATAATTTGTTTTGATATCTGTTTTGTATAGCCGAATATGTTTTTGTTTAAATTTTTTCATGCAAGTGTAGGAAAGAAATTATTAAGATGCTAAAAGTATAACAATAACACAATAACGGAGGTTCTACTGTCTGGTCAGTGGGCTGAAGAATTTTTGGAGCAGAACCCGGCCGTCTGAGTGATCCGACTCACTTCGTCATTAATAAAATTGATTTTATGTATATTTTTTGGGATGTTGTAATTTTTAGCGTGGAACTGTTCATCTCCATTTTTTTCTCCTCTCTACATGATTTTCACTTAGACTACTTTGCACACATACTGTAATACATTCTGGACATTCTGTTTTGTTATAATCTATAAACGTATAAGTATTTTTCTAGGTGGATGTAGCTAGTCGTGTTGAATGACTAGTGAACCAAGTTATTTCGTGTGTTTTTATTATATTTTTTGATTCTGTCATGGCTTTGTTGGATTGTGGTTGTGGATAGACATATCGTTTGCTATTCTTTGCTGTTTTCTTCTTCTGAATCTCTAAAATCACAATCGTGAAAATAGAATTGCCAAATAGTATCAATAGTAAATGTTGGATGAATGATCATCTCGATACCCTTATACATCAAGATAATTTAGGCAGAGCTCCTCTTTCTTTTCTCTCTAGCCTTGACATTGTGAATTGTCTTGGCATTATCATCTTTTGCTTACACTTCTGCTCCATAACTTTCTCCATTTCAACCAGAAAAACTTTATGGTTTACCTCATATTTTTTTTTAGTAATTGATCCTTTATCTTCAAATTTTTCTTTTGTAATTTCTACCACAAATGTCTCTATATTAGACATGGAGATTTTGTCAATTGCTTTGTCTTATTTTTCTTGAATAATTGAGGTTGTATCTTCGATTCCATGTAATATCTCTAACATTTAACTAGTAGTCTTTATATTGCCTAATTTGTGAAATGTCATTTTAATGAAGATGTATTTCCACCATTAGGTGGAAGTAAGTTAATGCTAGAAGAATTGTGAAATATTACATGGACTATACTCTCATTATCTAATTTTGATCCTCATGCAATACAAAGGGAACTTGAGGACCAAGAGATTATTTATTTACAAAGACTTGTAAATCATTTACCTAATGCCTTACAAATACAGAGGAAGTAATAAAGTTACATATATCATGCGTAAATTGTTTAGCATGTACTAATGTTAATATTGGACTATTGAAGAATGTCATGACAGGTGAATCTAAGATATACATGAAATATTGTAGACCTATTAGCTTAAAAGACTCAATTTAAAGAAATAGTAAATAATAATATGTGAAAATTTTGGTACTCTTGAAGAATTTGCATATTCAAAAAGGCTAACACAGATAAATAATGAAGCCCAACTTAATGATCAATTAGCCAAAAAGAGACAAAGTGAGTAATTGTTCATTGAAGAGATATTAGTATTTGATATTGAAAAGATCATAATGAATCACGCGAGAGAACTAAACTATGTATGAATATCAAAAAAGAGATGATTGACCAAAGTGAAAGAAAATAATTCAAGCTAAACTAAATGTGTTAATAAAATAAAAGATATTTGGACTTATTGGATATAAATGAATTTATGTGAAAACAAAATGAGAATAATGAAATCACAAAATAAAAAAACAACCTATTACTCAAGGTTTCTCACAAAGATTTGGTATATAATGCAAAGAAACTCATTCTTATATAATGAACACTATCACATTATAATATTTGATACCATAACATTGGTTATCATGCATCTCATGGATATCATCATGATTTACTTATATAAGTTATATAAAGTGACACATGTGAAAATTCATAAAAGATTCAAATTTCATGAAGCAACAAATTAAAAATCTTGAAACATATACTTAATCAAACTACAAATATTTTTATACTAATTAAAACAATATAGATACGAGTGGTATACTCAATTTAATGAGTATTCGTTAAAATGTATATTATCCAATTTCCCCTTCTGTCTTATCAAGTCGTTGGACTTGCTATACTCGTATTGCATATAAATGTTATGAATCTAATGGGAATTTCCAAAGAGCTAATAAACATAGTAAAAATAAGATATTGTCTTGCCTCTAAGATTGAGCAATGTTGAATGAGTTTTTAGTCAATCAATTGACATGTATGAATAATATAATAAGATGATTTTATAGGATTAAATCATATTCACTTAATTCTCCCATGGTCATTCGTTCATTTGATATGAACAAAGTCTTGTGTAGTCATATGAAAGAGAATAGGGGGTTGTTAAGTTTATAATTATTATATCTTAGTGTAATTTGTGCTCTAATATATCTTGCACATTGTAATAAATCAATTATAATATGACGCTATTAATTTTGTAGCATTATGCAATTCTGCTAGGACTAAAGATATTAACATGAGATTAAACAAATATTGCAACACATTCATATTATATCCATATTATGGACTTTTACTA
This sequence comes from Sapria himalayana, assembly GCA_029783825.1. NCBI lineage: Eukaryota > Viridiplantae > Streptophyta > Magnoliopsida > Malpighiales > Rafflesiaceae > Sapria > Sapria himalayana. The sequence continues at coordinate 366,480 of JAREIK010004938.1, forward strand.
TTCAAAAGAATCAAAATTATTTTGGTTGGGTATCTAGATGTAGAATATTTTTTAGATCCTCATAAAGGTTCGATTCCATACAATATATGTTTTTATTTGTGAAAAAACAACAATATCAACAAGATTAGTGAGACAAATAACTAAGATAACTTCCTCAAATTATTCAAAAATACTAGCAATTTATTAAACTAATTTTACATGAGTGTGTTTGAGATATAATGTTTGAGGGTCTCATACATTATCATTGAAAATAAATTTTATGACAATATCACATGAAAACAATAATAATTGTATTACATACAACGAAAGAAAATATATTAACAAAGATCAAATTAAATATATTTACCTAAATTTTTTAATACACATGAATTTTATAAGAATTGTGAATTTAATATTTAACAAATAAGATCAAATAATAATCATGCCGACATATTCACAAAAAGCACAACTTATTACAATATTTATAAAATTTATATATCAACTATGTAATAACAAGGGGAAACATGCAATACTCTAATTTTAAATTATTTAGGTTTTGTCCCAATTAGATTATATTGGCGATAAATTTTAATGAGGCAACTTTAATAATTTTTTTGAGTAATAAACATTCAAGGAGAAGCAATAAATATTATAAGTGACATTATTGTCATCCATAAAATCTCTATAGTTACATATGCAATCTTCACTATTACTCATCAATTTTTTTTTGCTTTTCTTTGCACAAAATTAAATACTATATTTAATAATGATGTTTTTAAATTATTATATATATGAGATTATAAATAAAAATATATTAATTTTAGAAGTATTCCTTAAGTTTGATTAATGCGAAGTTTTTTATTTCTTAATATTGATAACAATAAATAATTACTTATCATTACCGATTATTTGTTTAGCAATTGGAAAACTAGTAGGGTTAGCACAAGAAATTTTTTTAAAAAAAGTAAAATTATACTATGATTTCAAATATTGTGTATATATTTAGAATGTTATTTGCTCATGGGTGCCCTCCTCTTTCAACTGGTTCATGAGACAAAAATATCTTCGAGCATGCCACATCAATGTGCTACATCAACATGCTACATAAAAGATTTAGTATGTCTTGAAAAAAGTTTTTTTTTTTTGAATATATATATATATATATATATTATTGTGTGTGTATAGAGATACACAATTTGTATATTTTTGAAAATAATGTCAAATATTGCACACACACACACGCACATATGAATGTGTGTGTGTGTGTGTGTGCAAACTAAGTGGGACCCCTAGATCCAATTGGGCCTTTAAAGTCAATCACCTATACCACAAGTTTAAGAGGAACAATTTCTTGTGCCAATAAAATTTTGATAGCTCATAGTGATCGAATTCAGAACCTCTAAGAAAGTGCTCATCTATATCACAAATCAGACTACTAAGTTATTGCTAATGTTTTATATCTCTACATGAAAAGATAGAATCAGAAATGCCCTATTCCTTTTCTAATTCCATCACTATGATTGAATAGCGATGGATTTAGAAACAAATTAGTTCTGTTTCTATAATTCTTCTCTCTAAATTTTAGAACTGGATTACACAATGATGTTTCTATAAATAGCGACAAAAAAGATATGTTGCTAAATTTAGATATGGCAAATAAATCTTGGATTATGTTTGTAATTTTGGGAAGTAAAAATCAAAATTGTATAATATGTTTCTAAATGAGTGATGGGTCATCAAAGAAACATAAGAATTCACTTTTATTTGGAAATGGATTTATAAACGAAAAAATTCATTTTTATTGTTTGTAATAGGAAAAAATTCTATTTGTGAAATTTTTGTATGTTGTATATAATATAAAATTACATACAAAAACTATTCTACCTACAACCAATTAAGTACATCCACATATTATTTATCAAATGATATTCACATAACATCCACCATAGAATAAAATATCATATAACAAGCATAAATATCAATAAATTTTAATACATAATTAATAAACCTAATTTAAAAACATTAACACAAAACCCATAAATTTAGATCAAAAACATATGTGCAAAAAAATTAATAACACATGACAAATAACTACGAGTCCTCCTATGAGTATTATCCTTCGAAGATTTGGATGGATCCTCTTCAGAATGATGAAAATAGATGATACCTCTGTTAATTTGCACATAATTTTCTGCATCTTCAAATTTTATGTTGCATCTCATCCTCTCTTTTCATTCTTTGTTCATCTTTTTTCATTGTTTTCCTCATCTCTTTTCATTATTTCCTCCTCTTTTAAATCTTTCAGCCTCTTTTTTTTAATTCTTCAATTTTTTTTGGCATCTTTTCATTCTTTTGTTGCATCTCCTCATTTTTCATTTGCAATGTATCCTAAATTTTCTACATCTCTTCCTGCAACCTCATCAAAGATATTATTATAATTGGAGGATGATGATAAAAAACTCCAAATAGAACCTAGATAACATGTAGATGCATGGGTACCAAGACTATACACTTGCTATTTTTTCATCTCCACTTCGACATCTTAAAGGTAAATATGCACAACATCAATTTTTTGTGCCTCTATAGAAAGATCTATCAATTGTGAAGTAATTGAGACCATATTTTTTACATCTTTTTATAATTATTAAAATACAACATAACACATTAATTATTATATTAAAAGAAATTTTATACCAGCACAAAAAACTATCCTCTCACTGCTACAAAATATTTTAAAAATGTAGTTATAATTAAATTTAATGAGTTAATAAATAATAAATCATTAGTTATAATAAAAAAATATACTTGAGTTTGTATTTTATTTATAGTTAATGCCAAATAATCAATTTTTAAATTTTTTTTTCTTTTATTATTGGTAATTGTCAAATGAAACTATAAGTATAAAATGAGAAACTCACATATATATCATTTGCCCATAAATGAACTTTCCTTCTTCTTGTGAATTTTCTTGAATACCTCAAATGGTGTCGGTGGACTTCCTAACTCAATCTCTTGAAAATACATATTAGTTACTATTTAGGTATATCATTCATTATAACATAGATATTATCATTTGGATTCTAAAAATTTAAATAATAACAAAAAATAAAAGATAATTATACCAAAACTATCAAATGTTGGTAGGTTACCTTTGAACTTCCAATATGTTTTGAAGGTCTTGATCCTTCACCCTTTTTTTTAATCAACAATTGTGTAAGGCCACCTAGGATAAGGCCTTGAACTTTCAACTATTCTAGTATTCCTACCATTTTATCCAAATATTAAGGGGGGCAATATTAAGCTTTGCATCATTACATACTTTTTTCTCCATTTGTCAAGCTTGTCATTGTATCTCACACTTGTCACTTGTTTCCATGTGTCCTTCACTAATACCACCAAAATATTATTATTGCATTTGAACTTTTTCTGCAAAAACCAAATAAAATAATAATACATTGTAATGCATTTTTTAAAGAGTAAATCATATTATACCAGATTGAAAAAAAAGTAAATGCATGAAAGATGTATCTCAAATTCTTCTAAAAATAATTCTTTCATACGTAAGGGTACTTTCCTTTACTTTATATCCTCCACAACTAGTTTCTCCTTAAATATCTTTTCGATTGTATGAGAAGCAAAAGGAATAAACTTGTAAGCAATTTAAAATCAACTAGTTTCTCATTTATATTTATTATCCAAAATATTTAAACAAAAAATTTTATTTTTATTCTAGATGATAAAGTTCAATAAGTAGCAATATGATATGTTGTTATTATTGTAAAATACCAAAATTCAAAAATTATAATATATTTATGATTTCATTCACATATTATTTTATATTTAATTGAAATGAAAAAATTGAAAAATGATAATAAATGCATGTAGTAGATTTAAAAAAATTACATATTATTTATTATCAATTGTGGGTCGAATGTAGATTTTTGTATAACTTAGCATGTAAATTAAAAATTATGAATATCCTGGCAATGTCCTTGTTGCAATATCAATGCATGGACCTCCTAAGATAGATGGAATGGAACTTTCAATATTTTCTAGTTAAAAATGAGGTGAAAGTGGAATATGTGTGGTAGTAAATCTGTGTATATCATAATGAGGTGATGTCAAAGTTTCCTTCGTACATGTAGGAGAATGAGTTAGATATTTGTAGTGTTGTCATCAATGAATATATTAAATTTCTTCCTCCACAAACTATTAGTTGACTTCCTATGTCCCTCCTCATACATTGAGATCCTTAGACACTTGAATGATTTTCTCTCATACCCAAACCAAGTTACATAAACATCAAAATATACATATGCAATAAAAATATTTTGTGAAAATATCATAATAACAAAATATAATGATAAACACATTGATATTAAAAAAAACAATTTAAATATAATTTAACATCCATATTTTAACGATTACAAAATGAGAATGAGAAAATAACAATGAAGTCAATGAATTTCTAGTCATCATCAAAAATTTCTAAGAAATCATCTCTATTTACGTATTTATCATCATCTAATTCTATAATTAATTCTTCCTCGTTATCTTATTCAACATTATCATCATCAATGTCTAAATAATTTTCACCTTCACCAAGTAAAATTTGAAGACCATCATCTTCCACATGAATGATTGAATGAAATTCTACATTATTCTTTTGAAATGCTGATACATGCAATGGAGTAACCATAACATCTTTTTCAACTTCAATAGCTAATCCAGGTTTTATTTTATATATTGCCCTTCAATGACATTGATTTCTTCTTGTGGTTGGATAATTGGTGAAACACACTTGTTTGGCTCGTACCTGTACCACAATAATTAATTGCATATACTTATGATAGAATTTATTATAGTGTACATCAACAAGGTTGTATTGATGATGAATTCTAGTACCCATATTTAGAATAGGATCAAACCATTCATACTTAAATAGAATAGTCCTTTTAATTGGTAAAGTAGGATACTCCACATGTAGAATTTTAATTAGTCAACTATAAAAATTTGTAGTACATGCAGTATAGTTAGACCCCTTGATGCAAACATCACTGTTCATTGCAGCTCAATTTCAACCTTATTTTAAAGGGTGAAATTTGTATCAATTTATATAATATTTGGGACATGTCTATAAACTTCATAATGGTCCTTTTGCAAGATCCTACACGTGTCTATTAATATATTTGATGAAGAAAATCATACCTACAAAATGATAAAGGATAAATTCATATATATATATATATATATAAAATGTTGCACGGAACTATTTAGAACCAATAATAATAAGTTTTATACTGATATTTTTTAAATCAATTTGAAAAATTCTTTTCAAGCTTTGTATCAATTGAATCATCATCAATATGAGATTCTTTTTGCCCTAATTCTTGAGCAAATATTTTTCAAAAACAAAATTGAAGGTATTTTAAATAATTAAAATGTTATATCACATACAATGATAAATAAATGAGAATATGAAATTATTATAAATCTTACTCAATATAAGGTATAGATTCTTCATGGTTCAATAAAATATATGTGTGCATAACATGATACTATAGTTCATCCAAAAAATATCTTGATGCTGCTCTACCATACGATCTACCCGCATGTCTAAAAATAGAAAGCATATCCTTTTTTTTGATCCATCCCCCACACCATATACATTATTTCGTAACGCACAAAATACTAAAGCCAGTGCCTCTTCAATCAAGTATGCATTGCATATCAATCTTTTGACTTTGGCTTTATTTCGAACATTGCTTTTCATATTTCTAAGATTTATAAAATAGATATATATTAAAACACAAAATAATCAGTGGATTCATTAAAATTTTTAGATTAACAAATGAAAAATATATTACCTCTCAAATGAATACATCTTTTTGTATTACACATGGCCTGCTATAATGGATTCATAAGGCAAGTGGACTAAGAGATGTTCAATGGAATTGAAGAAGCTAAGAAGAAAAATATGTTCGAGTTTGCATAAAATAATGGGGTTGTCATTTTGTAATTGCTCCATTTCTTCATTTCTTACAACATTACAAGTGAGATTTTTACAAAATAATTAATTCAGTTTATATTTCTCAAATATTTTGTGGAAGTAATTCACAAAAAGCTATGGGTATTAGCCTCTACATGAACACATGGTAGTCATGAATTTTTATTTCAAATAACTTATGCTTCTTTATAGATCAACACATCTTCTCATATTAGATGCATATCCGATTATGAACCTGAGCTCCAACAGCCATTTGCACAAAGTTTCTTTTGCATATTTTTCAAGAATATAACAAGCATTAAAGAATTTATTTGTTGATTCATCCCTATGTAACTCTGGATGTGAACATAACTCTTTCAAATCCTCACTTGATTTGGTATTATCTTTTATTTTTCTTCCACATTCATTATAGTACTAAAAATATCATCAAAAAATGTCTTCTCGATATGTGTCATATCTAAGTTGTATCTAATAAGATTTTTTTTTCAACAAGGAAAATCTCAAAGGATACTTTTTTCTTCCAACAACAATGATAATTTTTTAAAATTTGTGTATTAATGCAGTCTGCATCAACTTCCATAATATTATTGAACTCATCTTTTAATTACTTATAATATTTCATCACTTGACCTCAAAGGTGATGCACTTTTAATGATTTTATGGTCTTTCTTAAATGCATCAATATTCATCTAAAATGAATGTTCCAAATGTAAGAATTTATGATTATCAAACTAAAAAGACTTTCCTCTTTTGCTCGAATAAAATTGATTTGAGTCCTCTATGCAAATAAGAATAAGCTAATTTTCATATAGTACTCTATCTAGACAACCTTGAATTTATAGGAAAGTCACTTATAGTCCACATAAGTGCTAACAGCATTTTGAAGTTATGCTTTCTAGATGTATCATATATTTCGATACTATTCTCTCACAAATTTTTGAGCTCTGCTATAAGGGTCCATAGGAAAACAAATTTGTCTTTTGGATTTCTCGGACCGGGCATGATAACACACAAAAATATGTATTCATTTTCATACATATCCATGATGGTAAATTATAAGGTATAACAATAACTGGCCATGAAGAATATTGTTACTCTATTTGTCCAAATGGTTGAAATCCATCCGTGCACAGCCTTTATCTAATATTTTGACATATTAAATACATAAAGGTTTTTGATGTATTATTGCTCATTATATAGATAGTGAATGAATGTTAAATAAAAGAATTATTTCATTTAAAACATTAAATACTCCACATAGCAGTAAAAATATAGCAGCTTTAATAAATGATTAAATTATAAATTTAGGTAATCATGATAAAATATTTACAATAACATTAAATAATGCTTCTAATAATGTTGCAGTAGTACAGAGATTAAAAAGATTTATGAAAATAAAATTGGTTCATGCAAATTAATTAATGTAAGTCGTTGTGTACATATTTTAAATTTAATTGTAAAAAATAGATTAAAACAAGTTGATGGTATATTAGAAAAAATTAGAAACATTGTATATAATATTAATTGCTCCCAAGCAATACATTACTTGTTTTTTGATTGTTGCAAAATTACAATTATGAAAAGATCAAATATAAGTTTAGAAATAGATATACCAATTAGATGGAATTCTACTAATAAGCTTTTACAAAATATTACAAAATATAAAAAGGTAGTAACAAGTATACGAAATGCAACTATCTAATAACGATAATGATGTAGATGTTGATTTATTAAATGATTATGATTGGCACATTGTGGACCTGCAATGAGTTTTTTTTTTTGAAAATTTTGATGCTTCGACAAATATTTTTTTTTGTACTATGCATTATCCAACTTTACATAGGATCATTATACAACATTTGTAATGATATTAAAGATCAAAAATATTGGGGATAAATACCTTTGATTTATTATATTGATTTAATTGTGGACCCTAGATTAAAATTTGATGCTCTGGATAAATAGTTGCAAGTTATTTACAATGAAGATCAGATAAAAATTAAAGAAATTAAAAATGAAGTAAATTTATTATTATATATTTTATATAATATTTATAAAGAAAAATATGAAAATGATATTAGTTTGATAAAATCATCATCCACAACAAGCTCCTCATCTTTTTATAAAAGCCCTTAAGAAATATTTAAAAGTAGAAAAAAGACAACAACTAGTTCTCCAAATAATACAACCAATATAGATAGATGTCTTAGTGTAGTTAAATTTCATTTGAAGACAATGAAGATTTTGAAATTTTAAAATGGGGTAAAAAAAACAAATAAAATATCCTTTGTTATCTATTATTACATGTGATGCATTAACCATACCTGTGAGTACTGTCACTTTGGAAGCTACTTTTAGTGAAGGTGGAAGAGTGATTAGCAAAAATCGATGTAATTTATCTCTTGAAACTATCGAAGCAGTAGTATGTTTAAAAGATTGGAATTTAGTGGACAAGAGATTGCACGATCATATTTGAGAAGCTACACAAGTGACTAAATTATTTCCCTATCAAAGAACTTAAATTTATCACCAGAAAACATGAATGAATCCATGATTATTCCCTATCACCAGAAAAATAATGATTAAATTATTTCGTTAAATGTATATTATATTTTTATTTTCTTATGGTTGAAAAGTACAAATGATTGACAAATAAGTAGGTGCCAACCTAGTTAGGATGTACTCATTTTATAGTGATGTAAAACTATTCATACATTTCTAAATGTAATTATATTCGATGAATAAAATTTTAAAATGAAGTATTTTTTATTTTGAATTATTTTTAAGCTTACTTTTTTATTTTATTTAACTTTTGAATAAAATTTATATAAAAAACCAAACTACCCAATGGAGAGATCGTGCTTTTTAGGCAGGCCTTTTGAAGGACTTTTTGGGTGGGCCTCTGGGTAGGCCTAACAGCACATGAATCAAGCTAGCAAGTCAGTCCAGGTAGGCCTAAAATAAAGCCTATGGCCCTTGACCTTCTTAAAACATGTTTGGAATGGGCTTGGCCCACTCGTGATGGAGCTGGGCTTTAGCTTGTCAGGCTGGTTTGGACCCAAGGAGGGCTTCGGACCGTGGGTTTTTTGGAGAAGCCTAGTTGCGCCATTGTTATGAGTTATTCTTTTTAATTATTATATTTCATGAAATTCTAACAAGTAAACAAAATGCAAAATAATTATAATGATCTTAACTATAGGTTAATAATAAAATATACATAAAATCATAACTCAATTAGGTTACAAAAAAAATTTTACAAATCCAAGTATGAGAAAAAAATGTAAAATATATAATTTATCAATTATATTTATAATCATTCAACAAAACAATAATATTGAACCCAATTTCAATATTAAAAATGAAAAGAAATTATATGTAACATCAAAACGCACAAATATAGCTATTCCTAAATATAATACATTTGGGATAAAATAAAAATCAAAATTTTCATCCCTCAATTATGGATGAAATGCATATCAATCAATATATAGAGTATAAGCAATCCACAAGTGATTCGAACGAAATCAGAATCAAAACCAAAAAGCCTCAAAACCAAACGTATGTTCTCAGTTTCGAAGTGTTCTTCATAAATTAATTATCATATTTTAGCAATGAAAATTAGTTCCGTTGCTAAAATAGTGGTAGAATGACTTTTCAAAGCATAATCATTTTTATTGATATAGCAATGGATATGCATGTCGTTTATCATTTAGCGATATAATTAATAAATCTCACAAAAAGTAGAAACGGATACGAATTCCATTTCTAATTATAAATGGATACATAAGTTTTCATCGCTATATTTCACGCAAGCATATCTAAATCCCACTTCATGTTGCAATAAGTGACAGATTAAAAATACTCAAATATTTTCATCGCTAAATAGCGACGAAAATTTTTTCCATTTTAATTTTTTTTCTAGTTTTATAAATTTTGTTTCTAAAACCATTTGAAATCCATTCCTAATTTTAGAAATGACGTTGGGCATTTTTAATTTACATTTCTAAATCTGCCTTTTTTTATAGTGTGTATATATATATATATTCACTAAATACACATATCTTTTGTAGTATATAGATGTGTGTGTGTGTGTGTGTGTGTGTAATTCTATGTTTGTGCATATGTGTAGGATACATATATATATATATATTATGTGCATATATATATATATGCACAAACATATATATGAATCCTACATATATGCACAAATATATATTTATAAATTATATACTACATATATGCAGATACACACACACATATATATTCACATATATAATATATATGTGCATGCATATATGTAGGATACATGTGGTGGGTCTATGTGTGTGTATTATACATCATATGCTATACATACATACAATATTTACAAATACACACACAAGCAAATAGTACATATCTATATAAGCATATTTACAAATACACACACAATAATATATGTATATTTGTACAATATATATATGCATGCAAATGTCATATATACATGCACAAATGAATATATATATGCATCTATATGCTAAATATAACACTACAACAAAATAATGATATAGAAATGGAATATAGAAATGTTCAATTCCGTTTCTAAAGTTAAAAACGAAATAAAAAGGAATTAGAAATGGACATAAAAATTGCTAAAAGATTTAGAAACGAAATAATACTCCATTGCTATTTCAAGTTATGAGTAAAAGGAGAAAAAATATAAATAAAATTTAAAACAAAATTAGAGATAGAAATTGAAATGATTGAACTTTCTGTCATAAGTTTCATGAGGGGACATTGACAAGTAAAGTTGCATGACATTTAGTGATGAAAAAAATCCATGTATATTAACTATAAAAATTAATTACTTGTGTACACATTGAAACGGAACTAAATTTCATTTCTAAATTTAAAAAATGGAAAGAATATTCATTTCAAAATTTGGTGAAGAAAAATATTTTCATTGATAAATTTAAAATGGAAAATATTTCGGTCACTATTTTTCGATAATGAATGTATTCCAAATATCCATCCCATTTTCTGAATATTACGAATACCATGACACCCGTTCGATAAGCAGACGTGGTGTAGGACAAATTTTGTAGTCATTGTCTTCGCCCATTGTTGTTATCTACATCATCTCCCTCCATCGTCGTTATCTACGTTGTCTTCCTCCATTGTCATTATCTACGTCGTCTCTCTCCATCATCATAATCTACGTCGTTTTCCTCCATCATCGTTATCTACGTCATCATCCTCCATCATATTTATTTACATCGTCTTCCTCCATCATCGTTATCTTCGTCGTCTTCCTCCATCATTGTTATCTACGTCATCTTCCTTCATCATCGTTATCTACGTCATCTTCCTCCATCATCGTTATCTACGTCTTCTTCCTCCATCATCATTATCTATGTCTTCTTCCTTCATCATCGTTATCTACGTCATCTTCTTCCATCATCGTTATCTACGTCGTCTTCCTCCATCATCGTTATCTACGTCGTCTTCCTCCATCATCATTATCTACGCTATCTTCCTCCATCATCGTTATCTACGTTGTCTTCCTCCATCATCATTATATACACTATCTTTCTCCATCATCGTTATCTACGTCGTCTTCCTCTATCATCGTTATCTACGTCTTCTTCCTCCATCATCATTATCAACGTCGTCTTCCTCCATCATCGTTATCTACGTCATCTTCCTCAATCATTGTTATCTACATCGTCTTCCTCCATCATCATCGTGATCATCCTTCATTGTGATATGCAATTTTTTTTACTTAGAGTCATCCAACATCGTTGTAAGGACTGAGGGTGTATAAGCTTCGAGATTGGTTTATATTTGTGTATCTTCCAACTATCGATATAATGTACAATATAAACATATGAATGTCATTGTATGCCTTACCTCTTGTTATAATTTGCCTCTTACATTAATTTTTTTAATTTTGCCGTGATTTGGATTACAGTCAAGGTTTGCAATGTTCGATGGATTTGTAGAAATACACCTGAACTAGATGGCACCATGGCACTATTAAGCCATATTTGGGCAAGATACAACTATCTCCTTGTATTTGGTAATGTAAATGTAAACTTGTATATCCAGAATACTTCATTTAGCCATTATTTGTCATATGTGTTATACTTAATAACCTTACATGCTTTTTATGCTAAAGAAGAATGTCATTGGTCTTGTAGGTCTTCTCATCAATCAACTCGTTCTTATAGAAAATTCTCAACATTATATCAATCTTAGTGGTGAATCAATAAGATTTTCTGGTGTGATTTTATCAACCCTAATAACTCATTCACTACCTCTATGCACACTGGCTCTACACACACTCACCGACTCTTTGCACGCTACCTTATTGTGCACACTGGCTCTACACACACTCACTGACTCTCTGCACACTACCTTATTGTGCACATTGCCTCTACACACAACACACATTCACCCTCTATTCACATTACCATTGGTGATTTCTACACAACTACATGATATGCATCACACTTCATGCACACCATTGCACACACGCACCCATTGGGCTCACTACCACTCAATGCATGCCACCTTGCCACATGATGAGTGCCATCATAACACGTGCTTACACTTCTCATGTTAATGCCAATAATGGGTTGACATGGAAGTAGTCATATTAATGTTAACATTGCGGACTATATCATACATCAACCTCATGTCACACTTTTTTTTTCTTTTTTATCTAGTCTCAATATTATAGACTATAAAATGATGTCATATATATACGTTATATGTAATGAGTATAAAGATGTTATGTCCTATAATATCTTATATGTCATGCACAATCACAAAATTAAAAAGTATATATATCTTGTTTGATTGCCACATGATAATCAATAGTTAGAAATCAATATTTAATCTGATATCTAATCTCATTTCTAGAATGCTCATTATTCATGTGGTATAATTTCTCATAACTAAAAAAAATGTGATCCAAACTCTAATAACTCATTGTTTATAATTCATCTATTCAAGTTTTTAAAAAGTAATAATTAAAATTTTGATTTTTTTAATCAATCATAAATATGAATCATATTTCAATGTTTGCACAATTATATTTTTAAAATTATTTGGCATTATACTTATTATGAACATTGCCTCTGAACACAATCACCCATCATGCACACTACCACATGGTGCATGCCACACAACTACATGATGTGCTCCACACTACATGTACACCATTGTGACCATGGCCACATGATGCATGCCTCACTGCCACATGATGTTCGCCATCATATCACATGTGCTTGCACCCTCACACCGATGCCAACAATGGGTTGATATCGAAGTTGCAATAATAGTGTCAACATTGTTGACATTATTGTGCAGTAAACACATGTTCATCCCTATCTTTCTTTTATTTTTAATAGTGTGCAAACCCCATTCTTTGATACCATGTGAAAAATATATCAGCATGTGAAAACTTTTATATAAATTTTATCTATATAATCTACATCGACAATGCCATCTAAATATACACTAACTAAGCTGTGACAATTCACATGTTGAATGATCTTATTTAACAAATGAAAATATAAAAAAAAAAATGAAAAGAAGGAAACTTAAACCTTAACACTAATTTTTTTGCACAAATTTTTTATCAACTATTTTATGATTTAAACATTGAAATATCAACTTAAAATGGAGTTGTAGTGTAATACTATGGTGATTAGATATTTATTTATCATTTGCTTAAAGAGTGCATACTTATTACAATGCTTTTATATATTTTCTTATTGATGATATCAGTATAACATAGAAATATAATTATCACATCAATATAACTTACAAAGAAATTGAGGTCATCCATGTGATTCTACTTATTGAGTGCTTACTTGTTATTTATTTGATAAAAATTACTTATATATATATATATATGTATATGTATGTATGTATGTATGTATGTGTATACACACAAATGTTATTTGCTCTATAATAAATACTATAAAATTTATATGTAAAATTGTTATATAATAGTTGATAAAATAATTATCACGTAAAGAAAAATACCATTTGTTATATAAAATTTATAACATATGTAAGCATAAATAAATTGTTTTAGACTTATCTAATATAAAATTAAATTGATTTTTGATATTAAAATTTTATAAGCTAATTTTTATGATCTCTCAAACTTAATTATGTATTATTAATTTTATCTTTAATAAATACTATGAAAATTTGTTATTAAATCTTTTTGATATTTTATGTGTTTCATTTTTTTAGTTTTTGATATGTTTTAAATATTATAGTTAATTATTAAATTATAAATTTTCATATCTATTTGCCTCCATTAAAATCTCATTACAAATTGACATTCAACTTTTCATTATCACATGATAAACTTAAAGGTGTCAAATGGGCCTGGCAGGCTAGACCAAAGCCCAATATGGTTCATGCATGCTCGGCCCAGCACGACATGCTACTATAGCATGCCCGGGCCCGTGCCAGGTGGACCTCGGCACAAATCATGTCGTGCCATACCGAGGGTCTTAGGCCTGCATGTCGTGCAAGGCATGACCCAGGTGCATGGCACGTGCGCACGACATGGGTAACGATTCACTGACCAATGCACTATAGCCAACTCAGCAATGACCGACGGGGGATAAATGGCAATGCCCAATAAGCAATGACTTGCATGCCCGATGTGCGAAGGCTCGGCATGCCAGATGAGTGATGGCGATGCGGATAAACCCTAGTTTAATTTGTACCTAGAACGGCCTGACCTTACCCAAACCGCCCTGAATTGGCCCATACCCAGGCTGATTTCAATTCATGGGCTATGCCAAGCCTGCCCTCTAATGAACCATGTCATGCCAGGCAAGACATGGTACTGTAGCATGTCGTGCATGGCATGACACGTGAGCCTGGTTGGGCCAGCTGGATTCAGCCCATTTGACACATGAGCCAGTCGGGCCAGCCCGGCCCGACCCGTTTGATGCCTCTAAATAAACTATTGAGTTGAATTAAATTTTATCATCTTTCATGATATGCAAAATTTTATGAAATTAGCATCACGACATTGCTCATCTTATATTTTATGAATATATAATGTTGTTATACAATTTTTTTAGATTAAGATTGTTGGTGAAATGAAATATATTTTTTTAATTTCATTATTTGAAAAAGCCAATTGAAACATGATTGATGTTATTTGAATGAAAGTGAAAAATAATTACTACACTATTTTATCTTATTTGTCGATTAAAGATATATATATTACTGATGACATTGAAAAAATGAGACATATTACATGAGTGAACAAAGAGCATTAATGTCATATATTAAATATAAATGTACCTGCAAACAACATTAATATTCATCTCTCCATATGTATAAAATTTATATTATCTCGTGTGTATATATCATTTTCTCATGACATACTAAATTGTAGTTTATAAGTATGATTATAACTTACAATCTTTATAATTGGAATTACTGTGTGTTTTTATTTTTTACGAGAATCCTACTTTTCAAAAAATTATAATAATTATATATCATATATTTCTTTATGTCAAAATACTTTATTCATATATTACTGATAAGAACTAATGTTAGCATTAATCCTTCAGTACATGTTTATATACTTGTAGTTAATATATATATATATACATAAGTACGGTTTAGCATGCTTGTGTGTCATTATTATATATATATATATTGCATGACATGTATGTATATATGCATATATTGGATCTGAATATAAATGTATATACATCCTTGAGCATTTCAAAAAGTTGCATGTAAATATCATTTTTAATGAATACGAGAATAATTATAGTATACTTGTAATATATACACAACATACAATAATAGTAATGTGATTTTCTTTGATATGTGTTTGTGCAATGAAAATTTATAATTATGGTTTTTCAATTAGAATAATTGTATTGACATTATATAATTAAGATCCAATATTCATGATATGTGCTTCTTGACGTATCACATATTATACATCAAATATCCCATTACAATGTATTTGTTGATTTAATATTTTTTATAATCTATTAGAATATATAAATTCATTATTAAAATAACTATTTTGCTATTATTCCAAAAGACATGAACTAGAAGCAAGTAGCAACTTATTTCACTCGTGATAGTAAGTATAATCAATTCGCAATCTAATTAACTAAGAGCATATACTTTGCCCTCATTATACATGACATAATTGTAACAAAATATCAACAGAATAAGATTAAGGCCTAGAATTTCAACATAATTTCATCGGTAATATGCTTTAACATAATTTCAACATAAGCAAGTAGCAACTTATTTTTTTTTATTGCTGATTTTAGGATATCATCAGTAATATGCGGATTGAAGGAAATACTAATAACATGCTTTAACATTGCTTTATCTGTATTGTTAGGAATGACATATTTCATTATAATAACTGAATCAACATTTTTATGTAGATAATGATTTTGTTGTTTGTGGTACAACCACCCCCCAATGTTTATACCAAATATAATAGTTTATAATAAATTCAATTTTTGCAAGATGAAAATACACAATGTCTATATCTTGAAATCTTTAATTCAGATATTTATGGTTATTATATGAGCATCTTATTTTTTTTTCATCCATTAATTGAGAGTGTTTTTAACAAAACTAATAAATTCCTCAATTCCCACTACAAACTCATATGTTAAAAATTAATCTCTTAATTTGACATTTATCCATTCACAATCAGTTCATATAATTTTTTCATTCTGGTAACATATAATAACAACATATATTTAATAATAAAAATATATATAATGATTTATATGTACTAAAGTTGTTATCACTTATTTATGGCATTACATATATGTAAATTATATTACATTAAATGTAGAGAAAGACATTAACATATAAGGATACGGGTAAAATGATTTTGTATATTATTGTGTTTGTTATAAAAAATGATAGTATATTTAACCATTTACTTATTTGCTCTGTAATTTAGAAAATTTTCAATATGAAATATCATTATTTTTATGTATGCCTAAACTATGAAATATTATTTTAGGAATTTATGTACAAATTCTGGGACTTAATCTTATATTTTTTATATGTTCTTACAACTATGTCTTGTATAATGCATGCACAATATATGCTAATAGTTAATTGGATAACGAATTGATCATCATTACTAAATAGAGTGAAAAAAGTTCCTACTTTATTGTTCATTCATGCCTTTTAGAAGAATATCAAAATCATTAATGTAATTATAAATTTATATATGATAATTGATTGTAAAAAATTATTAAATAAACAAATACATTGTAATGAGATATTTGTTGTACAATGTGGGGTACGATAAGAAGAACAAATCACAAATAATACATCACAATTATATATTAATAAAATACATAATTAACATGCAAATACAAGAAATAAAGATATTGTTATTGTATTAGTGTAAATTGTAATTGTATGACGTTGGAAAACCATATTATTTATCATAGCACAAACACATTTAAAACAAATACACATCACTATTATTGTGTGTTGTGTATGTTTTACAGGCATTATTCCTTCAATATACGTATATGAAAATGTAGTGAACGATTAATATCAACATCATTTGTTATCAATAATATGTGAACAAAGTATATCGACATAGATAAAAATATTATATATAATTATTATAATTTTTTGAACATTAAGATTCTCTTAAAAAAAAGCATACACAGTTATTTCAATTATAAACATTATAAGTTGTAATCGAATAAGTGTATACACATGCATATATATATATATATATATATTTTATATCAAATAAGTTACAAGCATACACTCCATAAGTAGAATCATATTGTTGACCCCAATTTCTTAGTAAGTTATATTGATATCATAATTATATTTCTATGTTATATTGATGTTATAATTAACAAATAATATAAAAGTATTGTAACAAGCATGCACTCCATAAATAATCGACAAATAAATATCTAATAATAATAGTATTACAGTACAACTCCAATTTAAGTTTATATTTCAATGTTTACATCATATAAAAGTTGACAAAAAATTTGATGCAAAAAAATTTAGTGTGAGGTTCAAGTTTGCTTGTTATCGTTTTGTTTATATTTTTATTTTTTATATAACATCATCGAATGTGTGGATTCTCACCTTTGAGTTAGTGTATATTAGGATGGCATTCTCAAGGTACATGATATGGATATCATTTATATGAAAGTTTTGATATACTAATATTTTTTTGACATAGTATGATAGCTAGAGGGATGTGCACCATAAATTACAAAAATAAATGATGGTGCGGTGTGTGTTTACTGTATAGTATGGTTAACTATAAATGGAAGTATTGTACATTATCATTATACTGTACATTATGAGTGATGTATTTGTGGTGTGATAATAAAAATTTATATTTAACTTATCATCTAGTTCTAGGCTCTTTTCAGCAAATTTAAATGGAAAATCCCAAACCCTAATTGTAAACAAAATCGCAAAAACTACAAAACATTAATGTAAGAGATTGCTCATAACAAGAATATCATCGTACAGTGTACTTAATAAAATTAAACTGCACATTGTGTGAGTAGTTGGAAGATAAAGACATATTAACACACCACCAAGCTTACACGATCCCTCAAACAGATGCCAAATGAATTTAAGTAACAAAAAAAATTTTGTGCACCATGACCATGATGAATGATGAACACACCTACAGCCACACCCATGAAGGAGGACAATGTCAACAAGGTCAACGGACGAAGAAGGTTGCTACTATAATTTGCCCAACAAGGTCAATGGGCAAAGAATGTTGCTACTATAATTTGCCCAACACCTATTTTGAGTATCAAATGGATGAGAGATGTTCTTCATAAAATATTTATTGATGGGAAATAGCAACGGAATAATTTTCCATTTCAAATTCAACGATGAAATGAATTCCAACGCCAACATTTGAAATGGATCTCCTATATGTTTCTAAACAAATTGATATTGAACTCAATTCTATCTCAATTTTTAGATAAATCATTACGTTTAATAATAAATATATGTAGACACGGAATTTTTTGTCACTAAATGCCATACAATTTTAGTTGTCATTGTAGCACGCGAAACTAACGACAAAAAGTTAAACCACTTTAATTTCCATCTTTAATTTCAATTTTAATTTCGTTTCCATTTTATCTCAAATAACTAGCGACTTGAAAAAGCAACGGATTATTATTCTATTTTTAAATTTTGTAGCATGTTTCTTTTTTTTTTCTATTCTATTTCTAATTTTAGAAATGGAAATGTGTGTCTCTAATTTTCATCTTTATTTCGTTATTTTGTTGTAGTGTGCATCTAGTATGCCAAATCAACACATAATTACTTGCTGATTTGGCATACCAGATGCAATATATATATTTGTGCACAAAATATATGCATGCAAATGCTATATATATACATGCATATACAAATATATATATGCATCTATATTCTTTATATACTGCACAAATATATATACACATTATATATATACGAATCTATATGCTTATATACATTATATATATATATATGTTTGTGTGTGTGTGTATATTTCATATGTATTTTATATTATGTACTATTACTAATGTGGCATACTAATGAATATTTGGTGGGAATTGTGTTTAGGTGTATTCACCCAAAATATTTTAAAAAAGATAAACTCATCTTTTAATATTTGAAAAAAAAAACCAAATTCATAACAAATTGAATATTGGTGTACTTAAATATATTAATCCTAAATTACCCTTTAGTAACACTCACTTGCCCATCCCCTCCCCTCTTCCCTCATCCTTGCCCTTGCTCTTACTCATCTTTCCTCACCCATACTCTTGCTCTTGCTCGACTCTCACCCATGCTCCACGGAAGATCTCAATAGATTTCCTCGAGCTCCATCGAGGTTCGAGGGCATCCATCGAGCTCTTATGAGGAGCAGGGGGCGAGTGGAGAGGGGCAATAGTTAGGGGAGAGGAGGGGAGCAAGTGAGAGTTTTATTGATGAATAATTCAATATTAATGTAGTTGAATGTATCAAATTCCAATTTGTTAAGAATTTGGTGTATGTTTTTTTTTTAAATATTAAAATATGAGTTTATTTTTTTTTAAATATTTTGGGGAGTGCACCAAAACAAAATTACCCCCAATGTTTGTCTTAAAAAGTTAAGTGAGAGAGAAGAGTATATTGATGAGCAAATTTTTTTTTCCGTTAAAACGCATTATGAAAAATGTTATTAAAATTCAGATAACAAAACGTTTTCCCAATGCCCAAGCGAATGTTCAGATCCCAGATTCTATTATTTCTGTATCTATGTTTATCAGTTTATGTCTTCCATTCCCAACTTACCTCCCGCGGCGACTCACCTCCCTAATCAAATTGTCCGCAAGTGCTGCACAATTTCAGATTCCTGGTACTGTAATGATATAGTAAAACTCAACGGGTCAAGTGTTTATCTTTGATTCAGTTAGAAATTGGATTCACATTGAGAGTTGTGCCCGTGATGTAGCGGTTCGCAAAACATTAAATGAAAAGAAATTAAAATTGAGTCCATTGAAAGGTATATTTCATATCATTGGCATAGAGAATTTTCTACGTGGATCTTTATGAATGTGACTATCATGGTGTTTTATATTTGGTCAAATTTTTTGTTTACTGAACTTTATTAAAAAATCTAGAATGGAAGATATTTGTTATTTATTTTTTCCCCTTCATTTCGAGCACAAAAAGTTATTGATTGATAGAATTTCAATATAATAAATTTTATCACTTGTCCAAAATATTTGAAATTGTTGTGTAATGGTTTCATTTTGAATGCTATTATTAAATATTTTTCTTTTTCATATGTGATCAAAAATAATAAATCTGACTCAAAAATAAAAATACATATAAATCTTACTAATACACAATGAGTTATCTAATTATCTATAAATATGTAGAAAAAAAAATATTGAGGCAGCTTATAAATTGAATGCTTCGATTATAAATGATAAAGATGCAAAATAAGTAAATATTGTAATATTACTTTTAAGTTGATATGTAAATATTTAGAATTTTAAATTTAGATGAAAGAGAAATAAATTAAGATATTTTTAAAATATTTATAAAAATTTTGACAATTTGAATAGAACGAAATAACTTACTTTTATATGTTTTGTTTACTTTTGGAATACATGATTGAAAGTTGTTTGATGCTTATCTAATTAGGGTTAGGTTAGGTGCTGGGAAGAAGAAAAGAGAGGAAAGAGAAATGAGAAAAAAACTAAAAATTTATTAATACGAAAAGCTACGTTAAGAATATAATATACATTATATGTATATATATATCTATATATATTTATATAGTTTGAGATAGCTTACAAGTTAGATATTCATAAATAATGTAAAAGAACATATTAAATACATAATATATAAAAATATTTTCTAAACCTTGCAAATTATATATATGGTTTGAGGCAGTTATAAATATTTACTTTGAAAGAGAGGAATGTAACTAGTGATTTTATGAGTCTTAATGATGTTATTTCTAGGTTGTTCGCTGATATAGGTAATAATAATCGAATGATCGTGAATCTTCTTTTGAATTAAGTGACTAATTAATTTTAATATATTTTATTAGTTCGTGAAATACTGAATTAATGGCAATGTGTTGGACTTAGAGGTGACAAACATGCATGGGGGGCCAAAGCCTTGATGGCGGCATGACCCAAACCTGATTTGTGGCATGGCTCGTGCTTGGCCTGAGCTCACAGCAACATGGCTTGTGCCTGGCTTGAGCTCTCCCCCACAGCATGGATTGCAAAAGCCATGCAAAGTACTGCACGATACGATTAGGAATCATGTTGTCATCGGGCATGGGTGAGTCCATGGCATGGAATTGCACATGGACTTCAATGCCAAACCATCATTTATTAAAAAATATAGGCTCGTGAAGTCCATGTGTCTATATTTTAATAATTTTTCAGAGCAGGTCATGTGAAGTCCATTGTCCTATTTTTTAAAAAAGATAATTGCTCTGGAATGACTTGTCACAAAGCTATTATGCACATCATTGTTGAGTTGGCCGTCAATCATATATTGCACTGACTTATTTGTTTTAAAAAATGTATTTATAAAATATATTAATCTTATCAATCATTATTGTGTTATAACCCTGGCTGAATCTGATTTTGCATGACCCGATGCAACCCATTCTGCCATGGGCGAATGTGGGTTGTGCTGGACATGCTTTGTTTGAGGCAGCCATAAATATCCAATTTAGAAGAGAGGAATGCAACTAGTGATTCCCTAAGAGTTTTTATGAAGTTATTTATAGGCTGCTTGTTGGTAGGTACTTAGATAATAATAATTGAATTGTCCTGGATTTTCTTATGAATGGAGTGATAATCAATTTTAAATTTAATATGTTTTGTTAAATTTAATATCTTGGATCAAGCTTGAGGCTCAAGCTTGGACCATGGCACGACTTGAGCTTGGCCTGTGACCGGGCCTATGCTCAAACTAATCCTGCAACAACACATTTTGAGCTCGACTCAAGCCCTCCCCCATGGTATGACATGTCAAATCAATGCTAGACACTGCACAACATGTTTGGGAATTATGTTTTCATTGAGCATGGGTTAGTCCATGGTATGACTCATGCCATGTCATGCCATGAGGGACGAGGTTACAAGTAGTTGATATTATAGAAACTCATGATAGATTTTATCTTTAAAAGCAAAAGAGTAACTAAAATTTAAATATGTCTCAATCTAGTTATGCTCATAATTTCTAAACATAATTCCATGCTCAAACTTTTTTTTATGTATATGAAAATTTTAAATATTACATGTATATGAAAATTTTAAGTATTACATGTATATGAATATATTTAAGAGAATTTAATAAATGACTAATTATATTAAAATTATATGTAATATGTTGTCTGATCACAGTGAGATAATTTAGTTTTCTTTAATGGTGTCAAATGGGTTGTGCCGTGTCGACATGACCTGTGTCAATGAGGCACGACCATGCCACCATGGTATGTCTCATGGCATGATAACCATAATAGTGGGTTGAAATTTTAAATTTGAATAAAATTTTAAATTGCAATCGTGACTTGACATTGTGTTTAATTCAACTTAAATAAAATATTAAAAAATTTATTTAATTTTTAATAATGAAACAAAAGCATAATATGATGAATGCATAAATTTTATTCATAATAAAATAAAAAAATATTAAAAAATAAAAATGATAATAAGTACAATCTAAATATCCAATACATCAATTGTGTATAATAAACAATGAAATAGGGGATAGCAAAAATAAATAAGTACTAATACAATATCACTATCACATGAATTAAGAATCATTAATCAGTATTCATAATATGATAGTTTGAATGTAGATGTAAATCATCATTATCATAAATACGTCTAAAGATATTACTAGTATCCTCAATATTATTGATCTTTATATCTCATGAATTATTATTTACTATTATCTTTTGTGTATTATTTTAAATATTTAATTTTGAATCTTTCTAATCATTCATGTATATAAGTATCTTTATGATATTTGGTTATGTTCTTGATTTTCTCACAAAAATAATATTTGTTGTCATAAAAAAATAGATTTTGATAATATGTTATATACCGAAAGGGTCGATAGATCATATGTCATCTTAGATAGCATAAGATAAGTAGATTCGTATGATTTTTACCATAATATAATATTTAAATTTTTATTATTATTATGTGATAGGATGAAGTATTAATTGATATTTAAGTATCAAGATAATTCTCTTATATTCGACAGATCATCTTATCACTTGCTTATAATTAACTAAATGAAGAAGTCATAATCTCTGTATATGCTATTCATGTCTGTACTTAGAGTTTGACTACTACTATCATATCTAATATCATAATATGTAAAAAAGTTAATTAATTTTTCATGAATGAATATTTGAGGTTGGTGTATTTGGTTCATACATATTGATATGTATGGTAAAATATTTTTGATTACTTCTGCTTTAATCTTAGGATTCATACAGTTAGTCAAATAATAAAAAGTTAGGATAGAAGATTAATATTTCAAATATTTAGTTTTCATCTTAATAGTCATGATACTAAATATAAGACGATCTCTATACTTGCTAAATATATTATTAATATTGTATATGTACCTTAGTGCATTGCAAGTAGTAGGATTGTACACACATGAATACATGTTCGTCGTGTCATAAAAAATGTTAGGATTTTATAAAAAAAATTTTTGTATTATAGTTTGAATCGTCAATAAATTTGTCACTCATACTATTAATATAGTCAGCTATTATGTGTTGGTATAAATATATAACTCTAACATATGGTAGGTATAATTTCAATGGTGTTTCATATCTGTCTGAAATTTTTTTTTTTTAGGCCCACTGATAAATAAAAAATGCTAATCTTTTATTGTCTAATAGATGTCATAGTATATTTTAGTTACTTATGTGGGAAAAATAATTTTAATTCTTGCCTGTACTATTAGGTTACTTATGTGTTATATTTATTTAACATAAAAATTTTTTCTAATGTTCTGTCTTTAATGATATATTTGTACAAAATACCAATAACTACTCAGTTTTTAGAAGTATTATTGAAAGTAAAATTAAATATTTTATTTTGAATATTATATTTCTTAAAGATATATTTGTACAATCAGAATCATCATGATGATGAAAAATCTCAAAAAATTCTAAATTTTTTTTATAAAATTTTAATTTTGAGTTTAGATAGTTGGTGATGAGGTATGCAAATGATATATCATCGCGACTAATCCATATGTCAGATGTTATAGACACAACTCAACTTAATTTTATAAATTCATTAATTATTAATTATTTTTTTAATATATAATATTTTATTATATTATTTTTATTTGTGATATAATAATCTTAAGATAAGTATACTGAAAGTAAGTATGCATGATATAAACTATCTTAAAATTTGTCAATAATCTAATCAAAAAATTCATAATTATAATTAATTTGGTCTTGTATTTTTTTTATAAATTATGGTGGTATATGAATGAGATTAATGAAATTGAATTATATTTAACTTGAAAGACTCCATCATTAAGCTGGGATTGTCTCTGATCTAATGCATTATTTTTTGGTATATTAATAGAAATGTTTTTTTAGGTGGTCAGTCTCATATGCACTCCTATATGTATGTATATTTTGATAATATATATATTATATCAATATTGTTTCCACATCTTTAGAATTTTTTTTATTATTTTAAAGTGTGTCAATACTATTGATTTTTGTTTAATTTTTTATTTTTTAGGTGACAAATGAGTTTTGGTTGAGATTATTAGAAAAAATATTATTACAGCATCAAATCTTTTGGTAGGATTATTATTATTATTTATATTTGTATTAATTTCATATTCATTATCATTGAATTCACTATATGATATTTTTTTAAATATTTGTATGTATAAATAAATTATGAAACAAAAAAAATTTAAAACTCAAAAAAATGAAAAAACAAAAAAAAAGCACTATAATTGCTTTGTTATAAAATCTATACTATTATTAAAATCTATTCTCAAGGCAAGTTGCACAACCACATTATCGGGTATGCTTTATGTGTAAGCATAAACAATAATCCATGGGCATAAAGTCCATAATAAAACAAAAAAATAATGTAAAAAACACAATACTTTATTAATGGAGGAGAGACTAGAGAGGAAAGCAGAGCACAAAGGAGAGAGCCACGTATGACACAGTTAATGCTAAATAATACACAAAAAATATGATGTATTAGCTTTTAGACAAATTCAACTAAGCAGTGGGCTTCATGAATTCAGATCTATTTTAGGTTTATTAATGATCTTATTTATTTATTATCTTGAGCTTATAAGAAAATACATGATTAAGTTTATTGCTGACATGAGTATTCTATTTAGATTTTTAGAAAATCATAGGAATTTTCATTTAATAAAAAATTCTTCCAGGTTATCTTTTGTAGAACCTCTAGAACGAACTATAGCAATGACATACAAAAAAAATTTAAAATAAAAAAATAATTAGTGATTAATGAACTTAAGTCACAAAGTGGAGAGATCTCAGTGATATCTAACATCTGACTAGTGATATGATAAAATAATCACATGTGTCATAGCTTATTTTATTGATTTTTATTTGAAAATTAAATAAAAAAATAATAAGATATTATAAAATAATCTATTCTCATGATGATCTTGCTTGTCATATACAAGTGTCTATTGAGGGTCTTTGGTGAATATGATATATAAAACAAAATTTTTAACATAATATTTTATAATATCTTAAATAATGGTATAATAATAAATATTTTCTTGAGAATCCTTAGAGATGATTCCCTAATGATTAAGATTTTTTATATTAAATATATATGTCACATAATAAACCTAATAGTGCAAGTTGATATTAAAATTATTTTCTTCTCATTAAAATAAATACATAATATTTTAAAATATATTAGGATAATAAAGGACTTAGAAATTTGTACACTACACAAGTCATCAAGCTTATAAAAGAAGAAATTTTAAATAGAAGTCAAATATTATTGAAATATTATATATTTACTTACATGTGATATTCAATTATTTAAGTAATACAATCGGCGAAATAATAATTAATGAATTAGATTAAGATGAGTGATTTTTATTTTTAAAATTTATGAAATTTTTTTTATGTTATGATGAATATGTATTCAGTGATATACACTTTAATGATCTATATTATATTTAGGTATATATACAATAAGAGTAGCATTTTTAACCAGTATATAAAATACTTATATTTTGGCATTATAATTATCAAGATCGAAAAAAATTATTTAAAATATTAATTTTATCTTTTTATGGCTTAAATGTTTGTACGAATCATATGATTAAGATTGAAGTGATAAAAAATATTATAAAATGCATATGTACTTATAAGAATAAACTATAAGAATCAGAATGTAAGATTTACTAATAATTATAGAACTATTTAAATATCATGAAATTAAATTTGATAAATTAATGAGTTTGAGTATAGAGACTATGAGTGAGCTGTTAAAGTATTTAGATACTAGTTATTATTCCATCTTATTTTATAGTGATGTTAAAAATTTTAATATTTTGAGTTGCTGAAAATCATATAAATTTATTTTTTTCGTGCTATTTATAATGATATGTGATCTATTATTCATTTTGATATCAAGTGTAGTATTATAATTTTTTTTGTGATTGTGAATATGAATTTAGATAAGAGCACATTACACCTAATAATTATTGAAGCTATATCGTGCTTAAAAAATTGAGAGAATTGACAAATGAGTCTTCAAAATCGAGTTAAAGAGCTGCAAGTGAATGATGATATACACAAAAATGATAGTATTGATTATTGGAGATGTGATGATTTGTATCAGAATAAGTGAGCATGACTAATTATTGGTATTATAATTATTAGTTTATGTTATTTATTACTAGCACTGTACTAAAATGTATTATTTTTAATATTTTTGTTTATTTTTGAATCTTGCATGTAAATATAATAAATTTATATATTTAATTAAAATTTAAGTGTATTTTTTATTTTATTCATATATTATATATATAATATATATTTTTTACATAGCCACTACCTAGGCCCACTGGCCATGGCTAGGGACTAGCCTAGTTGAGGCCACTTCTCAAAAGTATTGGCTGTGGCCTAGGGTAGGGCCTAGCCCAATTAGGGGCGCATGTAGTGTAGGTTGTTGGCACCAAACATGAATTCATGTATGGCTCAATTATGTTGAGATCAAGATGAGTCCAACTTGAACTGACCCAACCTGCCAATTTGCCCTTATAGGCCAATAGGTCTCCCTTAATCTAACTTTTGGGCAGCTATGTTGGCATGACATGGTGGTCTTAATGGGTCAACAAGATTATGGCATGGTCTGATGGAAAAATTTAGGTGGTGTATCCAATACACAAGACTTTTATTTGGTATGAGGTTTGAGAAAAGTTAATATTTTAATAGTTTTAGACCTAAAAATTAGATAAGGTATATTTTGTAAGTTTTTTACCATGATATGTTTTTTAATATATGCATGTAATATAAGGATTTTCTAGGTAATTATGCATCTTAGTATTATTATCATTTGATGAATTTCTTACTATAATAAAAAGTAACAACCAAGTGGTGCCCATTTTAACTATAAAAGTGAAAGTAAGCTAATAGTTAATGTCATAAATATGTAAAAGCTCTTGCTAAAAACTTATTCTTGAGATAATTAATCTTTTATTTGGGTCTCATCTTCATCATACATATTTATCTATATCTTATTATCGACTTACACATCAATTTTTGAATGAGTTTTTTCAATATTGCTTGTCATTATAGTTATTTGATGTGTAAGGTGCATTAAGATGCAAAAGTCTATTGGAGCCTTAAGGTGTAAATTACAAATAAGGTACATATTTTCTGTGTGGTGCACTTAACTTAGTATATATAAAAAATATATATCTTATAAAATATTATTTATAATTTTTATATATTATTGAAATACAATCAAATAAATATATCAAATAAATAATTAAAATATCATTATTATTTTTCATTAACTTAAGTATTTAAAGTTTTTAAAATAAAATAATAAAATTTTATTAATTCAATACACACACACACACACACACACACACACACACACACCTGTGTGTGTGTGTGTATGTGTATTGATGTATTTATATGCATATATGTATAGGTATGAATAAAGACATATACATACATATACATATATGTACATATGCATGCATATATTTGTACATACGTATGCACATATATGGAAATACGCATGCATATCTATATACATACATATAGTAGACATATATGTATATAGCTATACATATATATGTGTACATCTATACACATATATGTATAAATATATATGCATGCATATATATGTGTAAAAGTTTTGCTACTAATTTATTTTTGAGATGATTGACATTTTTTTTGGGTCCCATCTTTATCATGCACATTTATCTATATCCAATTACTAACATACATATTAGTTTTTGATTGAGTTCTTCCTACATTGCTCGTTGTTATAGTTATTTGAGATGCAAGATGTATTAAGCAACATTTGGCAAAGGCTTTTAGAGCCTTTGGGCACAATGCATAAATAATGTGCAGACTTTTTGTTAGGTACACTCAATCTATTATATATAAAAAATATATATTTTTTAAAATATATCTATAGTTCTTATATATTATCGAAATACAATCAAATAAAATATATCAAATATAAAAATAAAATATCATTACTATTTCTTAATAATATAAATATTTAAAGTTTTATAATAAAATAATAAAATTTTAATAATCTAATATATATATGCATATATAACTATGTGTGTGTATATAGATATATTTATATATATGTATGTATAGGTATGGATATAAATATATACATATATATATATATAAATGTACATACGTATGCATATATATTGACACACATGCATTTATATGTACATGAATATAGTACACACACACACACACGAACGACTTGTCCAAGCTAGTTCCAAGAACAAATTGCCCAAGCTCTTCCAAGAATAAGCTGTCCAAGCTCGTTCCAAGAATAAGCTGTGTCAGCAGTCAGCTCCTTTGACAAGGTGAGGTGTGCCTGGGCGAGGCCTACCTTTTTTTGGCACCTCTAATATCTTTCAAAAATGATTGTGCGCGACTTGATGTGAGGCGCCTTTGGTAGCTCTTCGTAGCCTGCGCTTTAGGCCTGCTTGAGACACGTCTTTAATAATTATATTTTTCCTCGTAATGAATGATTAAGTATCTCAAAAAGAGTGTATAAGACCTTGCAATTATCAAGTAATGACGAAAAAATAGAATATATAGTGCCAAAATGAGAATAGGAGAATATTCGAGATAAAAAATATTGAGTATGACATATTCTTGGTTCCTTCCATTATTCAAACAAAATGTCAAGTTGTTACTATGAGCTAGATTAGTTGGTATAATAGAAGGCTCTTTTGAATAAAATTTATGAACATATATATTTAGTATATATTTTTAAATTATGACATGTTATTGGTTCTTACCATAATATAATGATAATGTCCAAGTCATAATATATTTAGTATACGAGCTAGATTAGTTGTCACCTTTGATGCTAGTATTCAAGTCATGTAATGTTGAAATGGTACATAAGGGAAGTCAGTTTACATTTTATTGGTGCACATACAAGCTTGGTTGGTCTATTTGCTTCTAATATAAATGATGTTTTTAATTAAATCGAGGAAATTCTGTTCTTTAATTTTTGTTGTTGGAAGTGATTCTTTATATATTAAGTGGGCTCGTCATGATTTGGTTCTAATCCAAATTAGTTTAAATTTCAATTAATCAATGATTTGATTCTGGTTCAAATCTCAGTTAGTCAATGGTTTGGTTTTGATACAACTTAGTTCAAATTTTAGTTAGTTCATAGTTTGATTTTAGTTCAAACTTATTTAAATTTCACCTGGTTCATATTTTGATTCTGGCTTAAACTGACTCATGTTCATGATATACTTCTGGTTCAGATTGGCTTATGACCATAATTTGATTCTAGTTCAAATTGATTTATGATTATAGTTTGATTCTGGTTCAAATTGACTTTTGTAGAGGTGGAAATAGTTGTGTTGGGTCGACACAACTCAGTTTTCTGTGGTCAAACCATGCCACCGTGCCATGTCGTGCCTACTCTATGGGCACAACTTAGTTTCAAATGAGATAATCTTGGCCATGCTGGTCTAGTATATACACAAATATACCTAACCCTAACTCAAGTTAGCCTAGTGTCAAGGCCTGAATAGTTTAGGGCTCTAGGTTAGGATGTTAGGTCCTGGCTCTGAACTCTAGGGCCTCCCTACTCATGGTAGGCTACCCCTAGTTCCTATAGGGAATAGGTTGTAGGCTATATATATATATATATATATGTATGTATAATGCATGATGCATAAATATATATTATGTCTATATATAATTAATAATATGATATGATATAATATAATATATGGTATTATGAATTAAAAAAAAACTAAAATAATAAAATTTTTTTAATTTAATTATTATATAAATTAAAATACATTAAAAAAATATTACATATATACTCAATTTAAACTGACAATTAATTTTGAAAATGAAAAAATAAATGAGAATATAGTAAAAGGTTTAAAATGCTCACAATACTAATTGCTAGATGATAATTGTTGTTTGTTATTATGTCTAGTTTTGATATTCATAATTCTAAGTTTTAATTTTATTATATAAATTATCATTTAGTTGCTATGTCAATACTTGATTATAAAGATTTATTCATGAATCTTATCAAATTTTTTAAGTATAATAGAGTTTTTATAATATTTTGTTGTTATCTTATTTTTTGTTTGAAATAATATTCATAGTTACATAAATAACATACTTCGATGCTACTAAATATCAAAAGGTTAGTAGATCATGTGATATTTGATATAATATGAAAAATATGAATTTATATGATTTTTATTATTTAATATGTTAAAATTTTTTAATATCACTTTGACACAAAATAGAGTAGTAATTGGTATAAAAGTATCTTGATAGTTCACATATATTTAATGAACCATCCCGTTATTTATCATTATCCTTAGCCAATTGAATGAAGTCATTATTTTCGAATATGATTATCTCAATATATGAAGGTTCCTTATAACAATCATACTTAATCTTGTGATATTTAAATACATTTTTTAATTATTCATACATTTTATTTTATATTTGTGTTTTGTTAATACTAGTATGCATGTATTTTGTAATTTTTTTTATTATTTTGATATTAGTCATATGATTTATATATACAGCTAAATAATAAAAAGGTTAAATGATTATCTAGTATTTTAAATATTTATTTTTTTCATTTTAATTATCACGTTCTTAAATTATGAGGGTTATCTATATTGGTTAAGCACACAACTCATATTATATATGTACCTAAATGAAATGTTAGATGTAGAAGTACATACAGATCAATACAAGTATCTTGTATCGTAAAAAAATTTTATAAATTTAAAAATGAAAATTATCTCTCAATTTGATTTATTATTTATTATTTTTTAGTTTTATTATTACTTAAGTTAAATATAATATATTATTAACTAACGCATGAATCAACATGATATATGTTGAATTTTAATAGTATTTGATATCTAGTAAGATTTTTTTTAGATATATTGACTTAATTTGATGGTAAAGTTCTTGTAATTTCTTTGATATCCTAATATATTTTAATATATTTTAAATTTATTCAATTGAGAGAGATTATTTGTAAGTATGCTTATACTATTAGGTTTTAGCGATACATATATTTAACATGAAAAATATCAATTAAAAAATTATTTCTATTAATTTATGAATATTCTTTTTATAATACTATTATTTAAAATATTATTAAAAATTATATTTTAAAATTTATTTTATATTTTATAAATACTCAAAAAACTCTTATATATTTAAGAACCATAAAAATGATGTAAAATCTCACAAAATTTAATATTCTTTTATCTAATTTTTAGTTAGAATCAATAAAGTGAACAGTGATGAATGTGAAATGAATATCCTTATGATTGATCTATATATTGAACATTATGGATATTATTTAATTGTGTTTTCTAATTTTATTAATTATTTATTATTTTTTAAATTTGTATTTTTTTATTATATTAGCTTTACATGTCAATCTTGAAATCCTTTGCTAAATTGGCTGATTGTATTTATGCATACAATGAATCAATTTTATATTTTCTATAAAGTTAAATGGAAGACATACTAAAAATTAATCTAACAAGAATTTCTCTAATAAATTTATGTTAATAAATAATGAGAATTATTGAACGTAAAGTAAGTCTAAATTTAATGATCTCTTACTGCTATGATGAATTTGCTTAGGATCCAATGTAAAATATTCTTTAGTGTATTGTTTAGTATCTCTCATAAGGTATAGTGACATATTATTAGTTATGCATATATAATTTTTTTTATAATACTTATATTGCGTTGTATTATTTTTGATTCTTCTAATATATTTATTTTTAACTATGTGAAAATGAGTCAAAATTTGAGATATTTATTTATGAAACTTATATTTTTTAAGTATCTGTGCTAATTTATGAATATGAGATAAATCAATCTCTAAATTTTTGGTCGGGTTATTGCTATCTATATTAAAATCATCTATAATAATTAATTTATTTTTGTTAAAATTATTATATTTTAATTTTAGAAAGTTTGGAATAGAAAGAATTTTTTATTAATTTATCTAATTTTATACTATATAAAATAAATAAAAGGAAGGAGTACATATATTTTGCAAAATTATAGATCCATAATCATAATTTTATGGATCATAATTTACCTGATCAAATGTATTTTGTCGCAAATTATAAACTATAAATATTGATAAAAAATTATATAACAATGTAATTTAAATTAGAGAAAGAATTACTTTAGAGAGAAAGAGAGAATTATAGTTAAATAGAGAAGATATGAGATAATTTTAGTTGGAGAGGATTTTTAAAAAAAATATAATCTACCTATTTATTAACTTTCTAGAAGTAAAAATAAAATAAATTTTAATTTTTTAATAAAAATTAAACATAATCATTTTGTTCGTTGGATTTTGACTAGGACCGTTGGAGTGGTAATCCAACTGCCAAGGGGAGGCCACTTGAG
Organism: Sapria himalayana; assembly: GCA_029783825.1. NCBI lineage: Eukaryota > Viridiplantae > Streptophyta > Magnoliopsida > Malpighiales > Rafflesiaceae > Sapria > Sapria himalayana. The sequence continues at coordinate 400,220 of JAREIK010004938.1, forward strand.
AATTTTTAAAAACATTTTTTTGTATGGTCATGTGCGTACACGTGCACACATGCTTGACAGGCCACTTGATCATCTCACTTGAAATGTGACAATCTACAACGGCTAAGTAGCCATTGTGTCTCAATTTTACTTCAAAAAGGAGGGCGTGAATTGCACATACCCCTAATTGAAAAATAAAAAAAATTAAAGGTGTGTGGGCTACACGTGCCAGGTTGGATTGGGCTCAACTCAAATCGAAGCATTGACTCTAGCATGATCTGAGTCATTTTACGACATGGGCTAGTTTCGGTCTGCTCGGGTCATCGTGTCGAGCATGTTGTGTTGGATTTTAATTTGGCATTTGGGCCAAAATGCCCAGCCTAGCCCGGAATGTGCTTTGCCGTGGGCCAGCCAGAGTCTCTGTCAAGCACGAGTCCTAGCATGTTGTGCGCTGCCTGTGCAGTTGAAAGCACGTGTTGTGGGCCGAATCATTTTGGCCCAATCCTTTTGCCATTTTAAGGTTTATGGTTTATAAAAGATATTCGTAAATCTAATAGACATTTTTACGTAGGTTGCGAAGAGTTCTTAACTATTATGTTTCTCCTATAAATTTGATGTTCTGAATTTTTATATACCAACTTAAGAAGGGCTGTTAAAGTTCACCACTTTACTTTTTTTACTTTTTTTTTAATTAATTAATTATTTTATTAATATTTTGGTTGGAAGCACCCAATATGCTTTTCCCTGATTAGTTTGTTTATTATACTTTTTGATGAGAACACTCAATCTATAAACTGCTCTAATTGGTTTGTAACTTTATTCATTATTTATGTGCTTTCATGTATGCTGAGAGTCATGGAGTTGTGTTGTGTCGTATTGTTTTGTATTTTTCTTTTTCTTTTTTAGCTTTAGCATCTAACATCTTCAAAGTGGACTTTCTCATGTTTAAATGTTCCTTAAAATTTTTTCAGCTTATCTGGATGGTCTACCCTCGTGGTGGATACACTTACTTGGTTTAGTTAAGAGGTGGTCTAGGAATAGTATGAGTTTTGCTCTTGACTATAGAGTTCTGTTAGGTTGGTTTGGAAGGCTTTCAAGACAAACATGTTCTTCTCAAATGGGTCTTATAATTTTTTGAATATCCTATGAATTGAGTGAAATAGAGGGTTCCTTGGGTGGAAGCTACCTAGGAATATACAATGTGCAAATGGAAAGATTGAGATTTGAAGAGGGATAAATCAAGTTCTTAAGTGCTTCGAATGAAATATTGATAAATACTCTACAAAGATGGAACAAAGTAGGCATTTGGTCAGATCTAGTCGTTTGCTATTTTATAAATGATAGAAAAAACATGCATTTTGGGAGATTGCATTGTTGGGAAGTCTAATTAACAAAGCATTTGGAGGCATGCATGCCTCCAACCATGAAAGTCCCTTGTTGTAGAAAATAGGCAATTTACACAAACAATAGCAAACTCATCAACTTTTTGGCATTAGATCAGGTCATCATCTAATCAAACCTCAAGCTAGGAAGTTTATTTATGCAACTGAATGTGGCACATGTATATCTGCGTTGTTTTTCGACTATAACTATTGCTACAGTTTCTTTTATTTGAGAAAAAAACTACTGTTTGTTGTTGTTTATCAGGACTATTTTATCTAATCTAAAGTTTTGGGAAACATGGATCCCAAAAAAAGTGCCCAGAGATTGAATATTGCTATCATACATCCAGATCTTGGCATAGGTAATCATGCACAGTATTCTCAATAAGTACCATCATTTCTTTTTCTTAACCAATAAATTGTTTTTAAAAATTTTGGTTGTTTGCTGAAAATATTTATTGAAAAGTTATTTTATTATTATTTTCTGATATTTGTTTTATGCTGTTATGCATTTCTTGTTGTCATCAATGGTTCCATTGATATCATAGTTCTGCCACAGTAATTCAATTGTTATTTTGCACGTGCAAAAATTATTTGTTTAAAATTAGTTTTGGATATTAATCTTTGAATTTGTGTGGGTGGTGCAAATGAAGTTTGCTATGAAACTCATTTTCTTTTCTATTGTGCTATTATTGGAATTTTGGTTAACATTGTCTGTGCCTGTCACTGTTGCCCATTTATCACCACTGCCACATGACATTGGCCAGTGCTGCCCATGTTAATGGCTGGTACTTCCATCAATATTATTGGATCCACAATTTATCAAGGGGAAGTTAATAATCTGGTCACTTTTAGTGATCGCTTGAGGTTGATCATTAGAGTATGCTTTGAGCGGAGAACCTATAAGATTATAGTTCAACCATAGTTTGAAATTTTATTATAGATCCATGGTATTTCATGGATGTATCATGTTTTGAGTCTATATGAAATGAAGTTGGGTTCAAACCCAATATATTACTGATAATTTGGAACACAATTATTCATTGTCAAACAAATAAAGTGAAAATATCATTATTTTCTGAAATATATGGTTTGATCCCGACATGTTTGGTTTAGAGGTGTCATGTTGGCTGGGTGGCCCTGGCATGAAACGAGGCATAATCGAACTAGTTATTTTATATTTGATACAATACAGTCCAGAATCATGCTTGGATCACAGACATGACGGCCATGACATGACTTGTGCCATGATGGTCCTTTGGGCAACTATGCCTCATGAAAGGCTAGGCATCATCTACAAGTATTGTGAATTGGTGATTGTGTGGTCATGAGTTATGGGTCATGAGCCATGATCATGAACTGTGAGGAGGCTGTGATCATTATGTTTATGTAATGGGTCCTAACAATGAAAGTGACATTCTGTGCCTATTGCTTTTGATATCAGTAAAAAAAAATAAAAAAAAAATATTTTTTTTACTATTTTTTTATAGCTGTCGAGTTTCATTCAAATGGCGAGATGGTATAAATTGGATAATTGTCAGATTTTTGTTCATTTTAATTATAAAAAAAATTTAAACCTAAAACTATGTGAATTTTCGTAGTTTTAATTTTCTTTAACATAATAAAAAATAAGAATTTTAAGGGTATTAAAGAAGAATTAACATAGTGTATATATAATATATACATGTAAAACTATTAATGATATTGATCACCTTAAGAGACATGATGATTAATGCATCAAAGAACATAGTACATTATATCCTAGTCAAATTTAACTGAGTGGTAAAATTTTTGAACTTGGATTAATTTTAGTTTTTTTGACTACCACAATGACTTTGAGAGAAAATTCATGACTAAATTGATTTGTAGCATGATTTTTTGATTAGATTTTCAGATAATTTTATGGTAGTTAATATGATAGACTTACATTCAATTTATTTATTATAAAATTATTAGATCTACTAGTAGAAATAATATAATAAAATATGATAAGTTTATAAAAATAATTAATAATTAATAAATTTATAAAATATAGTAAAATAGTATATATGATGTCTGACATATGGATTAATTGTGATTGTATATCATTTGCATGTCTCATAGTCTACTGTGTAGAATCTAAGTGGAAATTTAATAAAAAGATTTAAGTATTTCTCGAGATTTTGTACCCTCATGATAATCATATCATATATGAGTATACGATGAATATTTTTAGGAAATATGATATTTAGAATAAATTTTTAATATTACGTAATTAACCTACTATTAGATATATGTCACCATTGATATATATTTGTTAAATATTAGCGTTACCATTGATATATTTGTCAGAGCTATTAGATATGGGCCATCATGTAAAATTTTATATATTAGATATATGTACTATATAATTAACCTAATAGTATAAGTATGAATGAAAATTATTCCCTACGCATAAAAAAATAAGAAATTTACTAAAATATCTTAGGATACTTAGTAAACAATAAAAGTTTAATAATCTATATTTGTAAGCAGACCAAGAAAAGAAAAAAAAATTTAAATGGATGTGAAATTTTATTGGAATTATATCTACCTTATATTAGAGTTTTGTATTGGTTACCAATAAGTTATATCCGATTATGTCAATAGTAAGAGAACGAATTTATTATTGATAATTTATATTAAGATACAAAAATTTATTTATGAAATTTCTAAAAATTTTTTATGATATAGCACACAAGTATTCTTTACTTATTACTTGTATTATATTTAGGTGCATATGTAAAATTAGTAACATGTTTAACAAATATAGAGAACACTTTACATTTAATACCATGATTATTGAGATGAAAATTAAGTATTTAAAATATTAGTTATCAATTTAAACTTTGTATTACTTAGTTGCTTATATAAATTATAGGATCAAGGTTGAAGGTCTAGAAAATATATTAAAATACTTATCCACTTTCATGAACCAAACAATCGAATCTAAATGTTTGATTAATGAAAAATTAGCTAATATATTTATATCTTATAATATTAGGTATGACAGTTATAATGAGATTCTAAGCATAGAAATAAATATTGTTATGGAGATGATTTTTTAATTCATTTTTAATTAGAAGCAAATGATTGGGTGGTCCGTTAAATATGATCAAGTTATTTTGGTACTTAGATATTGATTATAGTTTCATCATATTATATAATAATAATAAAAATTTGAATATTTTTAATTGGGAAAAATCATATGAAACAATTTATTCTGTACTATCTAAGATGACCCGTAAACTATTAACCCCTTTGGTGTCTAGTATAGAATCGAAATCTATTTTTTTATGCCTATCAATGTTATTCTAGATAAGAAATTAGATTGTGATGTGATATCATAGAAATATTTGTATGTTTGAAGGATTGTGAAGATTTAAGGTTGGGTAATCAAGATAAATCAAATAGTTCCAGGCGGATGATGACTTAGGGGTGTCAAATAGGTCTTGTCATGTTGTCATGACTCATTTTTGGGTGGCCCAGTCGGGCCACCATGTTGTGCTAGGCACGACTTGGAGGGAAGCCGTGTCATTCCAAGCATGACAGGATCAAAATTATGCCCAGCCTAACATGGCCCGGCATGGCTTGACTGGCATGAGACTAGGTAGCTTTGTGCTTTTATCTTGGGTCATTTTTTGGTCGTGTCATGCCAAATCATTGCATTTTTTGGCATCGTCCCAGTCTAGCTCCAATGTCTATTACTTGATCACTGCCATTATAATGAATATTTTTTTTTAAATTTATGCTTCTAAATAAAAAAAATGATAAATAAATGCAATAATAAAATGAGAAAAAAATAATCGGTAATAAGCGTCAATCGAAAAATGATAAGTGTAACAAAAGTCAAAATATCAAAAATCAAAATCGAAAGATTCAAGCAAGTTCAATCTCAATTCCAATACTAATTATTGTTTGTATGTATATGCAAATCATAATCATCATGTAATTGTCTGATGGTATTGCTAGTGGTAGGGGTGGCCCAACATCCTCCAAATCTGATGAGTCATCATCTGCCTCTGCCAGCAACTCGTGTACTCCCGTTTTCTGTGAAGCTCTATCCTGGACATCCTTTCTTGAATCTTTTCAATATTTTATGCATGCAAAGTGCCTTGATGATATCTGATTATAGTCTTGATCTCCTATCTAAAATAATACATAATACAATAGAAATAGTAAACTTCAATATTATGCTCGATACCAGAAGAGTCAATAGATCCCATGTTATTTAAGACAATACTGGATAAGTGGATTCATATGATTTTTATCATAATAAGATATCAAAGTTATTATTATTATGTGATAGTATCGAGATAGTTTATTCCTATTCGACAGATTACCTCGTTATTTTTTTCTTATTAATTGCATGAAGAAGCTATCATCTTTGAATATGGTGTTCATATCTGTATTTGAAGTCTAGCTATAATTATTATCATATATAGTATTGTAATATATAAATAATTTCATTAATTTTTTTTGAATCGATTCTTTAAGTTGGTATTCTTGGTTCATGCATTTAGATATATATATATATATATATATATATATCAAAATATTCTCTCTTTTACCTTAATCCTAGGATCCATGTAGACAAACAGACAAAAAAGAGATAAAATAATGGATTAGTAATCTAAGTAATTGATTTCTATCTCAATAGCCATATCACTAAATATTGAGTCATCTATAAATTTGCTAACATACTACTAATGTTGCATATGTAATTGAATACAATGTAAGTGGTGAGAGTGCAAATATACGAATATATATTCATCTTGCCATAAAAATTATAAGAATTGTATAAATAAAATTTTTGTATGTCAGTCTATGTCATCAATAATAAATTTATCACACTTACTTTTGACATAGTTGGATATCACATATTTGTATTCAACATATGATTTAAATATCATGTAAGTATAATTTTAATAGTATTTCATATTCATTTGAAATTTTTTTTAGGCCCCCAGATAAAAAGAGACTATCATACTCTTATTGTCTATTAGGTATTCAAAGATATTTTAGTGAGTTTTATATTTTTTCTAATATGAGTGAAATAACTTTTATCCTCACTTATATTATTATGTTAATAATATGACACATTCATTTCTAAATGTCCTAATAAATATTTTAATGGCTACATAATTGTTAAATGTATTTCACATGTGATATTAAATATTTTATTTTAAATATGATAATCTCTAAAGATTTTTGATATGCATTTATATATGACCAGATCATCATAAAGATGAAGAATTTCAAGAAATTCTCAATTTTTTTATTATGTTTTTATAATGAATCTACATAGTTGGTGGTGATGCATGCAAAAGACATATCGTATTGACTAGTACAAATATTGAATATCTCAGATACCGTTTCACAATATTTTCTAAATTTATTAATTATTAATTATTAATTATTTTTTGAACTTATAATATTTTAGCATGTCGTCTTATATATGGACCTAGAAATCTTATGATATGCAGACTCAAAATAAGTTTGTATAATACTAATTACTTAAGTATCGTCCAAAAATCTAATTAGAAGACCCATTATGATGATCTGTTTTGCCATGTCTTTCCTCCCTAACTCATTGTGATATATGAAGGGGGTTAACAAAGAAATTGTACTAAATCTAGCCTCAAAGACCTTATCGTTTAGTTGTGTATGCCTATGATCTAATGTACTATATTTTTTGGTGTATTAATCGACTTGCTTTTTTAGGTGGCCCATGCTATCCGTTCTTCTACATGTATATTTTTTTTCAATATATATATTATGCTGGTTCTTTATCGATATACCTAGTATTTTTATTTTTTAATATATTAAAGTAAGTTCAAACTACAATTATTTTTTTTTTTTGGTTTTTAATTTTGTAGATATTTGAGTTATAGTTGAGGAGGCTATTAGAGAAAATATAATTTTAGCCTCGGATTTTTCTGTAGGATTATCATTATTTTTTACTTTTATGTCAATATTAATTTTGTTATTATTAAATTTATTATTATTCATTTATATATTTTTTTAGTTTATCTTCTAAGTTAACAAATAATTATATTAACAATAAATAAATAAAAAACAACATATTATTTATGGAGAGGAGAGAGAGAGAAAAGCTACTAATCACACCTGATAGTTTTGGTAATGAAATTGAAACAACACCAAATCTCTACTTCATGTTCTTTAAGCTTTATAAAAAAATTTTAAAATCTAAAAGCTTTAGCTTTAGAGAGAGAGAGAGAAAAGCGAAAGAAAGAGAGAGAGGGAGAGAAGAGAGAGAGAGAATAGAGAGAGAGAGAAGAGAGTTGAGCTTGAAAAATGAGAATGAAAAACTCAACTCTCTAAAACCATTTGTATAGTTTTTTTTAATTTAATAAATATAATTTTTTTATTTTTTTACTTTTTTTATATTAATAAGGGCAGAAATCTGACAGTCATTGAATTTTTGCCTAGCCATTGAAATTTTTTTCAACGACCATGATCAATCTTCAATTTGAATTTTTTTACCCGTTAAATATTTGTTGGCCTCCGATAGATGAACATACTATTGGGCTGGGTTGGGGGACTCATTCGCGTGTGCCTGGGTTATGCCACATGAATGTGCATAGCCAACCACGTGGAGGGTTTATTAAAAAATCTACCACATGTACCAAGTAGGATGGGTTTTTTGGGGAAAAAAATTTAATTTTTTAAACGGGCGAAGTAGGGTGGGCACGAGCCAAGTGGACCGTGCTTGCTTTCTGGTTTGTGGTCTCGGGTCATGAAAATCATGCTAGTGGACTGTGCCAAATGACTAGGTACATGGGTCTTGCCTAGCCCAACATGAGGCATTACACCCCTTTGCTCAGCACAACATGAGTTGTGCCTTGGGTCGGCATGTCCAGGTTCAAGCATGGTTCTGGACATTGTCGTGCCAGACCAAGCACGACTCAGTTAGGTCATACCTCTTGTTGTGCCCAGGCCGCCTGACCCACTTGTTACTATTATGACTCATAGGACATCAATGATATTAAGATCATAATTAGAGTTATCTTTAGAATCATACATAATAATGATGATCTGTGTTCATCCTACTATTCTATATACATGGATTGATAATTCAAGCAATGATTTATATTTTATTTATTTCTGTTTCAACATATGTTATGTATTATATTTTGAATTATATTTTTTTATATAATATTTTTAGTTTAGCCGAATATAAAATATTTATTTTTAATTTTTATTTTTATTTATTTAAATTTATAATATATTATTTTTTATAATTATATTTTTTTATCATGTAATATTTTATATTAAATTTTAAATTAAAATTTTTAAAAATTTTTAATTGAGCATTTATGCAGCCCGACATGACCTAGAATTGACCTAGCATGACCTAGGATGGAAGTGCTTGGTTGTGGGCTAATTTGGCTATGCCGGGCTGTGTCATATTGATTTGTGGTGGCATTGTATGACATAACATGACACGAAATTAGAAATCATCTCGCGCCATGTTAGGCATGACATGGTGACCCTATCGGGCCATGCTGACATGGTACGACCTATATGATTTTTTTAGTTTGGTTGTCAATTCAGCTTGGCCAATGTGAAGTGAACAAAGCATGGTGCATCAAGTTGAAACTTGATACTCTAGCATTTGGTACATTGAAACCACTTAAACATTCATTGGCTTTCATTTGCCAATATTCCTTGAATGTGAAATGTTCACTTTTGTTTTTGTGAATTTGTGGCATGAGTTCAAGGAATTGTGAATGTATATTATTTTATTTTATGATCATATGATTGTAGTTTATTGTGAAAAGTTTAATTTGTAGGTTATCAAATATTTTAGCTGTGATTGATATTTTATGTAAAAATATATGTTAATATTGTATTGATGTTTATTGATATTTTAGATTTTTTCATCACTATTGATATTTTTATTGATGTTTATTAATGTTTATTGGTATGGTATGTAAATACTTTTAGTTTCGTAACTATCATACTCGTATAATTAAAATATACTTTCATCAAGTTTCATTAATTAGAGCCATATGAGAACAAATAACTCACAAGAGTTATTATCATCTTGCGAGTTACACCATACTCATGCATGCCCATAGGATTGTTTATTATTATTATTTTTGATGATGATGTGACGCACACTGAATGTGAATTTCCTAGGAGAATATTTTATATAACGTTTATTTTAATTGAGATCTAATTCTTTTATGACATCTATAATGGATTAAAGTGTAAAAGTATTTGTATTTTAGTTTCGTAAGCATCATACTTGTGATGATTAGCATACTTAAGTTTTAATTTTTAGTTTGTAACATATGGTCTTATCTTGTGCATCATAATTAGAAGTGCTGTTATTTCTTTTCTATCATATGTTAACGTGAGTCTTGTGATTTATCTTTAATCATGACAATCTCACATAAACTTATTAATAGTCAAAATATTAATTTAAATTATTTTTAATTATCATCCATTGATATCTATAATATAAAATAAATCATATATAATTATTCATAAATAAGAATTAATATTACATCACATATATTAATTTATATAAATCTTAGATCATATATTATTTTGATAAAAAGTCCCGAGTGTATACTAAATAGTAGAGTTTGAGAATCATGTCTCCCAATTGTGAAGATTGAGCAAGACATTATACTTGCTCTTCTTTATTCATATGAGTCATTTTAGATTTCTAATTATATTTGATTCATAAGTAATTCACTCTTTACTATGCCATCTTTCATTGGCAAAGTTGAAGATCTCATAGTTAAGCACCAAATTAGTGATGTTTATTAATTGTGAGGCATGTTAGTTAGGAAATCATACTAAAATTTATTATCTAACATATTAGTGTGGTCCTAGGATGGACTTATTTCTTATGATCAACTCAGATATTATTGGATTTTATAGGATGATTACGTATGATAGTTTAAGATATTTTGTTTTATATATATATATATATATATATATATATATATATATTTATAAACATACATAGTGTTACCCATAAGGCAAGGCTAGTCGAAAAGCCAAACCCACCAAATCCTAAGCACCCCAAGGCTCAACGAGGACTACAATAAAAATATGGCTGACATGAGTCATCTCCAAAAGAAAAAATTAATGAAAGCAAACGAAGGGCTTCAATAGACATACGATTAACATACAACCTTTAGCTAGCTAATAGAAAATAAAAAATAAAACTTTGTATGTCCAAATCTCCAATACCAACTCCGCATCGCTCTGCATTGTAACACGAACCCAAGAAGATTTAGCATCATACATCAACAATTTGGGCCTGAGCGATCAACGATACTACATCAAGAGCTAATAAGCATCCATAATGATAAAAAGTGTAACGTGCCTGGGTGATCTAGACTATTCCGCTGCATCAATTTTATGTTGTTGTGATACCTAACCTGCAAAACAAAAAAAAACTCACACAAAAGCATTATAACAAGGGAAAATAAGTGTGAGTGCTCCTAATCTTTTAATCTTCGGCCCGTGGGGCTGTAGAATTTTCTTGATAAGCTCTTCAACCCGAAAAATAATTTTGTTTGCTGAGAAATAAAAGTTTATAAATTCGACAATATTATACTCCTTCCAAATCTTCCACATAATTAGGCGAGTTGTGTACATTTTGATCCATGCTAAATTAGCCAGGATCTTTAAGTTCGAAGATTTGTTAAGTATTATGGTTTATTTTATTATGTAGTTCAGAGTATTCACACTAGGAAAATAATTCCATCATACTTGCAGGTAGTCCTCGGTGTAAAACATAAGGTGAATACTCATCTCCTCCTCCAGGTAGTTGCTACATATAGATATTAGACTGTAGTCATTTTTCTTAAGAATTTTATTTATCAGGATAAATTGATTAACTAAGTACCATCTGGAAAAATATATCTTAATTGGAATATGCTTGTCATATTTCTATATGATTTGATGTCAGGTCACCCTTGGAATGTACCACATTCTAGGCCGAGTTGAAGTCGAAAGGTCTCCTATTATGAAGCTAGACCGGTTTGTTTACTGGACCTCTCCTGATCATAACAATCTATTCCACAAATCTAGGTGGGAGCGTTTCTTGAAGCTTCTCTAGGTCTCAGTCATCATTCCTGAAAAACTATTTGACCAGGGTTTTAGAGGGACCCGAGGTCCCTATTGAGCTAAGCTTCTAAGCATCGATCTAATTATCATGCCAAAATAATATGACACCGCTCTTGACCTTCTAAGTCATGTACTCCTCAATTTTGATATTCTCTTTCTTTATCAGCTTTCATGTCGGCGTGTCGAAGTATCTCTTCCTCGTATCAGTGAAGCCCGAATCATAATACTTATCCCTTAAAAACTTGTTGAGGAGGGTTTGCATAGTCTGGAAGTTTTACCACAACTTTATCTTTATCACTCTCGAGATGTCTTAAATGTTCTTGAACCCCAAGCCATTCTCGTCATATAGTTTATAAAGGTTGATCCATCTCATTTACTTAATGTGCCTCGGATTTTTTTCGTGATCTCATAAAAACTTAAACATTAGTCTCTCTATTGCCTTGATCATTGTTAGAGTGGGTTTGACTGTCTGAATAAAATAAAAAGGGAGCGAGGCGAGAACGTGGCTGATTGACATGATCTTTGCTCTCTTTGAAAGTAACTTGTTCGACCAACTCTCTATATGAGAACGAAACTTTGTCAGGATAGTATTGAAATAGTCACTCTTATTGCACCCCTTGAAAATGAGATAGCTCGGATACGTAATAGGGAAGTCACACTTCTCCATCCCAAGATTATTCTTGAGCTCGGTCACTCTGTTAGGTTTAATTTTTCCTTATAGTAAAAATCACACTTCAAGAAGTTGGCCTAACCCAAAATTTGCTCGAACTTATGTAGCAACTCCTTTATCTTCCTAACGGAGTTGATCAGCCCATTAGTGAAGATAATGATATCATCCGCATAGGCCATGTGGCTAATTGACACACGGCTACTCGTAAGGTAACTGATTCTTGAGTACTTCTCGTAGAGCCCGTTAAAGCTCATCGAGAGGTACTTTGCCATCAGGACGAAGAGGTACTTTGCCAATTAATCATAACTGAGAACTAGTTATGGGAGACACACCTGTTGATCATGTTGTTCTTTCTACAAGGAATCCGAACATGATCAATGCACTGCTTAGGTAAGACTTCCATTCTATCATATGATTTCTCTATATCGAGCTTAATAATCGGGTTACCCTCATGTTCTCCCTGGAGACCAGGTGAGTTATTTCTTATGCTAGAAGAATATTATTAAAAATATTTTTCCTCGACACAAAATTAACCCTAATTCTCCGATATGCATTTATGGAGAAATATTTTAACCCACACAATCAATATCTTGGATATAATTTTGTATGACACATTGTAAATGCTGAGTAGTCTAAGTCTTTCTACTATGATGAGTTCTCCTTCTTTGAGAAAAAAGAGATAATGGTGCTGCAGAAGGATATCGGTAGCTCTTCGCTCTTGAAGAAGCTAATTCAACTCTCCCACACGTCTCTAATAATTATGTCCCAGCATGGCTTATAGAAAAAAGAGAAAATGCTATTTGTTCTTGGAATGCGATTCGACTTGATAACAAATAATATCTCCCTCACCTCCTCTAAGGTGGGAGTCCTACATAATTCAAATCTTTCTCACCCGAGATAACATGAGGGATGCAGTCTAGACTATCATTCTCCACCTTAGTCTTAGTTAGAAGCATGCTAAAGAAATCCACACGTGGCTGTTTGATTTCATCCTCGTTGGTTGATAGATTCTCCTTGTCAATCCACGTCTTGTAGATATACGACTTGGTGAATTTGTCTCTGACCAACGAGTGGAAAAAACTGGTGTTCTTGTCACCTTTCCTCGGCCACTTCACCGTCGATTTTTGCTTTCAATAGATCTCCTCTCTCAAAAGCAGATCGTCCAAATCGTGCATTGCCTCATATAATTTCTCTCTGTTATCCTGTCTTACTGCCGTCCTACTCATTCGTCTTCGTGACAAGATCATCCGTCTTGAAAATATTTTTGAATATATCCTTAAAAATATTTTTGTTCTAAGAATGAAGTGTATGCTTGAGGCAGAAGAGCTTGTGTGCCTACTTCTTCAAGCCGACCTCGTGTGTGGGGTAGATCTAGCTGGTCTTTGGGACCTCGTGAATACTCATGTGCTTCACTCACGTGTGTTGGAACTTAAATATCATTTGCTTTCATGTCATCTCATTGCTCCACTTAATCAAGAGTGGAGAATGATCCGGTGCAGCCCTGTTAAGGTGACAAACTCTTAAGTTATAAAATTTATTGTTTCACTTGTTATTTATCTTGACTCTATCCATACCTTCACATATAGTTCAAGTGGACCAGATAAATTGGGATACCTCTAACCTTGCATCTACGAGAGCACTGTCAAATAGGTACTCGTTGAAATCCTCTATTACCCTCGGTTTGGGAGGCCTCCATTCTGTTTTTTCGTTGCAGCTCATGACTGTGTTGAAATCTCTCGCTACCAACCAAGATAGGGAAGACTCTTGCAAAAAGTTATGGATGTGTTTCCATAGCTTTCTCCTCTTGAGAATACTACATTTGACATATACGACAGTGAGCTGGAAATAATGTTTTCAAAGCTCACTCCGAATGTTAATATGTATTGCCTGAATCTTATCCTCAATGACCTTCAATTCAACATCTTCTTTTTAGAAAGTCAAAATCTTACTATTAAGATTATTTTTATACCTCTAATGTTCCATGTGAAGATGGTCATAATGGTGGGTCAATATAGTCTCTCCTGATGGAACTAATCTCATCGTCTGTAAATAGATACTTCATTTATGCATCAGCCTTATCCATTATATCCTTCCATGTTCTCATATCCAGCGGTGAAGATGCATGTGCAAATGTATCGTGTTTATTTGGAGCAGACATGATTTTCATGTTGATGTCGTATATTGGCACCTCTAAATCCAAACCTTTCATATGTGGGCTGGGAGCCTTCTCCGTCCTCATAGGTGAAGTGGCTACCTCTTCCATGTTGTGGTCCTAGGGGGGAATGACCTCGTCAATTACTTCCGTTGTAACAACTACAAAATAATCTCTATCAAAAACGGTGTGTAATGACTGAATTTTTAATATTCAAAAACCAGGCATTGCAGCACATCACGATGTTAGGCTCACGCGGCCTCCTCATCCATGAGAGGATGCTGGTCTCAGCACGGGTAGGAGGCAAGCTCATAGGGGCCATGGGGAGAGGCGGCTTGCCTATTGTACTCTCATGATGACCCGCTCATCTCTTCCATCTGTCACCGGAAGAAGTGGGAGAAATCCCCGACTCTATATGTAGAACGTCATTGATTACTTCCCTCTAAAAATCAAGACTTGACAAAAAAGAAGAGGGTTCATACGATGAAAGACAATCTTTTTACTATCTTCCCAAAATTTGTGCGAGGGCAAAAGGTCTTGATGATGTCTAACTCACTGTTCTCAACATTTTATAATTGTAAAAATCATATAAGTTCACTTATCTCGTGCTGTCTAAGATTACATGGGAATTACTAACTCCTCGGGTGTTGAGTATAGTATCAGAGTCTGCTTTTTTAGTTGCAGTCAATATCATTTAGGATTGAGTTTCTAACAGATAATGACTCGTGAAACTTTGAGAATGTTTAGTCCATCACTAATGATGTCATCAGATACTTACGAGATAATAATCAGTTACATCATACTTATATTAATTTGGATTAAGATTGAGCTTGCATGATTATGAATGATAATTTTTATGTTGTGATATTATATTATATTATATTATTTTTGATTGAATTCAATGAAAGATTTTTTTTTTTTTGATATTTTTGATTATTAAAATTTATAAAGTGAAAATAATTTTATTTTTTTTTATTTATATGAAATAATATTATATCATAACTCATAATAGATAACTTTGAATTTTATATTTACAAAAAAAAATTAATTATAAGCCACAATCGATGACCGGTCAACTAGGCTGGCAGCCTCAAAGCACGACCCAACATTGTCAAGCACGACCCAGTCTGATTCTGCCCAGACTCGAACCGGATGAGCCATGTTGGGCCTGCAATATTCAAGTCATGTAATGTCAGGCACAACATGATGGCTTGATTGAGCCACCAAAAAATAGGTCTTGCTGACGTGGCATGACCTTTTGACACATCTAATAACAATTACAGAATATATTCAAATAGTATAGGAATTAGTGAACATATTTATGAAGACACTAAAGATATCTTAACTTATTTTTCTCTCCTCAAAACTTTGTATCCTAAACATATATGCACTAATTTGAAAAAGAATTATGGTTTATAACTTTGTATTTTATAATTTTTTTCTTTATTTTATTGTTTTACTTTATTGCATTGAAGATGGTAGCACCTAATTTGTGGGCTACCCCAATCAAATTTTCCTCATCCAAGAGTGTCTCTAGTGGAACAATATTAGATAAATACCTAGTGGGGCATTTGTGGATAGAAAAAAATAAATAGTCTACTTTGCTCAATAATTTGGACATCAATTTTATTTGTTGATCCTGCATAAAGACACCAGAAAGAGAAAACAATATCAGAATTTTATTGCTTCAGAAACTTTAATACATATAAACATGTAAAAAAAATCAAATATTTATATTATCATGTCACATATTTTGATCTTTTGATCATGTTATATTTACATAGTACTCTAGATTTCTCATATTGGGTATTACTAGCTCTAACTGAGACACTTTTAGATCTATTATACTTTTTGCTCACCACATTACTTTGGATTCTTGAATCATAGATCAGTATTAATCACTAACTCTTAATTAATTGAATGTTGTATTTTATTATCTCAGGTCATATTCTATTTCAGCTGGTATACTTTAGAGATAGACTATTTCACATTCCAGTTCAATTTTTTGGGTGTATTTATTTTGTTTATGATTTATCTTTTGGTCAAGAAAATATGGTTGAATATCATTAAATATGTTTTTATTGGGTACTCAAGTATTCCGAATGAATATTTGTGTAATTTATAAAAAATTATGAGTTATTATAAGTATCATATTTTTCGAAGACAAGTCATTACAAAGTATCTTTAGATACTATAATAATAAGATTTTTTTTCCTATTCAGTATTTATTTCTCATGAAGGAACAATAATTGACCATACTCATATATGTATATATGATATGATTAACATAATTAGTTTCAAGGAGAGTATTGAGTATTAGTCTAGACACTAGGTGTGTCTCCTTTGGAGATGGATTTGATGATCATAATCTAAAGGTATATACTAGACAAATATATTTATAATCTGTTATAGATGAGTCTTCTGTCATATCAATGGATCCAACTCAAAATAATATATTAAACTTTTTGATTATAATTATATTATGGAATGAATTAATGATGTGTTCTAACCATCATTTATTATCTCGGGTATTTTATTATTTTTGTTTTGATATTATATATTCTAGTAATAAGATCATTTTCTTGTCTAGATGTTATTCCTCAAAAAAGAGTAATGCCTGCTTTGCTCATATGCTTACACATAATATGAAAAGCTATATATTAGTCACTATTTCATTGAACATGGATAGTTTAGTGTGCCATGGATAGATTAGTGTGACTGTTTCACTGAACATGAGGTGTGAGTTTCCTCAAGAGAGAGATATGTTAGTTAAGAGACTCGATGATACTAATTTAAAGGTATATATTAGTCAAATATGTTCACCATCTGTTTTAGATGAGTCTTTTGTTATATTATTAGATTCAGTTTGGATTAATGATAAAATTATTTTATTCTTTCTTGATAATTATAGAATTTCAGACTCTTTCTAAGTTATCTAGTTGTATAGGATGGTGATATGCTATATTGAAAAAATTAATTGCAATTATATTTAATCATGCATACAATTTTATTTCAAATCTTATAGATAAGTCAGTAGTGAGATGTAGATGAGTATATACGTTGAAGACAAAACTTGAGGAAAAAATTGGTTGACTCAAGACAAAATTGGTAGTTAGAGGTTTTATACAGATATATGACACTGATTGTTAGGATAACTTTTCTCTTGTGGTCGAAATGATCAGAATTATGTTGTTTTCTATTGTAACATCATACATATAGATTATATATGAGCTAGATGTAAGGAATGCATTCCTTCATTGTATTTTAGAGTTGGAAGGATTCATCTATCAGCCATTGAGGCTTATTGTTCTTAGAAGCATATGTATGCTGTGCAAATTGTGAAAGATTCCTTATTGCCTAAAACAAACTATTATGATATATCTTAGTAAATTTTATTATAGTTAGTATCAGAAAATATGTGTCAGATTATTTTTATTTTTTTGACATGAATTAGGAGGTTAATATATGATGTTAGTTATATATATATATATATATATATATATTAATATTTTGATTATAGGAGATGATTGGTTAGATATATTTTAACTGAAATCATTTCTACATATTGAGTTTCAAATGAATAATTTAAGATGTTTAAAAAAAATATTCTTTTCGTATAGAGTTCGGATACGTGGGATGTATACTTGCTGACTCGTTATTTGATTTAAGTATAGATCTGTCTATAAATTAGAGGTATCAAATGGGTTAGGTCGGGCTAGCTCGGTCCGGTTTTATGCTGCTTAACTAGGCTACCGTGCCAGGCCAGGCATGACATGATACAGTAACCGTGTCATGCCTGGCTTGACACGAGTTCTTCAGGCCAGGCTCGGCATGACTTGTAGGCCTAACCGGTTAAAATATCATGCCGGGTCTGGCCCATATTGGCCAATTTTTAAAATTAAATATATATTTTTTTAAATTATGTTATTTTTTAATGTAATAATTATTTAGTTTATGTTTAAAAATTTTTAAATTATAAATTGTAAATTTTTAATACTTTTAAAGTTTTTTTAGTGTTAATTGTTTTTACTTTTTAGTAATTAGAATTTGAATTTCGATATGAATTAATAAAATATTATAACTTAAATATGAATAAAATTTTTAATCGAATGTAAAATGAAAA
This sequence comes from Sapria himalayana, assembly GCA_029783825.1. Lineage (NCBI taxonomy): Eukaryota > Viridiplantae > Streptophyta > Magnoliopsida > Malpighiales > Rafflesiaceae > Sapria > Sapria himalayana. Next base: position 418,660 of record JAREIK010004938.1, read on the forward strand.
AAAAAATAAATAAATATTCAAGTTTCATGTTTTAAACATTATTCACAACCAAAAATTAAATAAACACAGTAAGTCTGAAACTAAAACATAAATGACAAAGTCAAACCAAACCAAATGGCAAATACAATATAAATAAATTTTTGAGTGTATCGAAATCAAAAATGAGAATCAAACATAAGCATAATATAAATGTCGCAATCTGGAAATCAATTGTCGGGCATCAAATGATAACATCATCAATCATCAATCATCAATCATCATCATCATATCATTATTATTGTCATTCTCAATATTAAAATTACTAGCAGTAATCAATTCTTCCGCTTTTGTTGTAGTCCCAGCACGATCTTGGGTTTCAAAGCTTAAATCCTTCCAATCTTTCATGCTTGCTAAAGTCTCAACAATATTTGGACGTAATCTTGATTTCCTATCTGAAATCATATTTACTGCAATAGGAAAAATAGATTCTAATGTTATGCTCAACACCGGATGAGTCAGTAGATCCCGTGTCATCTTAGTTAGCATGAAAAAGATAGACTCGTATGATTTTCATTATTGTAATATATCAAGATTCGTAGTATCTGAATGTGATAGGATTGAGTAGTACTCGGTATTTAAGTACCGAGACAACTCGCTCTTATTCGACAGTCTACCCCATCGTTTCTCCATTGCTAATTGAATGGAAAAGTCATCTCCGAATATGATATTCATGTTCGTACTCGGAGCTTCACTACTACCCTCATCATACATAGTATCATAGTATGTATAAAGTTCAGTCAACTTCTCATGAATGAACCTTTCAAGTGGATCTTCCAAGTTCATGTATGAGGAAATATAAGTTAAGGTATTATCTACCCCTTTCACCTTAACTCTAGGGTCCATACAGACAGTTAGACAATAAAGAAATGAAATGGTGGACTAGTACTTTAAGTACTTGGTTTTCATCCCTATAATCATATCGCTAAGTGTCATGTCATCTCAATATTTTCTAAACATGCTACTAATATTGTATTTGTACTTGAGTGCAAAGCAAGTCGTGAGAGTATTAATTGATGAACACATATCTATCATGTCATAAAAAATTTTTAGAAATTTCATAAATGAAAATTTTTGTAGTCCAGTCAGTATCATCAATGATAAATGAGACACTCTTACTATTGACGTAGTCAGATATCACATGTTCGTATCCAGCACATGACTTTAATATTATGTAAGTATAATTTTAATAATATCTCACATTCGATTAAATTTTTTCTTCTTAAGATTTGCAGACAGAGACTACTAAACTCTTGTTGTTTGCGAGTGTGCCTATGTATTTTAGTGAGTTACGAATATTTTCTAAAGTGGGGGAATATACCTTCATTCCCACTTGTGTAATCAGGTTAATCACGTGACATATGCATCTAATGTGAAAATTTTTTTCTTATGCTTCGTCTATAATATTTCTAACAAGTATGTTAATCGCTACTTCATTATTAGATTTGTTATTGAATGTGATACTAAAAATTTTATTTTGAATTTTATATTCTCTAAAGTTCTTCATCATGCACTAAAAAATGGCCGGGCCATTACGAGGATGAAAAATCTCAGAGAATCATAGAATTTTTTTATTTAGATTCTATTTTGAATCTATATAGTAGACAGTGAGGCATGCATAAGATGCATCATCATGACTAATCCAGATATCGGACGTCATGGACATTGCTTTACTATAATCTATAAATTTATTAATTATTTTTTATTTTTTTAACTTATAATATTTTAGTATGTTATTCTTAGATCTGGACCTAGGAATCCTACAATATGCATGCTAAAAAAATATTTGCATAATACTGACTATCCATGGATCATCCGAAAATATAATTGGAAGATTCATCGTGATGATTTATTTGGTCATGCTCTCTCTTCTTAACTTGCTGTAGTATATGAAGGAAATAAATTGAACTGGATTCAACCTCAAAAAATCTATCACTGAGTAGGGTCTATATAGGATCTAATGTACCATATTTTTTGGTACATTATTCAGTATGTCATTTAAGGTGTTTCGTTCCACACAAATTTTTATCAATTAATATTTTTTTATAATAATTGCACTATGCTCATTCTTCATCGATACTACTAATTTTTTTTGTTTTATTATATTAAAGTGAGTCCATATACATAAAGTTATTATAGTTTTTTATTTTTTAGATGTTTGTGTCGAGACGACCAGATAAACTAAAGTTTTGGCAATCTCGGATATTTGCTTAAGATTTTTATTTTTTTAATTTAAATTAATTTTATTTTTGTTATTTAAATTAGTATTTGTCATTTTTTTCGACAAGAGGCTAATTTAGAGAGAGTGAAAGTAAAAGACTACTAAATATTAATATTTTTTAAAATTAAGTCAATAGTTAACTAATTAAAAAAAATAAAATTTTCATAAAGCAGCGTAAAGCATGTACATGGAAAATCTAAAGTCCAAACACCAACCAAAGCTAAGCCCGAGTTGCGAGTCCCAAAAAGCAAAGCCAAAATCTCGATTCCCAAGAGAGAGAAATTTAGGAGGGAGAGAGAGAGAATGAGAGAGGATGATTTATAGATTAATAAAAAAGAATTTTTTCTATAAAAAGTTTTTTTTAGATTTTTTTTAATTTTTAAAAATTAATTTGGGGCAGAATCATCTGAGCTGTCAGATTTTGCCCCATAGCTGTTGGAGGCGAGATCCAATAGCTTACATTCAATTTTTTTTTTTAATTTTATCGTTGGAGGCGGGGGGGGGGGGGGGGGGGGGGGTGGACTCGGACTCGAGTCTAAAAAACTGCATGTTCGATTTTGGGCCCCGATGCCCCGATGGAATTTTTGGATCCGTTGGGGGCTCAAAGCCATTCTCGGCTCATGTTGAGTAACTGTGCACATGGGCCTCAGTACTGGGCTGTGCCTAGTCCGGCACGAGGCCCAGTTGGCCTTGGCACGGGTCATTCTTGTGCCGTGCTGGGCCAGGCATGGCCGAACAGTGTCGTACCACGGGTTGGGCTGGGCCGGCTCAGTCCATTTGACACCTCCACTATAAATATTGATTTGTTAGTTGATTTCATAAGATATAAAATGATCATAGAAAAATTAAATTATTCGATTCTAACTAGGCTAATTAATTATTTTTTTGATTCCCCTAGATAAATTCTTATGGATTTAATATTTATGATTCTCATATATATAAAGAAAGTTTTAATATATGAAATTATGTTTAAAGATCGTGGATTATGGACATAGTTGGATACAAGTATATTTCATTTCTAGTTGGAATCTCATAATTAAAGAGATTATATCTATCATATATTTTTATGTTTTTTTTGCATATAACCTTATTTTTTGGAAGATTAAGAGATAATAATTGTTTTGAAATTTAATACAAAGATAAAAGACTGAGTTATGATGTTAGTTTCGTGTGAACTTTAGTTGACTAGTTACTTCTTAGATGAGTTTTGTTTATCTGATTGATGATCGATGATACTTTATTGTGATAATTATGTAACTTATCACATAGTGTCTAACTTGATATTTCATGAGTAAATAAAATATATTAAGATTTATTGTTATTTTATTTGAGAGAAGATTTTTGATAGTTTAATTAATATAATTTATATACATATTAGTAATCAAATTGTAAATATTTTTATGAAGGTTTTTAGAGGATTATATATTATTTTTTTCTTGCATGTTGAAGATATATGATGTGTGCCACAGCTTGAAGAGTGATGTTGAGCTTTTAGCTTGTTTTTGATTGTTTTATTTGTTTTTATATTATTTGAGAGTATCCTGATTTGTTGGATGTCTTAAAGGATTTATGTAGGATTTATGTTGTATTCAATTTTTTTTATTTTAATAAAAATAAAATTTTATTGTTTTTGATGATTACTCCTCTTTTTTTCTAGTTCGGCACAATCCTAACCTTTTAGTGGGGATTAACAATTTCATCAATTCCACCCGTATGAAAATCTTTTTTTATAAATGGTTAGTGCTAACAAGCTATAATATTAAAAAGCACCTTGTACGTGGGGTGGACTCATAGGAATAGAAATAGAAATGTTAGTGGTGGGAATATTAGTGGGTTTTTTTGGAATATTATGTGTAATCATCCTTGGTTTTTTTTTTCCATGAAATAGAAATATATTGCAACATAAAATATTAGCGGTGGGAACCATTTTTGTCTGATTCTTTCTGTTCGGCTGGATAATTTTTACAGTGGCTTTGCTTCTTTTAACTTTCATGTTACCATGTCTGATGATATATAGGTGGTGCAGAAAGATTAATTATTGATGCGGCTGTTGCACTTACATCCATCGGCCATGATGTTCATGTATTTACTGCTCACCATGACAAAAACCGATGTTTTGAAGAAACATTACTCGGCAAGTTACTCTTTTTATTTTGTTTATATTATGAGTCTATGTAATATTGTTCAAGGAGTCTGTTAAATATTATGTTGGTGGCCAATCAAATGTGTCAATTATAGCATTCTTTGATTGGAATGGAGGGAAGAAAACAAAAGCTCTTCTCTCTCTATCATTTGACGTTTCAGCATTATCTGCCTCTTAAAATTTTTGTTTAAGTCCAGGAGCATTATAACAAATGTGTGTGTGTGTGTAGATGATCTCCAAGTCATAATTTTATAAATCATACCTTGGGCAAGGCCCAGGTTTCACACTTAAAGAGTCGGGCTGCACTTTTTAATTCTTTGCAGCAGATAAAATTGTGAGGAAATCAGTTGCTGTGTTACCATCCCTGTTGCTGTGATTAAACTTTGATCTGTCCTCATTCAAGCTTCTCTTGTTTATCTATGTGGCCATGATTAAAATTCTATTTTAATGTGATCACAAAACAGGTTTCTAGGGGCACGGACAGCAGACTTTATTTGCCATCTTTTAGGAATCTTGTTATAATTGCCTTTACAAATTGTAGGGAATTTTTATTGATGGTTATATCTGCTGTTGATCATTTTATCTTCAAATGAAACAAGACTTTAGTAGATGGATCACACTTATGATCATCATTTATGAATATACTTTTTCAAACATTAGTTGCTTCTATAAATATGTGGGTCAGAGTGTGATGTATTTGAACAATAATTGGCTGCATGTGTAGTTTGTCTGGAGGGACCCTTGGAAGACCAGTAAATGGTGCGAGCTAGTCAATTTAAATATCACTATGATAACGACGAGGAATGTGATTAGGATTGAGATGATTTATTTGATGTCTAAATTTCAGTTTGATGTGCTTAATGTTTTTTTACGGAAACATGTTCTTAAGAAAGTCATTTGTAAGAAAGACATCAAATAATTTTGTCGTCTTATATTAGTATGTTCATGAGATAACAATACTCATTGGATAATAATACCAAAAATACATGACAAAATTTGTAAGATCAAAATTAAAAATAACAATTAAGAGATACTTTGGTGCTTGTTCATGGAAAACAAAATTCAATAGAGAACTTATATGATTTTCTCATGTGTTGATAAGGCTAAATAAGAGTTTTAATAAAAAAAAAATAGATTAATATATTAATATAAAATGTAAATGAAAGATTCGATCATTGAAAACTTATATGAAATGAAAATAAATAATATGCAAGCATCAATGATTATCTAAGCATTAACATATCAAATCTTATTAGAATTTTAAAGTTAAAAATATTTGTGTGAGAATAATATTAGGATAAGTAATCACTTAAGAAGTCTTTATTTTGCATGCTTGTATATGAGATTATGCCTTGATGTGATGACAACTATTTTCAATCAAGGACAATATGTCTCGGGTTCAATACTTATCAAATGCGGTCCCTTTGATTTTTCGAGATAAGTTTGTCATGATACTGACTATCATTAGACCCTACATAAGTATGTCATTCCCTAAATTCAGTAATCTATTTGGAATATAGAAAACTACAGAAAGTATCATAATATTAAAAGATTAAAGTGAACCACCCCTTGGGGTGAGGCATGCCTCAACGCAAGTTTTATCCATCAACCCAGAAACTCTTGACTTCTATTTTTTGAAAATGACTTTTAGTAATGATATTCACAAATTTTCTAGAATATCCTTTTAGAAAATCTCATTTTCACTAATATAATATAAGAGAACATAATTTATTTTAATTTTTTTTATTATTTCATTTCCTTTTTTAGTTTTTTAGCAACTTAAGATTTTTAAAGAAAATAATAAAGAAAATATTTTGTGGTTAAAAAACATATATTTTATTTTTTACTGTTAATTATATGGTTAAAATTTAGGATTATAGTATATGTTTGTAATTTTTTTTTCTCAAAAATAAATTATGTTGGAACATGTAATAAATGGATGTGAGGGAATTAAAAGAAATGATTTTAAATGAAAGCATTTAAAATAATTAATGTAAATATTATGAATTTTGTTTAATATATTTTTTGCAAAAAAAAAAAATCACGAGGAAAGCATATATATTAGGTACAAATATTATGATAGATTTGAAAATATTAGGAAATATTTAAAATGTATTATATGTATTAGAAATAAAGAATTAATTATATAAAATTTTAGAAAAAAGTCAAAAAATAAAAATACCCCATAAAAAAATTTTAGTAGTATATCTGTTTGTGCATCATTTATATGTTTAAAATATTTTTTTGTTATTAGCATTATGGATTTTCTGTAAATAATTTTATGCTCTACTATTTGATATCGAGTTAATATATTTTTTATATTTCACATATGTTGGAATTCAGGTTTTTGTGTGGAGAGATAAAATAATTTTATGCTATACATTAATCTCAAAAATTTAAAATAAAACACATATATATTAGGATTGGGGCAATTCATATGTTGATTGCTTTTATATGGAGATTAAAGAAAAAAATATATAAAGTATAATATGAGATAACATATATCAATACCCCTCAAACTGATATGTAAATGTTAAATATTTAACTTGGAAGAAATGAAAGATATTTATAATTTTTCAAGTATCTAAGTAAAAATATATGTAATTTGCTCGCTGATATGCACGTAAGTTATAACTAACAAGAATTGAGAGCAAAGAATATTATAGCTTGACTAATAACAATATTTGTATAAAACATGATTGAGTATATCGTGTGAGAGATTTATGCATCTAAAAGATCAATTCATATGTTATGTGGTATTGACCCACAAAATTGGTTAATCGCACGAAATCCACTATTATGCCCTCTCTAGATTAGGGTACCACCCTGAACACCAATCTTGTATAGGGCTGAATGTTTGGTGAGGCAAAAGGCTTGGTCAACGAGTCAACAAATTGTTATGTTATGTGAACATGTAGAACACAAAGTTGCTTCCTGACAATTTGCTCATGTATAAAAGTGAGAATAGATGGCAATATATTTCATGTGAGAGTGAAAAATTGGATTGATACACACATGCATAGTTTCCACATTGTCACAAGAGATGGTGAGAGTAGTAGTGAATGAATAATGGATATCAGATAATAAATTTTATATTCAATTAATTTTAGCATCAAATAAAGCAATTGATTGATATTTGGCTTCGGTGGATGTGTGAGCACCTAGGATTGTGACACCAACCAAGCAACTGATTGATTGGTGTAGCACCTAGGAATACAAGATAAGCTAAAGTGGATGGGTGGTTGTTGACATCACAAGCATATTGGCATCTATAAAAGCATGTTAATTGAGAGAAGTAGATTTATGGATGAGAACACCATGAGTGCATGTTTTCTTAAGATAGCTAAGTCTCACTTGACTGCAGACCAGTGGCACATGATAGGTTGGTGCATGAATTGGGAGAGCTTATTCCCAAAAAAAGAGATGTGGAGTCGTGTCAAGGAAAGATATTACTTACCGCCAACTATGCAATGATATTTTGTAGCATCTGCCAAAGGACTGTCATCTTGAAGGCAAAGTGATTCTAGAGAGTTCATATGATTGGATATTTCTTTGGAATCAAGCATGTTAGTGCAATACAAGAGATCTCAAATATATTTTTGTTGGGATAAAAATAGAACATTATGTGTATTTTTCAACACTAAGGAAGTAGTGAAGAAAGCCAAATATTTAATAAATTAATAAAAATTTAAAAAGATAAATAGTAATTTTAATAATGATAATGAAATTAACATTAATGTAAACATAAAATTTTAATATGATAACAATAATACTACCGAAATATCTAAGGCCGTGGAAATTTTATTTTCTCCCATAATCTCGATCCAAACATCTAAAAAATAAAATATTAGAAAAAAAATTAATAGTTTGGACTATTTTTGAAATAATACAAAATAAAAATATTAGGTATGCCGATGAAGAATGATATAATACAAATGTTATAAAAAATTATTTATTATTATGAGTTATTGTGGGATTGAACACATTAAGAGACATGTTAAATAATACACCAAAAAATATTTGTGTATTAGATCCTAGGCAAATCTAACTCAACGGTGGGTTCTTTGAGGTTAGATAAAGTTCAGCCTCTATGTTAATCCCCTTTATATATCACAATGAGTTAGAGAGAGAAGACATGACAAACTCATCACCATAATAGATCTTTCGACTAGATTTTTGGAGGATTTAAGGGTAATTAGTATCATGCAGATTTATTTTCAGCCTACATATCATATGATTCTTAGGTTAACATCAATGAATGACTTACTAAAATACTATAACTTATAAAAGAAAATAATAATTAATGAATTTATGGAATATAATTGTGTGGTATTCGTGAGGTCTAATATTTAGATTAGTTACGATGATATATCTTATGCATGTCTCATTATTCACTACGTAGATACTAAATTAATATTAATTAAAAAAAATATAAGGATTCTCAAAAATTTTTTATTTTCATGATAGTTCAGTCATTATAAGTATATGATGAGAATCTTTAAAGAATATAATATTCAAAATAAAAATATAGTATCACATTCGATGACGTATTTAATAATAGAGTAATCATTAACACATTTGTTCAATTAGAGATGTGCTATTTGGAGTGATTTTTTATGCTAGATGCATGTGTCATGTCATTAATCTCGTAGTACTAACGTTATAAAATATATATAGCTCACTAATATTTTTTTGTATTCCTCACGGATAATAATAGTTTAATAGTCTCAATTTGTCTAAGGGTCTAAAAAAAAGAAATTTTAATTAGTTGTGTGATACCATTAGAATTACACATATCTTATATTAGAGTCATGCATTGGATATGAATATGTTATATTTGATCATGTCAATAGTAAGAGTGATGAACTTATTATTGATAATGCTGATTGGGTTATAGGAATTTCATTTATGAAATTTATGAAGTTTTTTTATGACGTGATGAACATGTATTCGTTAGTTTATACTCTCACGATTTGTATTGTACTTATGTACAAATGCAATATTAATAATATATTTAGGAAGTTTAGAGATGACCCAATATTTAGTGACATAACCGTTGAGATGGAAATCAAGTACTTAAAGTATTGATCAACTATTTTATCTCTTTATTATTTGGTTGCTTGCATGAATCTTAGGGTAAAGGTAGAGGGGTAGAAAATATTTTAACATACATATCCTCGTGTATGAATCAGGAATACCAATCTGAAAGGTTCATTAATGAAAAATTGATTGAACTATTTACATACTACAATACTAGATATTATAGTAGTAGTAGTAGTAGTCAGGTTTCTAATATGGAAATGAGAATCATATTTAGAGATGATAACTTCTCTATTCAGTTAGCGAAAAAGAAATAATGGAATGGACCATTGAATAAAAGCGAGTTGTTTTAGTACTTAGATACTAATTATTGCTTAATTCTATCAAATACAAATAACAAGAATCTTAATATTTTATAGTAGTCAAAATCCTATGAGTCTACCTATCTCGTACTCTCTAAGATAACATGAAATCTATTAACTTCTCCGGTGTTGAATATAATATCGAAATTTATTTTTTCTGTTATAATGAATATAATTTTAAATAGAAGATCGAGATTGCAGCCAAATATTATTGAGATATTAGTATGCATGAAGGATTGAGAGGATTTGAGCTTGGACATCCAAGATCGTTCTGCAACTACTTCAAGAGCGGAGGAGTTAGTGGCTGATGATGTTTCCTGGGACATTTTTGACGATTGATATTGAGTCTACTATCTATGGCCTACTACTAGTGATAACATCATGCGTTTGTAGGATCGATCATTTTTATATTGACTTTTGAGCTTGTTGCTTATATTATTATTTTATTCTTTATTTATTCAGATACTTATGGGATTGATGTTGATCTTTGATGTATTAATTTTTATCTTTTAAGTTTTATATATTATATTATAATTTGTACTTGTATTACATTATGAAAATAAATCGATTGAAATATATAATATATATATATTATGTTTTTTTTAAGTTGTGAGTTGTGGCTTGTAATGATAATTTTATTTTTTTTGTTGTGTTTAATTAATTAATTAATTAATTTTGTATTAAAATTTAACATTTTTAGAAGTTAGGGATTGCCCGATTTTGAACGAGCCAAAATGGTACGTCCCGACACAACCCGAAACGACCCAGCACGAAACCCACAAGGCCCGACATGAACCAGCCCGAAACTAGCAAACTCGGGCCAGTCGGGTTGTGCCGGGCATGCTCTTTTTGGGTCATGAGACAGATTTTACAAAAAATTATCCGGCAATGAATGTTTGTTTTGATGTATGTTGTCTTTGCCATCGCATTAAAAAAACATTTAAAAAAAAAGTAGTCGTTGAATTTTTTCCAATAACTACAAGCTTAAATTTTGATGGCTATCAGAGTTCTGACAAAAAATAATTTAAAATAATTTTAAAAAATAAAAATAATAAAAATAAAAAATAAATGTTTTTATAATTATTTTCAAATCTCTATAAACTGAGATAATAAAATTAGAATTTTCATTCTAAATTTTCTCTTTTTGATGAATAGATTCTTGTCTCTTTTTTTTCTCTTAATTTCTCAATTTAATAATTTTTTTATAATTATTACATATTATTATAATATTTTATTTATGATTTATGCTTATGCATATGAGCTATGATATATGTAGTGTAACTTTTAAATTGTAATTGGAGTCTAAAAATGTTAGTTGAGCCTTGAGGTTAAAAGTTATACAATATTTTACAACAAAGTTGTTATTTTACACTTGTCTTTTAAATTTTTTTTTTGAATTTTTATTTTAAATTAGATTTATAATTTATTACTAAATAGAAATATTAAAAAAAATGGAAATTGGTAAATATAATGATTATGATTTTGAAATTAACGTAAATTTAAATAATAAAATTAACTCTATCAAAAGGTATGTGATTGAAACTAGTTATCTTCAATTGTTTCAACTCAAATTTATTTATCACATAAAAAATAAAAACTAAGCAAACTCAAATTGTATAGATGCCTTTTAAAATAATAAAGAATAGAAATTATTGTCGAAAAAAATTAGTATAATATATATATATATATATATATATATTCTCAAAAGATATATGCATGTAGGAGTTTATGTGACACTGTTTACCTTAAGATATATGTCGATTAATATATCAATAAATATCATGTATTAGATTTTAGATAAACTCAATAGAGTGGTGAGGTCTTTCAAGTTAGATCTAGTTCAGATTTAACTTCGTTAATCTTTTTCACATATCATAATGATTTTGACAAGGAATACATGATCAAACTAATTATGATAATGAGTCTTTCAATTTCATTTTTTTAGGATTTTAGAGTAATCAGTATTATGCAGATATATTTTTAGTCTGTTTATAATAGAATTCTTAGGTCAATAAATATAAATGACATAATAAAATATTATAAATTAAAAAAATAATTAATAATTAATAAATTTAAGAAATATATGTGGAGGTGACTTCAAGTGTTGGATATCATGGAGGTGATTTCGTCATAATATATGGTTTTGTTTTTCGAATTAAAGAAATTTTCAACCACATTTATAAATTTCTCAAATACAAGGGTGATATCGAACTCATGCTTCAATAAACTCTATTGGTATAGGATCCCATACATCTATACATTTTCAAGTAGCTTTGAACATGGTATAGAGGAAACTCCAAATAGAAGTTCATGACTCTTATTATATATACAAGAGTTATAGTAACTAAAGTGGACTTTGTTGTATGAAATAGAATTTCATGACTTAGCAAATAAAAGATACTTAAGAATTTTAAATAATGCATTACCTAATGGGAATACCATTGATTAGTAGTAGACTTTGTTGTATGAAGAGTAATGATTGGTTTATTGGTGCTAGAAAAGGATGGTTATTCGTACACATTACATATCATTTATTCGGCTTGTGAATGAGTGATCCCCTCGTGCTCAGATCATTCATAACAAAATAATAATGAAAGAATTTATTGATGTTTTATTTTGTTAGTAAAATGTTATTTAATTAAAAAGGTGATTTAGAAGTAATAAGATTCATGTAATCAATATGAGCTAAGGGCTTGATTATCATTATCAATTATGATATCATCATTACCATCACATTTCAAGTATATGGAGAGATTGTGTAAATCAAACATGATGTGGTAAGATTCTCCAGAGTCTGATTTAGTTATTGTTTTCGGTGGCTCATGATTGACATGCAAGAAATTTGATTGTGGTGTTAAGGCTAGTAAGAGGTCAAGATCTACAAGTTTTAGTACTAAGATCATATTTATCAATCTAAAAATAAATAAAATAAGACAAAGTCATAAGCATAACTCACAAATCATAATAACAATATAAAATAAACTATAAATATCATCAATCTTAATCATAATAATAATAATGCAGCAAGTTCAACTGTCTCAATGGCTTAATTTTAATGCCAACCTATATGAGTGTGCAACTCATCATTATAACGTAAGCATCAGATGGTATCACAACTGGTGGCTTCTACATTTTCAAAGTTTCATGAGTCATCAATTGTCAACAACTCATCCGCTCTTGTTCTAGTATGATCTCAATTATTCATGCATGCTAATGCTTTAATGATATCTAACTATATTTTTAATCTCCTATCTGAAATCATATTGACTATAACAGAAAAATAGATTTCAATGCTATGCTTGAGATCAGAGGAGTCTGTAAATCACGTATCATCTTAGACAACACATGATATATGGACTCATATGATTTTCACCATTATAAAATATTAAGATTTCTGTTATTTGTATGTGATATGATTGAGCAGTAATTGGTATATAAGTATCGAGATAACTCGCTCCAATTCGATAGTCCATCATGTCATTCTCTCTTGCTGACTGAATATAGAAGTTTTCATTTTTTAATAAGATATCCATGTTCGTACTCAAATTATCACTACAATTACTATCATACATAGTATCGTAGTATACAAATAAATCAGTCAATTTCTCGTGAATGAATCATTTATGTTGGTATTCCTAGTTCATGCACAAGTATGTGTATGTCAAAATATTTTCTATTCTTTTCATTTTAATGCTATGATCCATATATGTATCTAGACAATAAAAAGATGAAATAGTGGATTAGTATTTTAAATATTTGATTTTTATTTTAAAAGCTATTACTAAATGTTGTGTTATCTTTAAATTTCCTAAATATATTAATAATATTGTATATGTACTTGAGGACAATGCAAGTGATGAGTATAAACTGATGAACACATATTTTTCATGTCATAAAAAAATTTTAGAAATTTCATAAATAAAATTATTGTAGCATGGTCAGTATCGTCAAAAATAAGTTCGTCACTCTTACTTAGATTCACATCAGGTATGTGTAATTTCAACGGTATTTTATATCTGATTGGAATTTTTTTTAGACCCGCAGACAAATAGAAAGTACCAAACTCCCAGTTGTCTGCTAGGCGTACAAAAATATTTGACGTGATACATGTATTATGAGATTAATGACATGATACATGTATTTGACGTGAAATATTTCTCTTTATTGCACGTATCTAATAGTTCTAATAAATATATTAATGACTACTTTAGTATTTGATGCATTATTAAATATTATATTATATATTTTATTTTGAATATTATATTCTCTAAAAATTATTATCATGCACTCACATATGTAATTCTTTATCATACACTCTTATATGTATTATGACTAGTCCAGATATTAGACGTTACATATATCACTTCACTATAATCTTTTAATTCATTAATAATTATATTTTTTTTAACTTATAGTATTTTAATATGGACCAAAGGAATCTGACGTTATGTAGGCTGCAAATAGGTTTGTATGATACTGACTATTTTTTGATCTTTCAATTTTTTTTTAGAAGACTTATCGTGGTGATCAGTTTGGTGATTGGTCATGCTTTTTCTCTCAAACTTGTTGCGGTATATAAAGGGGTTCAACATTGAAATTGAACTAGATCCAGCCTTAAAGAACTCACCGTTGAGTTGAGTTTTCCTAGATTCTAATACATAATATATTTTGGTGTATTATTCTGTATGTCTCTTAATGTGCTCAGACACATATGAACTCTTACAAGTTAATATTTTTTTATAATATTTGCATTGTGCTAATTATCCTTCGGCACTCCTAACATTTTTGTTGTTTTTGGATTCGACCCCAACGGCTAGAGGTAGAATTTGATGGCCGTCATAATTATGACTCAAAAAATTATAAAAAAAATTATAAAAAATAGAAAAAAATGATTTTTTAAAAGTTATTTTTTTAAAATCTATATTATACACCCCTCCCCCTCATTCATAATTTTTATTTTTTTCTCTCTCGAATTTTTTCTTTGTCTACCTCTTGTCTCTCTCTCTTTCTCTCGGTCTCTCATTTTGATTTTGACTTTCAGGACTTGGGTGCAGAGTAAGACCTGTTGATTGTGATCCCAACATAATAAAGTAAACAAGATTTTATGTATTATGGGTATTAATTTTTAAATTTTGTTTAGTTCAATTTTTTTTTATTTTAGTTAAAATTTTAAATTTTTAGAATTTAGTTTTAGTTAAATTAATATATAATTTTAAAAACATTAATTAAAATATAATTAAAAAATAATTACAAAAAATTAAATGATAAATAATAATTATGATAACGAAATTAATTTAAATATAAACATTGAAAATTATAATATGGATATTAAAAATCATACGAAAATACCGACATTTTTGTTTCTCCAGTCGTCTCGATCCAAACATATAAAAAAAAAAAATTAGAACATCAATAGGTTTTTGTTTTTTTTTTATTTTTTATTTTTTTTACTATTGGGTTGGTTTGATCATCGATCCAACCCAATGGTCTCATATTTTAGAAGCTTTGGCTTCTGGAATAAAATGACTCCCTTTCGGCATCAGGTCGGGCCATCGGGCTCGACATCGGGGTTTCGAACCGAGATTTGGGTTGTGATTCGGGTCTGACCATTCGGAATCCAGACCCAGCCATCAGAGTTAGGGAGTAGGGCATGGTTCAGGTCGTGTCGAAGAACCGTGCCTTCGGGCTAGGGTGTCAGGCTGTGCATAGGATAGCATAGGTTATCTCGGCATAGCATAGCATGAGTCAACCCTTAGCTAGTCCGACACGGGCCCGACATGATATTGGACATGTCATGCCAGGCTAGGCATGACTGATTCATGTTGTGCTTTGAACCGGGCTCGGGTTGTCCGACTCATTTGATAGCTTTATGTAGGACTGACATACAAAAATATTATAAATTAGAAAAATAAATAATAACTAATAAATTTAGGTAATATAGTGGCATATTATCTGTGATGACTAATATATAGACTAGTCATAATGATGCATATTTTGTATGTCTCACTGTTCACTATGTAGATTCTAAACGGACATTTAATAAAAAGATTCTAGAATTTTCAGAAATTCTCCATATTCATGATGGTCCTTCCATATATGAGTAGATGATTAAAATCTTAAGAAATTATCATATTCAAAATGAAATATTTAGTATCACGTTTGATAATTCATTTAATAATGGAGTAATTATTAATATATTTGTTATGACTATTAGAGATGAGCTATTTGGAGAAAATTTTCATGTTAGATGCATTTATCATATCATTAACTTGATAATATAAGTGAGGATTAAAATTATTTCACTCTTTAGAAAAAATACGAAACTCATTAAAATATATTCGAACTCATAGTAGATAACATGAGTTTAGTAGTATTTATTTGTCTGTGGGTCTAAAGAAAAAGAAATTTCAAATGGATGTGGAATACCTTTGCTGGAGTTCTGTGTTGAATACAAATATGTGATATTCGACTACGATATCATGATAAATATGTGATATTGACGACAGAGACTGTGTTACAAGAATTTATTTGATGAAAATTTTAAAATTTTTTTATAACATGATAAATATGCATTTTGTGCACACTCTCACAATTTATATCTCACTTAAGTGTATGTGTAATATTAGTGATATATTTAGAATGTTTAAATAAGATTAGAGGTGTCAACTAGGCCGGCCCGACCCGGCCCGACACAAGGCACGGCACGGTTCGGCAGTGCCTGGGCCGGCCCGACATGAGAAAATATTGTGCTCGGGCCCGTGCCGTGCTGTGCCTGACCTGGCACGGTTCGGCCCGTGGCATGGCACACCGGCACGGGTTCGTCCCGTGGCACGGCACACCGGCACGGGTTCGTCCCGTGCCGGGTGTCCCTCGAGCCTACTGCCTACGCACGGCTACCCCGCGATAGACCCACGCCCCTCCCGGAAAAAAGACCGCGGGTCGGGTTTGATTGGAACCGACCCGCGGTCCCACTTCCACGAGGCCCGAACCGACCCAGATCCCCCAACGGGAAAAAAAAATTAATATAAAATTATATTTTCAGCCGTTGGATCTCGCCTCCAACGGCTAAGGGGCAGAATCCAACGGCCCTCATGATTCTGCCCCCTAAAAAATTTAAAAAAATTCAAAAAAATTCAAAAAAATTAAAAAAAATTAAAAATTTTTTTTTATTAAAAATTATTATCTTTAATCTATAAATTTCACCCCCCTCTCTTTAACATTTATGTTTTTCATAAACATAAATTCTCTCAAATCATTCTATTTCTCTCTCAAAAATCTTGTTTCTCTCTCTCGCATCTCGGGATTTTGGCATTCAGCTTGGATTTTTGGGAATCTCGACTTAAGTTTTGAACATTAGAGCTTGACTGCGGTGCACCATGCACGTGATCGACCTCACTGCTTTTATCGGGTAATTTATTTTACGTTTTTTTAACTCTCTCTCTAGTTTCTCTCTTTAGACCAAAATTAGAAAAATTAAAATCAGTCTTCTAGTTTTTATTAAATTATTCTTAAAAACAAAAATCATAAAAAATGACAAATATAATTGAAACATATTTAAATTTAGAAAATGAAAATATTACACAGAGGTCTGAGACTGCTGAAACTTTAGTTTCTCCAGTCGCCTCAACTCAAACTTCTAAAAAACAAAAAACTAGGACTTCTGTAGTTTGAACTCATTTCAATTTAATAAAACAAAAAAATATTAGGGGTGAGGAATAAAAAATGACAGTGCAAATATTGTATGAGACTTTTAACATGTAAGAGTTTGTTTGGGACTGGGCACCTTAAGAGGCATGCCGAATTATGCATCGAAAAACATGGACCATTAGATCCTAGGCAAATCCAACTTGGCACTACATTTTTTGAGACTGGATCGAGTTCAGTCTCAAAGTTTACTCCCTTCATATACTCCAGCGAGTTGAGTAGGGACGGCATGACCAAACTTATCACATTGATGAGTTTTCCGATCAGATTTTCGGAAGATCCAAGGGTAGTGCGCATCATGCAGACATATTTTCAACCTGCCTATCGTAGGATTCCTAGGTCCACATCTAGGAATGAAATACTAAAGATATATAAGTTAGAAAAATAAAAAATAATTAAGAAATTTATGGCATATAGTGAAGTGGTGTCCGTGACGTCCGATATCTGGACAAGTCACGATGAATCTTTTTATGCATGTCACACCAGCCACTATGTAGATTCAAACTGTATAATTAATTAAAAAATTTTAGGATTCTCTGATATTCTTCATCCTCATGATGGTCCGGCCATTTTTGAGTGTATGATGAAAATCTTTAGGGAATACAAAATTCAAAATAAAATTTTTAGTATCACATTCGATAACGTATCTAATAATGGAGTACTGATCAACATGTTTGTTAGGAATATTAGAGACGCACCATTAGGAGAGATCTTTCATGTCAGATGCATGTGTCACGTGATTAACCTGATTGTTCAAGCGGGTATGAAGGTGTGTTTCCCCGCGTTGGATAATATACATAATGTACTAAAATATATTCACACTCCTTGCAGACAACAAGAGTTTGAAAGTCTCTGTTTGTCTGCGAATCTTAAGAAGAAGAAATTCTAATCGGATGTGAGATATTGTTGGAATTACACGTACCTGATGTTAGAATCATGTGTTGGATACGAACACGTGATATCTAATTACGTCAATAGTAAGAGTGACGAACTTATTATTGACGACACTGACTGGGCTTCAGGAATTTTATTTATGAAATTCCTAAAGATTTTTTATGACATGACGAACATGTGTTCGTTGGTTTATATGCCCACCACTTGTATTGCACTCCGGTGTATATGCAACATTAGTAGCATGTTTAGGAAATATCGAGCTGACCCGACACTTAGCCATATGGTTGTAGAGATGGAAACCAAGTACTTAAAGTACTGGTCAACCGTTCCATCTCTTTATTGTCTCGCGGCATGCATGGATCCTAGGATTAATGTGGAAGGGGTAGAAAACATCATGACTTACATTTCCTCGTGCATGAACCTGGAAGACCCACCTGAAGGGTTCATTCACGAGAAGTTGACTGACCTGTTCACATACTACGATACTAGGTATGGTGGTGGTAGTAGTGAGACTGTTATTACGGACATTGATATTTTATTCGAAGATGACGATTTTTCTATTCAGCTAGCGAGGGGGAAACGTAGGGGTGGACCATCACATAAGAGCGAGTTTTTTCGGTACTTAGATACTGATTACTGCTCAATCCTATCACATTCTGATATTAGAATCTTGATTTATTACAATGGTGGAAATCATGAGTCTACATTTTCCGTGTTATTTAGGATGACACGAGATCTACTGACTTTTCCGGTATCGAGCATAGCATCGGAGTTTGTTTTTTTTTGTTGCAGTGAACGTGATTTCGGATAGGAGATCGAGATTACGTCCAGATATTGTTGAGGCTTAGACTTGTTTGAAAGATTGAGAGGATTCGAGGTTTAGCATTCATGATCATGCTGAAGCTGGGACAAGGACAGGGACTGCAGTTGCACACTCATCCACTGCGATGACATAGGAGTTGATTGCCGATGATGATGATTCATATGATACTGATCTTGATGTTGCGGCTGATGATTCTCATGATATGCCGATTGACGATTGATGATGATCTATTATTTTTTGTTTTCGATGTTTTTTTTATTGATTGTACGCTTTGTTTGTACGTTGTGTTGAAACTGTAATTTGTTTAGTTCAGACATTCGGTTTCAAATGAATGATTGATCATTTTTCATTTGAGTTGCTTATGTTTTATTTAATTTTTATTTTTACTAATAAAATGTAATGATTTATTTATTTTTTTTGTTTAATTTTTTATTTAAAAATTAATAACTTTATTGTATAATTATAATAAAATTTAAACTAATTTTATATTACATAAAAAAAATTTAAAATTTGTTATTTTAATAAATTTTAACATTTTTAAAATTATAAATATATAATACTATACAATATCAAAAATTTTAAATATTTTTTAATATTTTATAAAAAAAAAAATTTCAGGCCCGAGTGGGCCTGGCACGGCCTGCCTTGCCTTCGGGCCGTGCCGGGCTTGGCTTTTTTAAACCGTGCCGGCCCGGCCCTGCACGGTACAGTAACCGTACTGTGCCTGGCCTTGCACGAAGGCACGCTCGTGCTAAAAAAAAAGGGCCGGGCCTGGCCGGCCCGTCCCGTTTGACATCTCTAAATAAGATCTTACATTTAGTGACATAGTTGTTAAGATAGAAACCAAGTATTTAAAGTATTGATTACCATTTAATTTCTTTATTATTTGACTATCTATTTGGATATTCACGAAAAGATGATTGGATTATTTATATATTATGATATTAGGTATGCTAGTAATTATATTCAGACTTTGAGTATGAGCATGGATACTGTATTCAGACATTATGACTTCTCCATTCATTTAACAAAGAAAAAATGTCGAGATAGACTGTCAAATATGAGCGAGCTGTCTCGGTACTTAAATATCGATTACTGCTAAATCCTATCATATAATGCTAATAATAATTTTATTATTATATAATAATAGAAATCATATGAATCCACCTATCTTATGTTGTTTAAGATGATATGAGATTTATTGACTTAATCGATGTTGAGCATAGCTTTGGAATCTATTTTTTTTTTGTTTCAGTTAATGTCATTTCGGATAGGAAATGTGATCGTGGATAGATATTATTGAAATACTAACATGCATGAAGTATTTAAAGGATTCAATGTTAGACATCTAGGATTAGGTTGGAACTAGAGTACATGAGTTGCTGGCATATGATATCTCATAGAATTTTCAGGATGTTGAGCCCACCACTAATGATACCATCAAATACTTACGCGATAGTAATCAATTATATACTTGCTTCGATTGTAATTGAAATTGAGTTTTCTTATGATTGACGATTGTTATTATGTGTAATTGAGGACTTGTATTATTTTATTTTTAGTCGAATTGAATGATTGATATTTTTTTATTATTTTTATTTATTAAATTGTGTTAATGATTTTATTTTATTGTGATTTATGATTTATATCAATTGTAATAATTGAAATAATGTCTTAATGGTAATTCTAAAGTCTAATTCATAATGGTCAATGGATAACTTAAAATTTTTTATTTGTAAAATTAATATTTATAAATTAAAATCATAAAGACATAAACTGGTGATTGGTCGTCGGTCGACGATCGACCATGCTGGATGCTGGTAGTGCCAGTGGGCTGCATGCAGCCTCCGGGCATGACCCAGCACGATCCAGCATGAATTTTGCTAGAATCAGGCTAGCTGAGTAGTGTTGGGCTGGTGTTAATCAAGCCATGTCATGCCTAACACAACATGACATAGTGACCCGACTCAACCACCAAAAAATAGGTAGTGCCAGCATGACTTGACCTATTTGACAGTTCTAATAATAAGTAGATCAATGATAACTAATATCTGGAGGGGCTCTTGAGGGTGAAAAAAAAAATAAGTGCATTTCATCTTGCTCAATCTCCATTTAAGTCATCTACAAAGCCTATTGATCTTGCATAAAAATATCATAATAAAAATATTACATTTTAATTATTTACTACATTAATTAATTGATAATAAATTATATTGAAATTTAGGTTAAAAAATATATCAAATGGATAGTCTTAATATTGACATTGTCTTGCTCATTAATTTTCATAACAATATTATTGATCACAATAATTTTAGAGTCTAAATTCAATAAAAGAAGAAAATAGAGTAGGATCGCTTACAACATGAATTTAATAATATGAAAAATATATATTTGTCATATTATTAAAAATTTTTAGAAATTAAATAAAAGAAATTTTTGTATTTTATTTTGAATCATTAATAATTAGTTATTTACTCTTATAATTGACGTAGTCAGATAAAATATATTGATAGCTACTCTAACATAAGGTAGGTAATCCTAAAATTTATTAAAAGGAATTCTTATATTTCATTTAGAGTGTACGCAAATACTCTAAATGCAAGGTGTTTTATGTATATTTGAATTATTTTTTAGGTTTTTCAATATTAATTGTTAAACTTTTATTATATTTTTGGTATCATAAAGTAATTTAGTAAATCTTTAAAATTTTAATGTGTGAGAAATAATTTTTATTTTTGCTTATACTATTAGGTTAATCACTTGGCTAATATACTTAACATATAAAAATCTTTATAATGATTTGTCGCTAATGGTTTTAAAAAATATATTAATGCGACATCGTTATTCAAAGTATTATCAAATATAATACTAAAAATTTAATTCTAAATATCATATTTTTTAATGATTTTTGTCATACATTTATATATGATAAGATCATCATGATGATGATGAATCTTTGTAATTAAAAATTTTTTTTATTAAGTTTTTACTTCGAATTTACATAATGGGTGGTGATGCATACGAATATAACTCAATTATATTTCATAAATTTATTATTTATTATTTATTATTTATTATTTATAATTATAATTTATAATATTTTTTTATATCATTCCTACATATTGGAAGTGAGTATGTATATTTTTGATTATCTTAGGATCTTTAGAAAATCTAATCGAAAAATTTATGATAGTAATTAAATTGACCATGTATTTCATTTTAAAGTCATTGTTATAAATGAATGATGTCAATGAAATTAAAGTTGATCTAACTTCAAATATTTTGCTGCTCAACTAGGATTATCTGAAATTTAATATATCATATTTTTTGGTACATTGATCGTTATTTCTTTTAAGGTGATCAGTATTATCAGTATTTCTACATATATTTAATTTTTTTAATAGTTGCACTGTATTGATGCTTCTTCGATATCCTTATATTATTTTATTTTTTATCATGTTAAATTGAACCTAGACTATTTATGTTTGTTTAATTTTAGATTTTTTAATCAAATGGATCAAGATAATTGGAAGGAACTTAGTTTCAGCCTCGAATTTTTTTGTCGGATTATCATTATTATTTATATTTAAATCAAAATTATTATCATTAAAATAATTATTTATTATTTTTTTATTTTATTTATAATTCTAAATTTAAAATAATTTAAAAAAATATTTTATAAATTATTAATTTTAATTCACATTAATAAATAAAAAATAAATGTGTACTACAACAATATATTTTTATTTGAGCAGCAGTTGTAGTTCAGCTTTTTTTTATAAATTAGCAAGCCCAGACCTTAGAATATATTACAAAATATAATAAAGAAGAGGAAAAAGAAAATAGACAAAATTTTAAAAAATTGTAAACACGAATTACAAAAGAAGAGAGATGAGATGATAGTAAATAAATTTGATGAATATCAAGAAATTTGTATTCATATAAATTTTTTATATTAAAATAATATATTTTTTTAATTATTTTAATTATTTTAATTTTTTAATTATTTTAATTATTTTAATTATTTTAATTTTTTTTAAATTTTTAATTTTTTTAAATTTTTAAATTTTTAAAATTTTTTAACAATTAAAATAGACAAAAATTTGACAATTATCAGATTTTTGTCATTTAGTCATTGGAATGAAATTCAATGATTAAAATATAGTAAAAAATAATATTATATATATGTAATTTTTATCGCTATCAAAAGTGATAGGCAAAAGTGGCATGCACAGTATGTTGCTTTCTTTGTTGGGACTCATTATGTAAATGTAATGTGCAATTGCCATGTCCAGTATATTGCTGTTTTTTCTAATAAACTTAATTGTGACCTTGACTTGTGACCCATGTTTTGTCATTGACTCATTGTGCTTGTGGACCTTGCAAATGGGACATGCACGTGGATCTTGCCTGACTCAGCATAAGACATGGTTGGCCCCAGCTCAGCACGGCATGAGATGTGCCACGGGCCAGCAAGACTACTGTCAAAGCATAATTTTGGATCTTGTTGGGCCTGGCATGGTTATTTCGGATCATGCCTTGTGTCGTGCCTGGGCTGCTCGGCCACTTGACACCTCTAAGAAAGAACAATATAGATTGAATTGTCTTTATTAGAGCTAGTAGTTTCTAAGAAAAAAAAAATTGTACTACTCTTAGAGGTGTCGATTGAGCTGGACTCCTTGAGCCAGACCCGAACATGACACAAAAATGCTGTGTCATGCTTAACAAGGCATGGTCCAGTGTCATGTTCGGACTTGCCTCGTGCAGGCCCATGGCACAGCTTGCACCGTGTGGTACCGGGCAGCACAGTCCTCATGTCATGCCAGGCACAGGAGGCACAAAATTTGTCTACGTGGAATGTAACTCATTTTAAAAAATACAATCATTGTTAAATTGTTGTTTTTTTGTAGTTTTCGACAGGACAACAATAGCTTGCTGTCTTGATGGTTATATTTAATATTAAAAAAAAGAACAATATAATTATAAATCTCTGCTGCCGAGGGTGGAAATCTAATGGTTAGATTTTTAAATACGTTTTTAAATATTTTTATAATATGTTTTTAAATATTAGTGTAGTTTATATTTAATTTTGTAATATAATTATATATATATATATATATATATATATATATATATATATTATATATATCAATACTATAATATAATAACTTATAAAATAAAATATTAAAAGCTGCTTGTGAGACTGGCAGTATACCTGTTGCCATGGCCCATTCCTAGGGGCAGGGGGCAGGCAGCAGCAGCAAGGGCCCAGTCATGATGGTTTTAGTGGCCATTGGCCTGGCTATCTCAGTTGGGTTGTGCTGGGCTTGCTTCACTCGGTCCTGTTCCAGCACGACCCAACCCAAATTGAGTAACACTGTTGTTTCTGGCACTGCATGGTGGCATGACTGGGCCATCTGAGATCATCTCCAAAAGCCTAGCTATTTTAGATAGCTTCTCCCTTAAAAGTAATTCCAACAGCCTAGCTATTTTGCCATCTAATTTTCCTAGCATTAATTTCCCTCGCCAAATCTAGCGAGCTATCTTCCTCTCCAGAGCCTCTCCTTCCTGATGATGATGACATACTATATAATATTTTAGATTTTATTATTGAAAGTTAGTTGAACAACCAAGTTATCATTAGCAATTAATCTCATCCTAATTGGTAAATATATATGTCAACAACTAAGTTATATTATTGTATCAGTTAAATATCCATGACTATTATAAATGAATAAATAATTATATAAAGATCACCAATTAATCATCTGAATTAACTTCGGGTAGATCATCTAATAAATGTCTCATATTTTTAGCTTGAAGAACTAAACCCTTACCGATGTGGCCCATAGCGGACAAGTATTTAATTTTAATTTTCACTAAGCTATCTCTTGTGGCGATGTGGTCATGTATGCACCAGAGGTCATGCTCTGGTTTTATGACAAATATTTTTGTCTGAGTACAACATCTTAGGGCAGCAATTCTAGGGTTCGAGACTCATCAAATAGCCTTTTGATTTTCACGTGGTAAGATTATCAAGATATTATTTTTTTCGCAGATCTCGTTTTGAAACTGAGTCCTGCACATTGCACATGACCTCCATTTTACTCTGTTTTTTTTTTGCTCTGCTGAATTTTCTAAAAAATTTGTGCACTTATTTGGAGCAATTTGTTTTTCCAGGTTCCTTTCCAGTGACTGTATATGGTTCTTTTCTCCCACGACATATATTGAATAGGTTCCATGTTGTGTTTGCATATATAAGGTGCCTTTTCATTGCTCTGTGCATCTTCTTCCTGTGGAAAGTGGCATATGATGTGATACTTGTTGACCAAGTCTCGGTCATCATACCTTTGTTGAAGCTAAAAAAATCAGTAAAGGTGGCTTTTAAAAAAAAAAAAAAAAAATCAATCTTACATTTGAATTATAACTTGATTATCATTATTTACTGACGTTTTTTTTCTTTTTCTTTTTTGCTGATGCCCAGGTGGTATACTATTGTCATTTCCCAGATCTGTTGCTGGCTCAACACACTACTTTTCTTCGGAGATTTTATAGAAAACCAATAGACTATGTGGAAGAACATACGACTGGAAGGGCAGATTTGATACTGGTTAATAGCAAATTTACAGCATCAACATTTGCAAGTACGTTCAAATGTCTGAGTGCCAGAGGAATCCGGCCGGCTGTTCTTTACCCAGCTGTCAACGTCGATCAATTTAAAAGCTTCTGTTTTGACAAGTAATGACCTCGTTTGATTAGAAGTTTGTTTGTATTGTTCCAGGAACTGCTGTATGTTTCTTTTTTTTTTTTTCTTCTTTTTTCCTTTTTCTCATTAAAGTTGCTTAGGTTGAATTTTCTCTCCATCAATCGGTTTGAAAGAAAAAAGAATTTGGGTTTAGCAATCAAAGCCTTTGCCAAAATGATTCAAACTGTTGGGAAACAAGCGCCTGAAATTTTTCACCTGGCTGAAGTCAGCAGCCTGACCATTGCAGGCACGTCCTGTTTTTTTTTTCCTTGACCTGGTGCTTGCTTACTTGAGCCATATTGACATCTCGAACAGTCTCCGGGACCCTAGGGTGGGACCAGAGCTATCCCCGTCCCTGAGCTCAGAGGTGTTGCCCATGAGGATTGAACCTGTGCCCCCATGGAAGCAAGACCTCAGCATCCCCACTGGTGGGACTATGTGTCGTGAGTGCCAGGTCTTGTTCTCCATTAAGGAAAGTTGAAATTTGATTTATAAATGAATTAAAAAAGCACTTGTGTGTGTGTGTGTGTGTGTGTGTTTGTATCTGTGTTTGTCTGTATGTGTCTGTCTCTGTATCTATAGGCATAAGCTCATTTTTTGGGGAGGCATTTTCTCAGTTGAACCTTGCAAACAGAAGTGCTCTTTCTAAATGAGGATATTTACATTCAGATAGATGTAGCTGGATCCAAATAAATATAACATATCACAAAAAAAAAATAAAATGCAGGGGGATATGATGAACGACTAAGGGAGAATGTGGAATATTTGGAGGAGCTTAAAAACTTGGCACACAAAAAAGGGTTGTCTAAGCAAGTTTCTTTTGTTACTTCATGCTCAACGGCAAAAAGAAATGAGCTTCTTATGGAGTGCCTCTGTGTCATTTATACGCCAGAGGTACTCTGCTCTGCACAAGCTTTATTCCACCAAAAAAAAGACAGTTTGATCCTGTGGCAGTATTTATGATCCAAGCTTTTTAATGTTTGTGTGCAGAATGAACACTTTGGCATTGTCCCATTGGAGGCAATGGCTGCCCACAAGCCTGTTATAGCTTGCAGCAGTGGAGGCCCACTGGAGACGATCGTGGATGAGGTTACGGGGTTTCTCTGCCGGCCAAATTCCTCAGATTTCTCTGATGCAATGGTTAAATTATTGTTAAATCCAGAAAATGCCAGTGTTATGGGGAAAGCTGCTAGGGAATGGGTCTTGGAATGTTTTTCCGCGCATATTTTTGGCCAGCGACTGAACCAATATCTCATTAATGTTACCAGCAAAAAGAAGGATTAAAAATATTCTAAATGATGGCTTTCTCTGCTTGTGCGTGCAATTTTCACATATAAATTGCTTATCTTGTGCCCAAAGCATTGTATGTTTTTTTTTTCTTTTCTTTTTTTTTTTGTGGAAAATGATATAAAGGATTGCAAAACTAGGAGAATTTCCATGTTTATTTTTCTAAGTGCTGGTGTTTCAAATATGCAAAAAAACGCAGGAAATTATTTTGACAGCATGTGATCTCTGATCCTTTAATAATTCCAACAAAGTTTTCCTATAATTCCTTAAATGAATTGGTGGAATTTTAGTTTGTGATCTTTTTCCTAATCATATGTAATCATAATTGGATGCGTATTATATGCATGAATTGGAGCGAATTGTATGTTTAGTGTATAAAATTTATGCTCAAAATGAGATTTAGGAGATTAATATTTTGTCTTATTTTACACTAAAATGAAAGGGATTGTCAGATAAATTTTAAAACTGAGACTTATCAATTATACAAAGATATGATGTTCTAACACATGCATATAATGCGTAGAACGCTTCATTTCTATAATTCCTTAAATGAATTGGTGGAATTTTAGTTTGTTAACTTTTTCCTAATCATACACATAATTGACTCATTTAATAGAGTGAATCATATGTCATGTTATGCCAGCATGACCCATTTCAATGAGGCATGACCATGCCACCATCTTATGTCGAGCAATACACTACAGGGTTCTCATGTTGTGCATGAAATTTTTAATTTCATGGACAACATATAGTAGTCTGGCATGACAACCATAATAGTAGTCTGGCATGACATTGTTGGCCCACAAAATATTGTGACTTGTCAGGCTTGGTATGGGACTTGCTGGTTTGGATGGTTCATGGTCATTCTTTTGCCAATTTTTGGCTTTTTAGTCTGAAATTTTTAATTTGAATAAAATATTATATTTTATAAATATTTAATATGTTAATTGTTATTTTTTATTTCACTAATTATTACAAAATAAAAATAAAACTTAAAAAAAAATTATAAAATACAAAATGAAGAAATAAAAATATGATATTTTGACAATGACATTCTGTTCTTATAATTTGCTTTCACGTATTTTGATTATGACTTGACATCTTGTTTAATTAAGCTCAAATAAAAAATTAAAAAAATAATTTCATTTCAATGATGAAACAAAAGTAGAATATGATGAATGAATAAATCATAACAAATTATAAAAATAACAAAATTAAAAATGATAATAAATGATATCCAATACATCGATAGTGTATAAATTATAATGAAATAAAAAATGACAAAAATAAATAAGCACTAGCATAGTATCATTATCACATGAATCATTAATCAATGTATATGGTATGATAGTGTGAATACAGATATAGATCATCATTATCATAAATACATCTGAAGATGTCACTAGTGTCATTAATATCTCAAATCTCAATCATCAGGTCTCATAAATTATCATCTGCTATTATTTTTTGTTCATTATCATAAATGTTCAAACTCAAATCATCTCAATCCTCTATACATGTAAGTGCCTCTATGATATCTAGTCACAATCTTAATCTTTTATATGAAATAATATTGACTACCATAAAAAAGATAGACTCTTAAACTATGTTAAAATAATAGGAGGGGTTAGAAGATCAAGTGCCTTCTTAGATATCCTGTGATAGGTATATTCATATGATTTTCACCATAGCTAAATGTGCAAATTTTTATTTTCATCATGTGATATGATGAAGTAGTAATTAGTATATAAAACTAATATAGCTCGCTCATATTCAATAAATCATCCTATTATTTGCTTTTGAATAATTGAATGGAGAAATCATCTTTGAATATGATGTCCATGTCCATACTTAGAGCCTGGTTATAACTATCATATCTATTGTCATAATATATAAATAAGTTAGTTAATTTTTCATGAATCAACACTTCAAGTTGATGTACTTGGTTCATGTATATGGATATATATGTCAAAATATTTTTTATCCCTTTCACTTAAATCCTGAGATCTGTATGGTTAGCCAAACAATATATAGTTGGATTGGGAGACTAATATTTCAAATACTTGGTTTTTATCTCAAAAGTCATGGTACTAAATATAGTGTGTCCTTTATATTTTCTAAACATGATACTGATGATGCAACACACCTAAGTATAAACCAAGTTGTGGGAGCATATACAGACAAACACATGTTCTTTTTATCATAGAAAATTCTTATATCCTAGTTTGAATTATCAATAATAAGTTTATCACTCTTACTATTAACATAGTCAGATATCACGTGTTGATACCCAATACGTGACTCCAATATAAGGTAAGTATAATTTTAATGATATCTCACATTTGTACTATTATGTTTAATATGTACTATTAGGTTAATTTTTAAAACCTACTAACAAACAGCGACTACTAAACTATACTATTAGGTTAATTTTCATTTATCTAATATAAGAGAAATAATTTTTATGTTCATATGTACTATTATGTTAATTATATGACACATACACATAATGTGTAATAACTCACTTAATGGCCCATATCTAATAGTCCTAAAAATCTACTAATAGATATATCATTATTAGATGCATTATTAAAATGAATACTAAATATTTTATTTTAAATTTTATTTTCTCTAAAGATCTATGTCAAAGATTCATATATGGTAGGGTTATCATGAAGATAAAGAATCTCAAAAAATCTTAAAATCTTTTTTTAAGTTTACATTTTGAGTCTACATTGTAGGTGGTGAGGCAAGCAAATAATGCATCGTCATGACTGGTACTTATATTAGATATCACTCAACTAAATTTCCTAAATTCATTAATTATTTTCTAACTTATAATATTTTATTATATTATTTCTACTTATAGAGCTAGGAATCATATGATAAAGAGGCTTGAAGAAGAATTGCATAATACTGACTAACCTAAAATTAACTGAAGATCTAATTGAGAGACCCATGATCATAATAAATTTGTTTATGTTTTTTTTCTTAAAATCATTGTGGTATATAATGGGGTTCAACAATGTTGAACTATATTTAACTTAAAAGATTCTATCCCTAAGTTAGGTTTGTCTCGAATTTAATGCATCATGATTTTTAATACATTGATCGGTATATCTCTTTAGGTGATCAGTCTCACATGTACTCTTATATGTATATATAATTTGATAATATATACATTATGATGATTCTTCTTTGATACTCTTAATTTATAGAGATGTGAAAATAATAAAAAACAATTTTTATTTTTTTAAATTTTATTTGGCCAAAATCATGATATGATTTTTGTCCAGTAGTCATTGGATTTAATATGACAACTATAATTTAAAATAAAATTTATTTTTTTAAAAAAATCTGGTAGCAATAGGTCGTGCTTATTGTTGTGTATCTATCAATGCCAATTATGTGAAAAGATAATGGGTGAGGTAGACAGGCTGCATAATGGCGACCGGCCACATAAGTGAAATCCATCTTACGTGGCTAGTTTTTTTTTTTTAAAAAAAAATGCTCTGTCGTGCAGTCACCCTATGGAGCATGACCCATGACTCGAGACATGCCCATGCTCGATTCGATTCCATGTCACCAGGTCGGTAAATCTTGCCATTTAACCAAGCACACAAGTTATGCTTACCCCAGTATGAGGCATGACTTATACTAGCCTAGCATGGTATGAGTCATAGCCTAACCCAACAATATATAAGAACATTTATAGTCCTAGACCATGTTATACTATGAGCCGTGCCCGAATTATCTAGCCTAATTGACACCTCAAGTTTTAGTACCTGATTTTTATGGTTCAATACTTCAAAAAAGCTAGTTGGATAAGGGTTTCTCATCCAAATTTATTCACCAAGTATATGGGACATACAAAAAATAAAGTAGCCATTTAGTCTAGATATCAATTTAACAAGAATTTCACTTAGAGTAGGTTTGTTATTGATAATTAATAACTATTCTAGTTGGCACCATAAATAAGATTCAAATCATAAATCCTAAATTCAAAAGATGCTTGATATTTTTATATGTGATGAAGTTTCAAATGGTCTTGTTGTGGTTATTCTCAATCATATAACTAAGGTTGGATAATTATGAACAAACTCTTTCACTACCATCTAGTTATCAACTATTGAGTCATTCCCAATGATGATCCACTAATAGTTATCCCATGATTTTATAATACTGAGACAATAAATTATCTATACATCAAGGTCATTTACAAGTGTCTACCTTTTATGCAATTTATTAACTGCCCTTAATAATTGCATCGAATATGTATTCTTATTCTTGGAACTCTAGTATTATTCATGATGATAATTAATATGTTAATAAAAGTATTTGTACTTTTAATTTTCAACTTTATTAGTATCATAATCATATAATTAACACATATTTTCCCTCATATTTTACTAATATCAACCATATACTCGAAACTAACTGGTAAGGTTATCATGATCATATGAATACACCTAGTATATTATTTAGTGTTAAAACAATCAAATATTTATGTGTATTTTAGAAGTTTATAATGATGTGTAGATGTGGAAATAGAGAAAATATGGGTTGATTTCATGACTTTGGTGTTTTGAAGAGTTTTGATGAGTAGTCATGAAATCAATAGATTTTAGATGTGTTTAGAAAAGATAGTGAATCATTGAGTCCCATATAGTTTTAGCATATATTATTGACGGTCATGCTACCTAATTAGTTGGAGCAATTCTTGTACGCCACAATCGTACTAACTCATTAGTATGACTTATTTTTTAGGCCTATTTAGGCCACCATGTTGTGCTGGGCATGACATGATTTTTAGTACAAGTCATGTCATGCCTACATGACTCTAAAAATGAGCAGCCCAACACGGCACATATTGGCATACATTTTTTCTAGGTCATTTTGGGTCATGCCAAGTTAGGTCAGGCTTACTAAGCTTGCCCAATTCATTTTAGGCTAGCATGAGCTCATTCTAGGATTGCCTAGATCAAGTTTGGGATAGCCTTAAATGTGCCACAAGCTAGCCAAGCCAAAATTATCCCAAACAAGCCATCATGATGGGTTGTACTATTCTACAACATACATGCCAAAATGTTTGGCCTAACATGGCTCGAGCCATACCTCAGACTAGCCATTAGTATATCAATGCATGATTCTGAACCAAGCCATGTCATGCTAGACATAGTTGAACTATGTCATGTTGCATATCGTACCTAGCCCACCCAGCTCAATTAACACCTCTAAGATCATGGCCAAGAGTAAATATTATGACTTTATTTTAAATATGACTTCATAATCTCAAGTTTAAGTCATAGTTTTTAACAAAGCCATGACTATGTCTAAACTTTTGAGCTTTAAGAAATTATATAGCCATAGCTACTCATGCTAAAGCCACAACAATTATTTAAAGATATGACTTTTGAGATACTAAATATTACATAGGACATTACTTAAGTATGAAAATTTCTAATGTTATGACTCTTATCCTCAAAGGAAAAGATAGTTGCAACTTGAAATCTCAAACTAATTTTCAACGATGGGCACCCTTAGTGCCACAGATATATAAGAAAAACTTGTATATCTAATTTTGGGCATCATTATATAATCATGGCAACATGATATATAAGAAAAGAGAATGCTAATACCATGGGCACCCTTAGTGCCACAGATACTTGAAAGATATGAAGAGAAAATTTATGTCATGGTCATTTCTTATTGTTGTAGCCTTGGCTAACAAATGAAAGACCTACTCGGCATTGTGACTAGTTCTCAGTATTATGACCAAATAAAAATAAAGAAAGACTATTTTATGGATGACAAATGAAAGACCTACTCAGCATTGTGTCATAGCCTCTATATAATACCATGGCTATATGAAAAAAATGAGAAGTCTTTACCACTTTATGGCTACTTCTTAGTATCATGGTTTTTTATTGATGACAAGGAAACAAAGGCATGAAGTCATAGTCATTTCAAAGTATCATGACTTTGTATTATATAAACATTGGGTAAAAGTCATGATTATTTCTAGCACTATGATATTATATTATAGAAAGATTAAGATGTAGACTAGAGTTGTGGTTATTTTCTAGAGTTGTTACCTCGAGTAAAAGAGATGAAGATCAAAGTTGTGAAATTATTATAAAAGTCATGACTTCCTACTTAGAGTAATTTAAGATTTTTTTGAGTTTAAAAGTAGAAGACAGAGAAACATCATGAAATCTTTTATTTTTATTTTCTTTTCTTTCATGCAACAAGCCAAGCCACAATAACTACTAAACCCTATCAGAAAGGGATGCAAGATTCATTATAATCTCTAAAGTTGGGGGGTATGACTTTCATACATCTTTTTTCTAGGGATGGATTCAAGAATTTGTACTAAACTAGTATGAGTCTATGGTTTGTATAAATTGAGTTATATGATGTGAATTAGTTTTATTTATTAAAGAATGAATATGTTTTATTTATTTTATGTTGTAGATATTGATGGATGGTAATTAAACATAACTAGAACTAGGATTTCAATTATTGGTAGGTTTGTGCAGGATTATCATGATAGATGATGATAGGTAAATCATGAGGCACACTCATGTATATGGTAGGAAGAAAGTAATAGCCCTTCTTACTATGATACATGAGATAAACCTATATATTTAAACCTAAAATTTTGGTATATTAATCATTACAAGTATAATACTTATGAAACCAAAAGTACAAATAATTTTATATTCTAATATATTATATATATCTTTAAAAAATTAGTTTATGTTTGGAATGGATATTATATAGAATATTCTCTCATTAAGTTCATCTTTAGTGTGTGAGTTGTGTTATCACTAAGGATGATGGTAATAGATAATTTTCGGGGCATGCATAAGTATATATTAACTAGCAATGTTATTATAGTCCTTGTGAGTTAATTTTTTTTGTATGATTTCTACTGGTAAAACTTGAGGAAAAAATATATTAATTGTATGAGAATAATGCATATGAAGTTAAAAACATAAATACTTGCAAACTATATCAATAAGTAGTCATTATGATATTTGATACTAGAAAATAAGAGTATGTATGTGAACAACCATCAAGAGTTATGAAAAAGTTTCTTAAAAAGTATTAGATTATGAATGACTCTCAAATAGAGGTGAATTCTTGTCTTGGTGGTAATATATTGAGGAAATAGTTATGAGGGAGCCACCATTGAGACATGCTCAATAGTGACACCCACCTTGTATACAATTATGACAAAGATTTATTACATAATACTTCAACCTTCATTTTGTGTCCAATATAATATAAATCAAACAACTTAAACATCTTCACATAGATTAAATAAATAAACTATAGACCTAATATTATCTAATAATTTGAGTATCTATTTTACTAAAAATAAGTCTGTCTTATTGTTGAATAACCAAACCTCCAATACAATCTTTGTGGGATTGATATTGAAATAAAAGTCTATTTTACTACTTATACAACCAATGCACTTGCAGATCTTAGTTGACATAATATTCTCATTGATGAGCTTTTGGAATATCTCATAACCAATAAAATTAGACATGAAATACACCCACAATAGACAAGGCTTACCTATCATCATTTCCCACTATGATAGGTACTCTCACACAAATAATGAAACCCTTACAAATATGTTATATTCACTGCCTAACATAAATATAGGGTCATTTTCTCTAAGAAATATATTATGGATTGGCTATAATAGTATTTGTATTTTTGGATTTATAAGAACATACTCATAATAATTAAATATATAGTGATTTTGGTTTTTTCCATATGTGTTTGTCATGCTCGTCATGATTTAAAAGAGTTATCACTTACTTCATTCAATATGCATGAGTATGTTTCATGGCTTACTTGTAGTTATCCTCCACTCAAATCACATAAGAACTCACCAATAGCCAAAATCCTAATCTCAATTTTATTTAATTACTAAATCATTCATAACCCAATAAATCCACAATAAAACATCATGTTAAAACATTAAAATAAGCATTCATCACAAAAAAAATACATCAAATCATCTATATATTCTCTTTTTAGCCTAAAATCGGAGAGGATAACATATGAGACAAGTGTAAATTCATCTCAAATAAATAAGATTGCATAATTTTAGCCCTAGAAATAATCTAGATTTTAAAACCTAAATCACTCAAAACTTCCTCAATTTCACTTGGGCATGTCCATAGAAGGGGGTTAGAATGTCTCTTTTCCTTTTAGTATTTATGCTTATGCCTCGTATCATCCTTATTGATGCTCATGAGTTGCCCCAAAAATAGAGTTGTGGAGCCCTTTGGGTCATCTTCCTCACCTTCTTTTGAATTTTTCTTAGTTTCTTAGGGTTATCCTAGTATACATGAGCATATGGTATAGGTTTCTTACTTAGAAGTAGTGGTACTAAATATAAGCTGTGACATTGATTTTTCAGTTCTATAATTCAAAGTTGTGGAGTTGGGTAGACGGTGTGGTTTTGGTTTCTTTCTTCTATTTGATGGTCTTGATGCTGGGAAGAGTTGTGGCAGCTCATTTAACATAATAACACAAATTTATAATATTGGGTATAAGTCATAGCTTTGGTCTCTTTCCTCTGCTTAATAGTTGTGATGAGAAAATGTCATGGTGAATCATTTAGTCTCTATACTACATCATCATGGTTTATACAATCAGCTTTTATAACCCAAAGTCACAACATTAAGGAATGATCATGGCTTTGATTTCTCTTTTGAGTTAAGGGTCATAGTGTTTGGTTTGGCCATAAATCATGTATGACTCTCTATAACAATCTATCATCAAACATCACAGCACCAAATTAGTAATGTGACTTTGGCTTGAGTATTATGTTGTTTAGTAAAGGAAACATCATGGAATCTGGAGGCTAACATGACTTTTAGTATTAGTAGGATGCTTAGTTATTATAATGTGAAATTAATATTATAGTCATTGAGTTCTTTTGAGCTAGTTCATCTATAATTCCAAGAAATCTTTGCAGCCAAAAGAATGTGTTACATAGTGAAAGGATTATGTCAGCAAGGTAGTAAAGTCGTGACATGCAAAGATTTTAATGACTATGTGTGTAGAATTTTGACCAAGAATATATACATAAACTAATCTATAAGTACTCAAAGATATAATCAAGTCATAATTTGTCATATGTTATGACTTGCATGACTTTTTACTTCCTTTCTAGTCACTAACTCCACCAAGTCACACATTTTTTGTCTAAACTATTCATCAAAATCCTCAAAGATATAAGTACTAATCTATAAGTACTCAATTTTATAACTATTCATCAAAATCCTCAAAATCTAACTTGTGAAATTATTACAAATAAAATCTTCTTTTAAACAAACAAAACATAAAAATCATACTAAATAGCAAGTATTATTCAATATTTTATATAGTGAATAATAAATAATTAAACACTGCATCATCTAATGGGAGGAAAAAAGTGATAATCCTTCTGATCATGATACATGAGATAAATCAACATATCAAAACCCAAGATTGTAGTAAGTTTAATATTTTAAATATACTACTTATGAAGCCAAAATCTAAAATATTTTTCAAGTCAATCTATTATGTATATTTTACAAGAACTAACCCTCAATTAATGTGAGTATTTTATAAAATATTGTCTTAAAGGTTTTACCTTTAGTATGAGAGCTACATATTATCATGATAGATGTTGATAGGTAAGTCAAAAGAGATGTATGAGTGAAGGTAACTTATAAGATAGTTATAGTCATGCAAGTTATTTTTTATCATTTGACTCAAGTTTATTTGTGTGATGGTACTTACGAAGTCAAAAGTATAAATATTTTTAATACTACATTAGTTCATTTCTTTATAGATCATGAGGTCTGAGAATAAGAATGCATATACAAAATAATTATAAAAGACGATTAGGGAGTTTCCTAAAAGGTATAAACTTGTGAATGATATTCAAGTATGAATAATTTGTTATTTTGTGATAAAATACTAAGGGAGCTATGAGGAGACTATCATTAAGGAGATCCCAATAATTGATAACCACCTTGAATGCCAATAGAGCACTATAAAATTTTCATGATAGTCTAGCTTCTATTTTGTAACCAAATATAACAATATCCAAAATATTTAGATAAATCATCATGCATAATAGAATGGACCAACCCAAGAATATAAGGCCTTATAAAAAACTTAGTCTTATCCTTTCAATTGAAATAGTAGTTGATTCATCATTAGTTGACAGAACTGCCTACACAATCCCCGTGGGATTAATATCTATACAAGTTTGCTTTACTACTTGTACAACTCATATACTAATAGGATTTATAGGATGCGAGACCTTCACCCAAGTATATTTTGAGATATTTCCTAATCCTAAAAATTGGACAATATAAAAAAAATTGAAATAATGATAATGAAAAATTATTAATTATGGTGGACATCATGAGAAGTTGAGTTTAATTCATAGTTTTGGATAGAAGTACTTGCAATTGATAGGATCGTTTGTTTAGAGTTACTTGGAGTTGAGAAAATCATTTTCTTAGAGTTACTTGGAGTTAGACCTAGGAGGAAAGATACACTTCTATCAAAATTTAATTAGGTGAAGCTAGAGGTTTCAACCGGGCCGGGCCGGGCTGGCGCGGCACGAGGCACGGTTCAGCCGTGCCTGGGCCGGCCCGGCACGGAAAAATTCCTTGCCCGGGCCCGTGCCGTGCCCTGGTTAGACACGAATTGTGCCGTGCCGTGCCGTGCCTGACCCAGCACGGTTCGACCCGTGGCACAGCACACCGGCACGGGTTTGTCCCGTGCCGGGTGTCCCGTGAGCCCAACCCCACGATGCCCCTCCTACAATAAAAGACCGTGGGTCGGGTCTGATTCGACCCGACCCGCGGTCCCCCGTATCTTGAACCGCTCGGACATGCAAGTCCGAGCAGTCCAGGCAAGGCACGGCACGGCCCACCGTGCCTGCGGGTCGTGTCGGGCCCTATTATTTTAAACCGTGCCGGGCCAGGCACGAAGGCACGCTCGTGCCCAAAAAATTCGGGCCGGCCCGACCCATTTGACACCTCTAGGTGAAGCTTGGATACATTGCTCATCAGAGAAAAAGGATGGTAGTATCTTAGTCTCAATGAATTGATTTAGCTAGTAAAATTGAACTCGATGGTTATCATTATTCATATTAAAATTATATATGTTTATGTTAATGTTAATTTCGTTATCATCATTAAAATTACTATTTTTAATTTTTAATTTTAATTAGTTTATTAATTATATTCTAAATTATATTTTTTAAATTAAATATTTTTTATATTAAATTATTAATAAAAATAAAAAAAAAATTAAATAAAATTTTAAAGATATTATTCATAAAGTATAAAATATTGTTTGCTTGACGATGTGTGATGTTTGATTTCGATGTATGATATCTAAATTTGATGTCCGTACTGTAGTCCACATGACCACGCCTGATTCCCGAAAGGAGAGAGAAAGAGAGACTCGAGATGATATGAGAGAGAGAGAGAGAGAAAATATCGATAGAAATAAGATATATATTAGAGAATAAGAATAATATATTTACAAATATGATAAAAGAATTTTAAAAAATCATTTTTAAAATTTTTTATTATTTTTTAAAAGTTTTTTTTGGTAGAAACCTGACAACCATCAGATTTCTACACCTAGCAGTTGGGGGTGAATCTAATGGTTGAAAACATGTAGTTTTTTAATTTTTTTTTGCCGTTGGGTCAATTCGACTTGATAATTCTATAATATTCAACTTCTGGGCTCGAGGTCAGGCAGAACCTTAGCCCGATGGCTCAAGGTACTCGGGTGGACGTTCGGGCAGTTAGGTTCGGATCGTGCCCGAATCCAGCCCGAGATCCGAGGCATGGTTTGGGTATTGTTGATGAACTTTACCTTTGGGCCAGGTAGCTGGGTTGTGCCTGGCCCAACATGAGGCCCAAGAGACCTCAGTACAACATGGAATGAATCATCCCTCGAGCCAGCTCGGCACAAGCTAAGGCATGGTTCTGGATCATGCAATACAGGGCCAGGCACGGCTCAATTGAGCCATGCCTCATGCCAAGCCCAGGCTGCCCGACCCATTTTGACACCTCAACCTCGATGCTAATTTTAGACTATATAAAGATTTGTTTAACTTACAAACTAAGTTCTTCTTATTAGTTTTAGCAAATCCTTCTGACTGGAACATATAAATTCTTTTCTTTAATTTCTCCATGTAAAAATATATTTTTAACATCCAACCACTTTAAATATAAATCAAATATAACACAGAGTTATAACTATAATTATTGTAAGATGAGCTACCATGAAAAAAAATTTATTGAAGTCAATGTCTTCTTTTTGAGCACATCCCTTTACCACAAATCTTGCACAATACCATTATACTTGATCATTATTATCTCACTTGATCTTATAAACCTATTTTTTACTAATAGCTTTTCTTTCTAGTGATAATATTAGCTTCCAAGTCTTATTATTATGTAGAGTCAACTTTTTTCTCCATTGCTGTTATCCATAGAAATGTATCAGAACTATTTGAAACTGCATAAAATATTGAAGGTTCTTCATCCCCTATTAGAAGATAATATGTAATATTTCTCTTCGTAATATACTCTGAGTGCCTAGCTGACAACCTTCTATCATGTGTTGGTCGAACAACTTCTTGAGCTTCAGACTCAACTTTCTCTTGTACTTATATGCTCTAGCTCTTCCTCTGCAAATATTAAAACATCTAAACTCTATGTATATCACATATTGGATAGTGGGATCCCACAAGCGATACCCATTCACTCATTCAGCATGCTCTAAGAATATATACTTTTTAGATTTTGGATCCAACTTTGTTCTTTCTTGGGTATTATATATTACATATGTAGAACATCCACAAAGTATAAAATAAAGTAATCTACTAGCTTATCAATCCACATCTCTATCAGTATCTTCAAATCAATCGTAATTAATGACGATCGATTTATCACATAACATGCGGTACTAGCTGCTTCAGCCCAAAAAGAATTGGGTAGACTCGTAGATTTCAGCATTATTCTCAATCATTCTATGAGAGTTTTGTCCAACTATTCTGCTACTCAATTTTGTTGTGGTGTGTATGTGACTGTGAAATATCATTTGATACCTCATTGCTTATAAAAAGCAAGAAACTTATCATATATATATTCTCTTCCAATATATATCCATAAATATTTAATCATTTTCCTATATTCAAGTTTTACCCAAGCTTTGAAGTTTTTAAAAATTGGAAGCATATCTGAATTCTTCTTGATTGAATATACCTAACATCTTATTGAGTAATCGTCAATGAAAGATACAAAATATTTTGCTCCTCATTGGAACATTTCCAATGATTCCTATACATGATAATGTATCAAGTCTAGAATATATTTACTTCTTACAATTGATCTACTAAATGTCAATCTATTCTTCTTACTTCTAATACAATGCTCACAAAAAGATAAATTTACTAATTTTAGCCCCGAAAGTAGTTGTGTTAGACATAATCTGCAAACCTTGTTCTGACATGTGACCTAGTTTGAGATGTCACATCATTATTGATTCTTCTCATTTACTAATTGATGCAACACATGCATCATCTTCATATACTATTTATTTTAAGCATGAATAAATTTGTTGTGATCTTTTCTCCCATCATGACCATAAGTGCATCTCTCATAATCTTTATTATTTCATTATCAATATGAGTTTTACACTCAAAGCTATTTATTTGTTCTAGAGATAATAGATTTTTCTTCAAGTCCATTACATTTCGTACATATTGAATGATACAAACCATATCATTATTTTTTTTATTTTGATAGTACCGGTACCAATAATCTTCAAAACATGATGATCATCACCCATATGCACAAAACCTTTTAAGAATGGTTTATATTTGTGAAACCAATCTCTTCGAGATATCATGTGCCATGAAGCTCTTGAGTTTATAACCACACAACTCAAACTACTTTATACTTTTAACTATTATCACATCACTATATATGATATTATCATTATCATTGATACTTATAATATTCCCTTAAATATTTGATAATTCATCATCTCTACTCTTTTTATTAAACAAATAATCTCTTTTGAAATGTCTTTTTTTTGCTACAGTTGTAGTACTTAATATTTTTAATATTTCTTGATTTTGATCTATCATAATTTTGACTCATATCGGGGCTAAGCTCTATTGATCTTTTTCGTATCATTATCAAGGCTTCTGCATGGTGTGCATTTACATATCTATCCTCCTTATTTTTGTATCTGCTTTCTTTTTCTAAGATGGTAGATGCAATATCATTAAAGATTAAACTGTCTATTAGAATATCATTCGTTAGATTGATGACGAGTTTATCATATAAATCAGGTAGATTTTGAAGTAAAATTTTAGCACGTTTAACTTTTTCTATTTTATGACCCAATGTGGTAAGTTGAGAAAATAAAATATTTAAAGTATTGATATGATTAGTTATCATAATAGATTTTATCATTCGAAGAGTATAAAGTCTTCTCTTTAAGAAGATTTTGTTGTGAAATGACTTCACCTCATATAATCTTGTGAGAGTATCCTAATTTTTTTTTGTTTTATTTTTTTCTATCATATTCGATAATACGCCATCAGCTAATGCCAAATGTAGATCGGCAATTACGTTACCATCCATCTCATTTCACTTATTTTCAGGAATACTAGTGGGCATTTTTCCAATTTCATCTAAGCTATTATCATTCCTGAAACTTAACTTAATTTTCATTTTTCATAATGAAAAATTACTCCCATTTAATTTTTTTATTTCAAATTTTACTGCTATTTGTTTTACTTTTATAGTAAATAGTAACTGAGAATAATAATAACTATTTGTGTCAATGTACAAAAAAGTTCCAATGTAAGTATGGGGTGCAATGCCCACTTAAAACCCATAGTATTTAATTCTCTTATTGTCTTTTTGATAGAACTTTCCTAGACATGTATTAATCATAAAAGGTATTATCTAAATTTTGCATCTAATAATACCACTGTCATAAAAATAAAACCAATAACAATAATTTGAAAATAGAAAATTCAACTATCAAGACAACAAAATAAACAATATAATTAAAAAATAAAAGCTAAAAGTAAATTGAGATTGGAATACTTTTCAAAGGAGGGGGAACCTCCTTTTATAGAAGAAAAATTGGAAATACTAAAAGGATTTTCATTGCGGGCTAGGTGGTGTTTCACCTACCCCTTGCCATTACAATAACTAATAATACTAATAATAATAATAATAATATAATAATAATAATAATAATAATAATAATAATAATAATAATAATAATAATAATAATCCTTGTTAGAATGGAAGTTCATATATTGTCTAGTCCTGCACATCACTATTCAAGAAATGTGTAATCTAGAAGTGAAAGAAAGAAAAATAAAATAAACATGTTTTATTCTAGTTTGATTTATTAAACATTATTATTTTGTTTTATTTTGTTTTATTTTGGATCCCATAACCCTAGACCCTAAATCATGATCATAAATTCTACATAGTTTGCGGAGAAATTTTGTTCTCTTCATTTTTTCCCCATTTATTTTTGTGCGTGTTGAATTCTATTTGGCATTTAAATATTTATTGGGTTATCTTAACTTGGTATTTCAGGTAATTGGTAATATTTTAATTTTAGTCGATTCCCTCTGAGCCACCACATTTGATTCTAACATCTTCACAATAATAATAAAATTATTTTGCAATATGTTAAACACAAAATTAGTAAACTTATAAAACATTTAATGTTTATTAAAAATTGAGTAATGATCATTTGATTATTAATTTAACATAATGATGAGTAAAATATAAATAATTAAAAAAACATAGCAAAATTCAAATTTCTTATAAATTATCGAATAACTTACTTACAATTAATAAATTTATAATGTTTCAAAGTTTAATTGTTAGTATTGTTGAGTACAAAATAAATAATATTTATTCGAATCACTATAAGTATTTTGATTATAATTTTTAAAAAGGTGGGACCCCTTGGCCCAATTGAGCTCCGAAGACAACAACCACTTGAACCCCATGGGGTTCATTTTTATGTCCAGGTAGATCTTTGGTAGCTCATAGGGATCAAACTCGCAACCTTCAAGGAGGTGCGCACCAATCTCACAAATCAAACTACCAGTACCAAGTTGTTGGGTTTTTAATTATATTTTTAATAATTATTTTTTGCATATTTAATATTTGATTAATTCATTTTTTTCGTGCATGCAATACCAATTAACAAATTATTCTATAT
Organism: Sapria himalayana; assembly: GCA_029783825.1. NCBI lineage: Eukaryota > Viridiplantae > Streptophyta > Magnoliopsida > Malpighiales > Rafflesiaceae > Sapria > Sapria himalayana. The sequence continues at coordinate 462,235 of JAREIK010004938.1, forward strand.
TCGAACTAAGTTGGCATACCACAAAAATATTTGAACAATGGAAGGCATGCTTCGTGATTCACTCACTGAGTGGGCAGAATCTTATTATAGATTTAAAATATGATTTTAAAAAATTAGTATTATCAAGGTGAATATTAAGCAATAATGATTCAAAATCTAGCTCAATTATTCTAAAAAAAAAAAAAAAAAAAATCCATATGTCGCGTCCCATAGGACTTGAACTCGAGACCTCCAGTGGATATAGATTCAAATCCTTGTACCCGAATGCCAGTTGACCTACTTGACTCAACAGACATTCAGAACTACATGGACTGTATATCTCGAGATCAAATTCTAAGGGACACAATAAAGGACATGTGTAAAACCATGCACTCTAAGAAGTAATGCGAATAATAAGAGTATGTCCCGGTGGGGGGCCGAGAAACCAATTAACACTTGTAATACTATATAGACTAATTTCTTGATAACTATTACATCACTGGTAAATAAAGAATTAATTAAATAATAAATACGAGATGCATAATTTTCAAAATTATACTTACAATACATACAGACATTCAAAATCAAGGAATAAAAAAGTGGTAAAAAGTAATTCTTTACTTTGAATTTTAAATTAATTCTTTTACCTCCTGGCATTTGTATAATGAGTAATTATTTTAAAATCATCTCTCTAAAATAATTTGTTACTAATTATTTTATCTAATACAAACATATAATTAATATGTTATGTTAATTCAAAACTAAAATAATTAGTTCATATAAACTACATGCACAAAAAAAAAAAATCAAATATTAATCTTAAAAAATAATAATAAACAATATAGTTAGGTATTTCATATTTTACTCATTTATTTAAGATTATAACATTCAAGTAATAAATATTTTTTATCAAATTATATTTATTGAACCAAATTTAAGCCTTATCCTTATCTTTCTCCTCATTCTCCTCCTCCCTCCCTCCCTCCCCCCTCTCTCTCCTCATTCTCCCTCCCTCTCTCTCTCTCTCACTCCTCATTAGTCTTTTTCTATCTTATATTTATTCTTATCCTTTTGTTGGATTTATGCATGAACAAAAAACCTACACCACTTATGCCTTAGATTCTCAATAACTTAATAGCTCTCAACTTGTTTTCTATGTAACAAATTCTTATATTCTCTACCTATTATTTGACCATTCATTTTAGTTTTTTTCTCACAATTTTCCATTCATTTACATTTTCGTGCTAATGTTTCAACATTGAACATATAATTAGGCTATTAAACATGCTACAACCATGCACTTAAAGAAGATAATTGGGTCAAAATAGATACACAAAGTAAAAGCAAGCATCCGATGTTTGCTTATTTACATAATCTTTCGCCAACAGTTAAAGCGGTCACTATGTGACTCTTTACTTGCAATTTTTACATCTACATCGCCGCATCAACTTGCGACACAAAGGCTATACTAAGTCTAAAACAAGCATAGAGATGATGGTACATACCTTTCTTCCAAGATCCAATAGTATACTTATGTTCATCCTGTTAGTTCTTGACCAAACACCCTCTTCTTTCGACATTTGGTCAAGAACTTGTATGAAGAAGCAACACTATATTTTTTTTATTTATATATTTTGTATAAAAATATATTAAAAAAAATGTTATACTATCTATCAACATGAAAAAATTAAATTGCAGTGAAACTTAGCCACCACACAGCCAACATTAGCAGATAGAATCAAGCACGTATATCTAATTTACATAATAGGGGGGGAGAGAGGAGAGAAGAGAAAGAGGAGAGGAGACATAAGAGAGATAGAGGGAGGGAGAGGAGAAATAGGTGAGGGAGAGAGAGTAGAAATAGGTGAGAGAGAAGGGAGAAGAAAGAGGAGAGAGAGAGAAGGGAGAAAAGAGAGAGAGAAGGGAGAAAGAGAGAGAGAAGGGAGAAAAGAGAGAGAGAAAAGGGAGAGAAAGGAGAGAAGAGAGAAGGGAGTGAACGGAGAGAAGAGAGATGGGAGTGAATGGAGAGAAGAGAGAGAAGGGGAGAAATAAGGGAGTGAAGAGAGAGAAGGGAGAGAAGAGGAGAAAGTAGGGAGAGAAGGGAGAGAAGAGGAGAAAGAAGGGAGTTAAGAGAGAGGAAAGAGAGAAGTGAGGGAGAAGGGAGAGATGAGAGAATCCACAAAAAAAAATTTGCATGATAAAAGAAACAAAATCAAAATTAGAAAAAAAAAAAGACAATTTGCTCCACTCCATCCCTACCGGAGATTTCTCACCCAGGCCGCTGAGAAAATGCCACTGGATGATTTACTAGCAGGCAAATCTTCATTCTCATCTGCAACCTATTTAACAAAAATTAAACAAATAAACAAATAAATAAATAAATAAACAAACAAGTACAATAATTGAGTACCTGCTTTTCTATTGGTTGAAGGATATTTATAATTTCAGAGAAATTAGGTCTCTGGGTAGGGTCCTGGTGCCAGCATCTTTCAAGCAGTTCTCTGAGCATAGGGTGGGTATGCTCGGGAATTGTAGGTCGGAGTCCCTGTGAAAAAAAATAAAAAAAAATAAAAAAAAATAAAAAAAAATAAAAAAAAATAAAAAAAAAAATAAAAAAAATAAAAAAAATAAAAAAAAAATAAAAAAAATAAATCCTTTGCTTTTAAAGCTGTCTGTCTGTCTTTGTCATGGGGAATCAAAACACCTAAAATATAAATTTCAAGCAACAAAGTATTATTTCTAAAAAATTTCAACCTAAAACATTTATGTTCTGGACTATATTTTTAAAAGTTTTAATAAAAATAGCTTCTTAGCATAAAAATATTTATATTTTAGTCCTATTTTATGCTAAAATTAATAAAGACTTACTTTTTTTAAAAAAATATTTTTTCCAAAAAATTTCATGAATAGTGTTTGTGAAAACAATGTTCATGCAACACACACACACACGTATACATATGTATGTACATATATAAAGAATGATATATATGTATATATGTTATACATTAAAAATAATAGATATACGTATATAGTAAAAACTATATATATATATATAACTATAAGTATATCATTATTTATATGTTATATATATACATATATATATTATTATATGTTATATATATACATATATATATTATTATATGTTAATATATAAAATATATAGTATATAGATATAATTTTTAATAGATATAGTTTCTAATATATATTATGCGTATTAACATATAGGAACTGGGTTTGGGTGATGCCTGGGCTAACCCAAGCATGACCCAGAGCCAGTTGGTCGAGCCCTGTTGTCTTGGGTTGGGTCACCACTAATCCTTATGTCACAAAAGCGTTTTCAATGGACAAACACAAAGGCAAACCTTTTGCACCACCCCGACTGCAGCCTGTAGCGGCGTTAAGAACGAATACGGAAGCTGAAATCACATCAAAATGGGGGAGAAAATAAACTCAAGATGACGAACAGAAAAACATGAAAAACTAACAAAAACTGCACCCATTCTTCTCGTTCATTGTGTAGCACTTGCCTCTCCGGTCAGCAGCTCCCATATGGCGATTCCAAAACTGAAAATGTCCGCCTTATAATCATATGGTTTGTGCTCAATCACCTACATTCACATAAATATAATACCATAATTGCCCACATGAAGTCGTACCTACCAACAAAGCTTTCGCCTGACTACGAGAGGTTAATATCGTAATAATCTTATCTTCAAAAATCAGAGACAATCCTTCCCAATGAGTTATCCTTTTTTTTTTTTTTTTTGCTGTAATATATATATATATATATATAGAGAAAATGTAAGATAATTTTTTTTTTATTTTTTACTTATTTATATAAGGTTTTTATGAATGAAGATGTTACAATTTCTTTTATATTATTTTAATATTTTTGATGAGAGCATCTGAAATGTGAGCTGTCCCAATTAATTTTGTAAATTATGTTTTAGTATTTTTATTCTAACAATGACTATAACAACAGGAGGTGACAACTGGGCCGGGTGGCCCGAGCCCAACCCGAAGGCACCATGAAAACATACCGCTGGCATGGCGTGAAAATGTAGTGGCTGACATGACAAGAAAGTGTTTGCCTGGTACGGAGTGATGCAGTCTAGAGTCGTGTCTCCATCTGCTTCGTGTCGGGCCGTGCGCGACTTCTACACGGCCATCAAGAATAGGCACGACATGTGTTGGTGCTTTTATAAAATAGGCAAGTGCATTCACGTGCCTATTTTATCATAATATTTGTACGTAGGGAGCATGGATACACATGCCCTATTTTAAATTTCTGACTGCCCCTGTTGGTTGATGTGGCTATGGGCTTAACCGTCGCAACCTGCTGTCCTGCGCCGGTGGCTAACCCAGGATAGCCTGGTTTAAGCATGGGCCGGACCAAGCACTAAAGCACGCTTGGCCCCATTATGCAAAAGATGTTTATACAATAATATGTATAAGATCAAGTGAGAAGTATAATTCTTATATCCCTTCCAAAGAGTAATTAAAAGATCTTAAGACTAGAAGGAATCAGCTATAAGATCATCTGGCTCTTCATTAGACTTGTCTTTGATCTGAGCAGACTATGTGTGCCTCCTTTTAGTGCATATCCAAACTCTTAAGTGGCTAGGTCTCCTATTCTCAAACTCATCATGAGTTTGAATTGAAATGTGACTCGTGAGCTGCTATGTTATTTGGACTCGTGTAAGATTTCCTCTCCGGAGGAACCTTGCTCTCTTTAGAATCACCAAGATCTGTACATTTGGTATGTCTTTTGGACTCTTACTCTTCATATATCCACTAAAAAATAATTAATACTCAACAAAGATTACATTAGTAATAACTAAGATTCTACCAAATTTAGAAGAAAAAAACTTGTACTCTCTTTTGGTACTGAATTATCTAAGGAAGAAATATTTCAAGGCATTGAGTTCTAATTTACCATGTCCTGATAAGAGATCATGGACAAAATACATGCTCCCAAAAATTTTAGGAAGTAAGCTATATGATCTCTCCCCAATATACAATATTTGAAAGGTACATTTTGAGATAGAATAGAAGATGACATTTAGTTGATGAGATAATATGTAATTAAAACAATATATCCCTAAAAATACTTTGAAATACTTCTTCTAAATATGAGTGTCTGAGCTATCTCAACAAGATATCTATTTTTCCTTTCGATCATCCCATTTTGTGAGAGAGTATGCTGATACAAGAGATCTGATATATAATCTTGTGATCTATACAAAGAGTTGTAAATATGTTTGATATGTATTTTAATATATCATTACTTATTACTTTTTAAATATTTTTATTAAATTAATTTTTATTATTTTATGAAATATCTGAAAAATACTAAATACTTGTGAACTACTACAAAAAAGCTACACTCATATACCATGCACATTTATCAATAAAGATGATCAAATACTAAGAAGCATGGATACGAATACGGACACGAGGATACAATACGGCAGTATACGAGGACATGGTAAATTTTAAAAAATTAAAATACGGATATGACTAGGATACGACATAATAAAAAAAATAAAAAAAAATTATTTTTTTATAAATATTAGGTATTTTATAAAATAAAATAAAATAAAATATTTTATTTTATAAAATAAATATATTTTATTTTATAAGATAATATTTATAATTATCTTATTTTATAAAATAATATTTTATAATTATCTTATATTATAAAAAATATTTTTTTTTTATTTTAAAAAATAAAAATATTTTATTTTATTTTATCAAAATCTCCCTCCCCCCCCAAGCCTACAGAATCGTGCCCCCCAACCTACAGAATCGTGCCCCCCAACCTACAGAATCGCGCCCCCCAGCCTACAGCTACTCAATTATTTTATCAATATTTCATCAATCAATCTTCCACGCATTTTCATTCCTCCAAGAATTTATAAATTCAGTCTTCAAATTTTCCAACTCTTCAGCTACTCTAGTGCATTGAGAATGAATTTTCATTTAGTTTTTAATTGGTTTGCTCAACATTCCATTGCATATTTTTCAATTTATGCAAAATATCTATAATCATAATACTATGTGAAGCTATAAAATGCTTAAAGCAGGCCAATTCATCTTCTCTCATTCCTACTCTTCTTTTTGTCTCATGTGTGTTACCCATAGTGAAGGAATAAACATTCTTCTTAAATATCCATCAATACTTCTCTTATTCCCTTTTGTCTGGAATAATAATAAAAATATAAAGAGTAGGTAATAAAAATTAACATAAGATATATAACTATACTTTACTCATCTCTATGAATTCACCATCATTAAATATCCATATGCATTATTCCTCATCACCCTTCATGTATATCTACCATTCATCAATAGATTAGCGATAACTAGAAAATCTATATTCCTATGAAGAGATTTGAAATTCATACTATCTTTTATCCCACGATCTTCTTCCTTCCATCATCGAATCAACAAGCAATTAGAATTTTTAGTAGATCATTACAACATCAAGTAGAGATTAAAATTTTATTGTAGAAGAAATTTGGAAGCTAAATATTTACAGTCATGACTAATAATTAAAAGTCGTGAGTTTGAGTTTAATTTTTCTTCTATAAATAAATAATATCTTTGGAGTAAGTAGTATCATCAAAGTCATGAAATTATATTAAAGTCACGATATTATATCAAAGTCATGAATTTCTCATATAGCTTCTATATTATTTTTTTATGAGTAGCACAAAAGTCACGATTTAAAAATTAGTATGGCCTTGTCATTCATCTCCTATGATGTCTTTTTATTTTATAACATAAAAGTCATGACTTTAAAAAACTGCTATGACTTTATCATGTGACTTCTAATTAGTTTTTTGTTTCTGCAACACAAAAATCATGACTATAAAAATTATCATGGCTTTGAGAAAAAGAATTCTTGAATAACACTTGATTTGAATTTGATATATTTTTTATATATGATAGAAAGTGTAAGTGTAGTTAAATGCATGTAATTTTATTCTCACATCACAATTCATCACACAAAATAAAAATTTTTTTTTGAGCAGTCTCATAAGCAATGCTACGTTTAATATCCGTAGCTAGACATACAAAACTTCCTCCCATTCATCAGAAATCTCTATAATCTAAGCGATCTTTTTAGTAAATTGTCTCACTTCCTTCTTCTTTATACTTTAGATATCATTTGTAGATGATGAAAGAATAATTATTTATATTTCTTCTTTCATATAATTAAGTTTCTCACTTCTCTCTATTCATCTTTTTTCCTTAGCATTGACATCACAAGAGTCTTGAATTTTTCAATTACATGAGCACATAATTCATCAAATTTTCTCAATTCAACCGCAAAAGCTCCGTAGTTTACTTTCTTTTCTTTCTTGAAATTAATTGAAGCCAAATCTTCAAATTCCTCATCAAAATTTGTTATCATTTTGTGTGTATTAGCTACAGAGATGATCTCTTTTAGTTTGTATTATTCTAAAATTTTATTCATAGCTATTTCTATCTTCGCTACAAAGATTTTGAAAGAAACATTTTCTTCAAGCTTAACCCAATTTGTGACTTCTTTCTTCTCACTTTGTGGTCTTATTATTTCCTCTTCACTAATATTGACTTTGCTCAAGTTTCCTAGCAATTCCTCGAGTTTAACTAACCAATAGAATACTGAAAATGGTTGAGACTGATAATCTATTATCTTTTCATAACTTACACTCCCAACTCAAATTTTTTCTTCCTCTTGATAATAAGATTGGTAATAATTACCATAATGTTTAATATAGAAGTCACTTCTTTGAGCATAAGTTTTATCATAATTATAGTTAGAGACATTCTCACTCATTGATATCATTTTTTCAAAATACCATTCATATTCTTCATCATCTTCGTGTTGCACTTTACAATAACTTGCATAAAAATCTTGGTAGGAGTAGTTGCATATTCAAATTTAAGATATCATTACTAAAAAAAGAGAAAGAAAAGATATGCAAGTAAATAAAAAGGTAACTATCACATTCAAGCAAGTTAACACAACATAATCATTTAATCTATGAATATTTATCAAATATAACACTATCTAATTTATTAAAAAGAAATTATTCTTTTGCAAGAATAATTATATCAGCTTATGTTAATCAACCAAACTAAATAATCCCTAACAATAATATCAAAAATTTATTATAACTTTATTACTCGACCTAATTTAATCAGTTAGCCGACAACCAAAAAGACTCGTTAACAAAATTATTTCTTCAACTGAGATCTATAAGTGCATGGTCATAAAAATAATATAATAGACTTAAGTCTATATATCAATCCCACAAAAATTATATCAACAATTTAACTGTCCAATGAGAGACAACCCATTTTTAGTATAAGAGATACTAAGATTGTAATCAATCTTAGGTCCAAGATCTAATTACTTAAATTATGTGATACCATTAATTTATTCGATATATCTTATGTTGAACATAAAAAGAATACTGGAGTGGTGCAAATAACTTATTTTTCTATCGGCATATAAAGTGATTGTCATCATTGATCATTTTTCAATATTAGTCCCCACGTAGTTGTCTCATTGGAAAGTCATTATCGAGACAATGATTCATTCCTATATGAGAGTCATTTACAATCACATACATTTTAGACAACTTTGTCAACTATCCTTGATTATTTCTTTATATGCATACTCTTATTCACCAGTATCTATTATCTTAAAAACTAATAATTAACATGTTTTGTACACCTTCATACATTTGACTTCTTAAGCACCATACTCACACAATTAATGATGTCTCCTTTACTTTTTTTATCGGTGAAAACCATATGGGTAAAAGGAACTCATAAATACTATCACCACCTTGCAAATTACCACAGACTCATGCATGTCTCAAAAATTACCTGTTATTGTCATCTTCGATAATGATGCAACTCATATACTAAAAATAAATTCCTTAGAAAAATATTTTATATACTGTCCATCCAAACTAGAACCAATCTCTCTAAGATATTTATAATGAATTGACAAATAAAAATATTAGCACTTTTGACTTCCTAAGTATAATACTTGTGATAATTAACATACCTAAATTTTAAGATTTAACATATAAATTCATATCTTGCATCACAATTAGAATGATTATCACCACTTTCCTATTATATACACGAGATAGTCTTGTAATTTGCCTGTCACCGACTAACATGGTAACCTCAAACAAACCTACAATTAATTGAAACCCTAATTCAAATTCTATTTAATCAACATCTATCAATATTCATAAATATAAAACATAAACAAACTAATATTATAATAATCAAACCATTATATCACATAATTCAAATAACACAAACCCTAAAATACGAAAATTTAACACAAATTCCAAAATTTATCCCTAAAAAAGGTGGGTTTGAGAGCCATGGCTCCCAACTATAAAGATTGATATTGGTCATGTGTCTCTTGCTTGCTTCTAAACCCCCAAAGAAGTGCAAAATTCATCCATATGCGCTGTGATTGCCATGACTTTTGCTTATTTAGTGAGGGGGAAAGAGAAGAAAAAAAAATTTTTTGTAAAAATTTTCTAATTCCCCATTTTATACTCAAACAATCTCATATTGTTCTAAGTAAGAAATCGTGACTATCTAATTGGAAGTCGTAACTTTCCAATGGAAGTCATGACTTTGGCCTCCATTTCTTCAGCTTGATGTAGTGACTCTAAATCATGGCCACAACTTTATTTGATATCTTAATCATTATATAACACAAAGTCATAATGCTGATAATGAATATGACTTGAGTCTAATCTTTCTATAACATAAAATCACAATACATAAAATGCTCGTGACTTTGCACATTTATTATTATAGTCTATAGATGACCACAGTGTTGTGAAGTGGCCACAAGAAATGCATATGCTTCCAACATTGATATATGACCGCAACACTGGGTAGAGACTGCAACATTAGCCATTTATCTTTCTTGATAAGTATATGGTTAGGCACTATAAAGTGACGAATGTGTTTGCACTTAGCTTACTCATACATATCATGATCATGCTTAAAAAAAAGTCATTATGTCTGAAATGACCATACTCGAGAAAATATCCTCTATAATTTTTAGTAATCCAAAAATTATGACTTTAGATAATTATAATAACATTAGCCTGAGTATTTGTGACTATTCTTCTGTAGCTCAAAAATCATGACTTTATAAAAAAATTGGAGCTCTAATTTAAGACTATCAAATCATATAAAGATAAAATCCCGATTTCATGAAATTAGCCGTGACCATGAATACTCATGAGGTACTTGGTTACAATAACAAAATATTAATGTCGTAGCCGTTACATTTTATGAGCTAGGTATGACTAAGATTTCATGATAATACTACAACCATTAAAAAAGTATCGCACAATTAAAAAATTATGCTAACAAAAGGATATGGTCATGTATTATAAGATTTTGCCACGACCATTTAGATAAAATTTTGACCAAAAATAAAAATCAAAACAGTATATAATTTAAACTCACAATCTCTACTAAACACCTCCAAAAACTCATCAATTTTATAATTATTTATCAAAAATTTTCAAAATATCAAAAATTATGATATTAACACAAATAAATCACAATTCAACACATATACATCAGTTTCAATCACCAAAATATGCTAGAAAATTCAGTAAATTAAACATCCAATAACATACATTCTTTCACTATTCATTTCGTACTATATATTCTAATTTTTTATCTTTTCTAAATAGTAATAGTATCCCTCATATTCTTTTTAAAATACCTAGTCATTTAGGATGATGACATGCTATATTGAATCAATTAAGTACAATCACTTCCAATCATATACGAGATCTTGTTTTAAAGCTTTCAGATAAGCACATGATGAGAAGCAAGTAAATATACATTGTACAAACTAAATATAAAAGAAAAATTAATTGACCTAAGATCATGTTGATAGCCATTAAGTTTATACAAACATATGATATAGATGATTAGGATAACATTTTCCTTGTAGCTCATATGATCACTATTCAATTGTTATTTTCTACCACTTCTTATAAATGAATATGAGAAATATATTCCATCATAATATCTTGAAGAGACAATGTTTATGTAGCAATCATACTATTATTAGGAACACAAGTATGATGTATAGATTACAAAAGACTCTTTATGTCAAGAAACAATCTTTTAGAGCATGTTTCAATGAGTTCTCTGCAACACTCACTCTTTTGTCCTTTAGAAATGAGTGCCAGATTATTCTTACTTCTACCAGCATAAATTAGAGATATAATATGTGATATTAATAGCATATATTAATGATATTCTAATTAGAAGTGTTAATTATGTTAAATACAAGAGCTTGATGTGAAAGAAATAAAAAAAGAATACTTAGAGTAATATCATACATCAAATACTCTAATAAATAGGCAGATATAATTAGATTAACCCATACATTAAGTACTCGCATCAAAAACATAAATATAAAATAAAAAATTATATAAAATTAAAAAAATACAAGATATAATCAATTAAGCATATCTCATGATATATGATTCATGATATATGAAGTAATTTTTACATAAGTTTTAGATTAAAGATTCAGGATGTTTTAAATATTTAGTGTATTGAGGTTGTATACATAGGATATATAATTTTTATTTCTTTGAGAATGTATGTCTTAAATATCCTATTTGATCTTAGTATAATGGGATACACACAAGTTGACTCAATACTTTATGAGTATAGACTTGTTCACAAGTACTATCTCATTGATTGACTTATCTACACATAAGATAATCATACAAAAATTAAACAATCTAATAATGACTATATCAATTATCAGTTATATTGTTAATATAATTAATCAAATCCTTGGCATACTCATATTTTAATTGGACATAACCATATATAGGCTTACTCATATTTTAATTAGATTCCAATAATTACAAAGAGAAAATCCATTAGCAGGTTTTATGATTTTATTTGAGAAAATTTTATCTTTAAAAAATAGAAGCAGTTGACTATTGTTTTCGAATTCAAAATTGAGACAAAATAAATGACTATGATATCAATTATTTATGAGTTCAAGTAGATCAATCAATTCTTAGAGTTGTTATGTTTATGCCTATCAATTCAGAGGTTGATGAAGCTTTATTGTAATAGCATCATATCTTGATATTTCATTATATTACTGTCAATCCAATGTTTTACAAGTAGTTGAAATATATTGAGTTTGATTGTCATTTTAGAAAGAGAAAAATTCATGATGATTCGATAATATCTTCCTACATGCCTATTAGAGAGTAGATTTTGAAAATATCTTTACAAAGATGCTTAGAGGACTATGTAACTTTCCTCCCTTCTAAGTTGTATTTGTGATATACAAATACCAACTTGTAGAAAGCATTTAGGTTTAAAGTTGTTTATTTGTTTTATTATTATTATTTATTTTTAATTTTAGTTTGTATGAGAGCACCTAATATGTGGGTTGCCACAATTTGAATACACACACACACACACACACACACAAACACACACACAAACACACACACACACACACACACAAACACACACACACATTATTTGTGAAATAAAAAAAATAGTTTCTCATTTATCTCCCTCTTATTCTCTTGTTCTTCCTCTTAATGTCAACCAAAATCTAATCCTAAATTGATCAATTTCTACAAGAAGCATGCAATGATTAACCAGATATCAGTTATGACATGCCAACGCTTTTGTACATAATAAGATAACTAAAAGAAAAAAAAAATATTTAATTAAAATGACTATAATACTTTTACTACATAAAAGTATTTATAGATATTTTTAAAAAGTAATACTAATTGCTAACTTCCTAATTAATTGAATAATATTTTATGTTCTTTAATATCATATTCCAAATCATCTATTATATTTTGAAGAAATAATATTTTATATTTAACTCAAGATTTTTGGGTATAGTTATTTTGTTTAAAATCTCTTTTCATAGAAAAAAAAATGACCATTAGTGCTAAAACATGATATAACTATTACTCAAATGTGTCTTCCTTGGGTACAAGTACTTTCAAGTGTCTTCTTTGGGTACACAAGTGCTTAGAAATGGTATAATTATTACTCACCGAAAGCCAAAATGATCATTATAAATGTATATATGATATCTTTTGAAGATAAATCTTTTTTCAAGTACTCAATCTAAAAAGATGCTTCTCTAGACATCATAGTATTAAATCCTTTACTTGTCTATTTGTTACTCTTCATGAAGTGACAACTAAACTTACTACTAAACTTGATATTATCACAATACTTAATATATCAAGGTTAAATAAAATATTTAAAGAATATCGCATCTGAGAAAGAAAAGTAATACCTCTAGAATATTCGACCATACTAAATAAAAATATCTCTGACATCTCACATCCTTTATTTTAAAGTTAAACTATACATTATAGAAATGATACCCCAACTAATTATTTCCTATAATCAAAATATTATCAAAATATAAATACTACAAATATCACATACTTACCTTCTGATCAATAGTAGAAAAAATAAGACTAATTTGATATATATCCTTACCAAAAATAGCACGCGTCAAAGAAAATCTTGTAAAATTATGTCCTAGGAGATTAGTTCGGGTCACAACAGGCCTTCCACAATCAGCATACCATACCAAAGCTTTCAAGAATTATAAATTTTAATGATTGCTGCATAAACACTTCTTTCTTGATATCACAATGATGGAATATGCTTTTTATATCTAGTTAATATATAGTCCACATGTATAATGCTACAATAGAAAGTAACAACCAAGTAGTGACCATTTTGGCCACATGAGAAAAACTATGCTAGTAGTCAATAACATAAGTTTGTGTATATGTAATTATTTTGCTATCAATCTAGTCTCATCTTGAATCGATTGACCTTCCCATTAGGTCTCAATTTTACTATGTACACCTATCTACATATCACAACTTGTTTACCTAAAAGTTAACAAGATCTCACACATGATTAAACATAATTACATTCAATTCATCAAATATAGTCTCTCGCCATCCTAAATAATTAAGTACCTTGAAAAAAATATTCGAGATTCAACAATTATCAAGTGAGACTAAGAAATTAACATATGTAATATCAAAATATAAATAAAAGAATATTAAAGATAAAAGGTATTGAGTAGGACATGTCCTTTATTGATTTCGTAATGCAATCAAAAGGTCAACATCACTACTTGAAGCAAGATTAGTTGATGTAATAGAAGATTCATCTATGAGAGATTATGAACATATATGTCTAATATATATCTTTAGATTTAAATTATCAAGTCGCTCAAGTTTTATCTCCATCTCTTAGGAAGACACACACCTCATGGCTAATAGGACACTCACATTAGGCTCTTCTCCTTAACACACTACCATAGGAGAAGTATTATTACTCTCTTCAAAACTAATAATGGCATTCAATATAAAGTATAAACATATGAGTAGTGTTAATAGTTACTCTTCCATGGAGATTAACAATAGGACATGGGAACAAGCCTACCTCTACAATGTCTAAATATATGCTCTTCTATATCGAGTTCTTAAACGACTTGTCCTTTAAGAATATCACATCAACACTAATAATAAACTTCATAATTTCTTGTGAATGATATTTATATTCTTTGCGAGTACTAAATTACTCAATGAAAAGATATTTGATGTAACATGCAACTTTAATCTTTCTTCTTGAAGAGAGATCCTGAGCAAAACAAATAAATCTAAAAATCCTGAATGAAAGATAAAATAGCATATCCGAGCATAGGTATACAAGCATCAATGAAATACAATTCAAGAAAAATTGAGGATGACATTTGATTGATTAGAAATCTTCTCCCCAAGGGTGCCCATATACATTCATTTGAAATATGAGTACCATAATCTTTTCAACCAGATATCAGTTCACTCTAAAATATCCTACTTTATGTAGAAGTAATAATATATGATGTCTAATGAACAATCCCATACTCCTAAAAAAACAAAAAAAAAAATGAAAAATATATTCTAAAATATTATTACTTTTTAATATCTTATTATCATATCTAAATTAGATCGTTATTTTTTCATAATTATTCATAAAAATGAAAACAATTTGATAATTATGTAAATCAATTATAATATTTACTAAAAATTATAAAATATCTCAATTCATCATATATGATAGTCCTACATGATCCCCAATTTGTACCCTTTTTATGTGCATGATAAGTAAGTTTCTATTAATCTAATATTCAACTCTAAAATCTTCAATTTATCTAGTGAAAAATATCCCAAGTGAGAGTGAATAATAATGGATCGATAATGAATAGACATCTAGAAGGACTCATATGAGTCGAGAAGAACATATACAATTCAATGTAACTTAATCCCAATTGAAGTCATCTGTCTAATCGAATGCCGCTGCATATAAATACTAGGAGAAAAGAAAATATAATCTCATTACTTCGTAAAATAATTAACAGAAAATAAATTATAAAAAAACTATGATAGATATAAAATATGCTTTAAAAAAAATGATCAACATTAACATTATCATATTCACTTAGTAGTGCTACAATATCATTGATTACTATAATGTCATAGGCTCTAAATTCTATTATCAACATCATCAACCAAGCCTTATCCCAACTACTTGGGATCAATTATATAAATCATATTTTTTCCAAACAACTCTGTTAATCATATATACTCTCAATCCTTCAACTATTAAATTCTTATTTATGAT
Source organism: Sapria himalayana (assembly GCA_029783825.1). NCBI lineage: Eukaryota > Viridiplantae > Streptophyta > Magnoliopsida > Malpighiales > Rafflesiaceae > Sapria > Sapria himalayana. Next base: position 477,976 of record JAREIK010004938.1, read on the forward strand.
TTCGATCTAATTACTACTAAACATACATCTAGCTTACTTTCCTCCTTTTACTTTAATATTTTCACACTTTCTATCTAATTACTAAACCATCTCAGATGATTCTCACATATCTTATCATCTATAATAGTTATTTTAATCTTATTTCTAATAATTTTATTTTTAATTTTATCATTTCAAGTCAAACTGCACATCCATCTGACCATCCACATCTCAGCTATATTCATCATTTGAATATCTTTCTTTTTGACCGATCAATATCTACTTCCATACAACATAGTTGGTCATATAGATGTTCTATTATAATTTTTCATTTAATCAATTTAGTACTCATATATCACAAAAAATCTTTAATGCAACTTTTCATTTGATTTTTCTAACTTTTATCATATACGATACATCATCATCAATCTCCCTATATTTACTTAATATAGGACCTAGGTATTTGAAAATTTTATCATCTGATATTTCTTACTTTTCTATTTTGATTACTACATCATCATCATCACTCTTAACATGATTAAAATAATATTTTAATTATTCTGCATTGCTATGAAAAATCCTAAATCATTTGGACTCAAGTATCACCCTCCAAATTTTTAGTTTTCTATCTAATCCTTTTTTAATTTATCAACCAATAATATGTCATCTACAAATAATATAAATCAAGAAATATTTTCTTAGAGATATCTTGTCAATTTATTCATAATCAACACAAAAACATAAAAATTAAATGATGATTCTTAGTGCAATCCTATAACTATTGGAAACTCATTAGTGACATATTGAATCAATCTAACTTTGTATATTACTCTCTCATACATGTTCTTGATTAGTTTAATATACACACTTATTATATTTTTATTACATAATACCTACCAAATTAAGTCTCTTGGGACTAAAAGTGTTCATCATGCCTTGCCAGGCTGGCATGACTCAAATTTTTTAGGCCTAGCTAAGTGACTTTGGGAAAGGTAGGTCCTTTAGCCCGGCTAAAAAATTCGGTCATGCCGACCCAGGTTCTAGTCAATATAACTAACAATCTAGCACGACTAGGCCTCAAGCACACTATGATGCTTGGCTCAACCCACAACTAACCTAGGCTAGTTTGGGTAAGCCACAATAGTTAGTAAGTTGTAGTACATAGGGCAACTTGCAACTAGAGATATCAAGTGATCTGGGTTACATAAACACAACACAAGGTATGACTTGAATTAGATATACCAGACCCAACACGACACAATTCAAAACCATGTCTCGATGTGGTTGTGTTGACCAATGGCACAACAAGTGGCACGACTAATTTTTAAAAAATTAGCTGTGTCAAAAAAATGACTTGCTCTATCGACAAACTATTTTTTGGCTGTTAGGGCCCTTACAAGGCCTAGCACTAGCAACAACATGATATCATTTATTATCACATTAAAAATATTTAAAAAAAAATTAAAATTTAGTTTATTTTAAACTATCATATTACTTCCAATATTTATCCAAATTATAGGCTACTTAATTAAAAAAATTTAAAAAATTATTTTTTTAATCAATTTTTTTCTGTAAATACCTAATTTATATATTTATTTTTCATAATTAATCTATAAATTATTCTTCTCTCCTCTCAGTGCTCTCAAATTAATATAGCGAGCTGTTTTTTATAATTTTTTTAAATTATTTATAATTTTTATTTTACAGAACAGAATGCTGTTGATATATTAATTGTCGTGATGAGCATCGACTTCTAAGCATGAAAATATGAGATATAATATCCAAAGTATCTACTACACATAAAAAATTAAGATACATAATACAATTTAATTTAATTATTTTATTTTATTTTATTTAGAATCTTAAATTATTAAAAAATAAAAAAATAAATTAAAATATTAAAAAAATAATCCCCCTATTCCATTATTCCAATTAAGTCTCTCTGACATATTAAAAAAATAATAATTAGTGAATTTAATAAAAATAAATTAGACTTAAACATATATAATAATGATAGCCCGATCGAAAAATCAGGTGTCCAAACTAGATTCTCTCTAATTGTCTTAGTTCCTTTAACCTAAAAAAACCTAAAAATAGGCAAAATAAAAATATTACAAGTGTCAAAAAAGATTTAGTATAGTATATATATTATAACAAAATATATACATATATAAGTACTAGTTGTATCTGTCATCTTAAAAGGCATGTCGATCAATGCACCAAAAAATATGATGCATTAGATCCCAAACAAATATAACTTAGCGGTGAGATTTTTGAAGTTAAAGTAACTACAAGTTCATTGACTCAATTTATTTATCACAATAAGTTTAAGAGGAAAAACATTGCGAAATTGATTACTATCACAAGTCTTCTGGTTACATTTTCGGAGGATCTTAGAGCAATAAATATTATGCAAACTTATTTTTAATTTGCATATTATATAATTCTTAATTTTATTAGTAAAAATAACATAATAAAATATTTTAAATTAAAAAAAGAATTAATAATTAATTAACTTATAAAAGATAATAAAGTAGTTTTCATGATATCCGATATCTGGACTAATTGTGATGACATAATATTTGTATGCTTCACTGCCTACTATGTAGAATCAAAGTAAAAACTAAATAAACAAGTTTTAGGATTTTTTGAGATCCTCACTTCCATAATGACACAATATATGAGTATATGACGAAGATATTAAAAAAATATAATATTCAAAATAAAATTTTTAGTATCAAAATCAATAAAACTTCAAATAATGATATCATCATTAATATGTTAATCAAAATTATAAGAGATGATCACTTAATTGATAATTTTCATATTAAATATATATATATCACATAATTAACTTAATAGTACAAGCTAAATAAAAATTATATCTACCATAATAAAAAATATAAGAAATTTACAAAAATATTTTAGGACACTTAGTAGACAATATGAGTTTTACACTCTATGTTTAACGAGCCTAAAAAAAAAAAATTCTAAATAAATATGAGGCACCATTAGAATTATATCCATCTAATATTAGAGTCATATATTGGTTACTAATATATAATATCCAACTACATTAATAATAAGAGTATCAAACTTATTATTAATAATTCAAATAAGAAAACAAAATTTTATTATCCAAATTCATGAAAATTATCTTGATACCACAAGCATGTGTTCATCTATATATATTCTCACTACTTATATTGCACAGAAATACATATATAACATACTTATTATTAATAGTATTATAACAAACTTATTATTAATAGTATATTTAGAATGTATAGACGACAACTTAATTTTAGTATTATAGCTACTGAGATAAAAACTAAGTATTTAAAATATTGAGCATCCATTCTATTTTTTTACTACTCAGCTCCATGAATGGATCATATGATTAAATTGGAAGGAATAAAAAATATATTAAGATACTTATCCACATGTCATGAACCAAACAAAAAATTCTGATAATTGAATCCATGAAAAATCAACTAATATCTTTACATATAACGATACTAAGTATGATAATTATAGCGAGACTCTGATTACAAATAATGACACCATATTCAAAGATGATATATTTTATATTTAGTTAGCAAGGTTCAAATGACAAATAACTACTTCATTTCATATGATGATATTACAAATTTTGATATATTGGATTAGTATAATTCATATGAATCCACCTCTCCTGTACTATCTAAGATGTCATATGATCTATTAATTCATTCGATATTTAACATAACATCAAAGTTTATATTTTTTAAAATTATGAATATTATTTTAGATAAAAAATTCAAACCACGACTATATATCATAAAAATATTTTCATGTTTAAAGGACAAAAAAAATAGAAATATAAGTATCTAGGATAAAGTAAAAGAACTGCTACTAGTTAATGATTCACACATCAAAAATATTGAGACTAGCACAACTATCAGAATCAAACATAACAATATAAACTAGACTACTGACACAAACTAATCATAAATATTAGACTCAAGTCAACTCAATAACTGAGAGGACTGACATGCAATGTTTTATATGTTTATTTTATTGATGTAGTTAAACTTATATTGCAGTGAAATTTAATTATGATCTTAATGTCTTGTTTATTTTATTAATTCTAATTTATATTATAGTACAATGCAATTAAATTTTGCTTAAAAATTTAAATTCTAAACTTAAAAATAAAGTCGGTGTTGGCCGATGCCATAGTCAACCAAAGCCCATGCCCCATAGGTCACAACCATCCACTGCCTACTATAGGTGCAATGATGTCTACAACTACAACTGCATTGCCAAGTGCCACTACCCATTGCGTAGTGCCAGTGAGCCAATCCTAGTGGGCAATGGTAGTGGGCCTAGGGCCATTGTCCAATGCCAACTGGCCACTTGGACTTAGGTTGGGCTCCAGTAGTCGACACTACCCACTACCATTGGGCACTGTCCAGGGCCACCTAGCCTATGGTAGAGCCATGCTAGTGCTAACATGACTAAGCATATCCGATTTAGAAATGCATGTCATCTGGTTGTATCAAGCAGACCTACAATGTCACCATGCCAGCATAACATGGCACATACACTCATTTCGTGCCATTTCCAGCATGGCAAGATGACCCAACTAGGCTACCAAAATTCAGGTCGTGCCATGCCAACATAGAATGAGTGTTCGTAATCCTCTTCAAACACTAATATATAATGGGACTAATAAATTTTTTTTGAATATCATATTTCTTAAAGATCATCATTAGACACTCTTATATAGTAGGGCTATTACGAGAAGTAAAAATCTCAAAAAATTTTAATTTTTTTTTATTTAATTTCTACTTAGAATCAATACAATGAATATTGAGACATGCGAATGATGCATCATCACAACTAATTTAGATATTGAACATCATGGACATCAGTCCATTATATTTCATAAATTCTTTAATTATTAATTATTTTGTAATTTATTTATATTATTTTTACTGATAAATCTAAGAATTCTACGATAAACAAATTAAAAAGAAATCTGCATAATTAATTATGTCATGCATTCCCTCCCAAACTTATTATAATAAATAAAAGGAGTGAATGCTACATCTTTAAAGACTATGCCACCAAGTTATGGTTGTTTGGAATCCAATACATCATATTTTTAGTGCAATGATCAACATACATCTTAAGATGACTAGTACTACTAATACTCCTAGTCCTACATATATATATAATAAATACACTATTGAATATTTTTTAATTATGTTAATATTTTTTTTAGATTTGTAGGCAAATTGATTGAGATCATGAGAGAAAACCTAGTCTCAACCTCAAGTATTTCGTCCGGATTATCGTTATTATCTATATATAGTTCTAATTTAATTTTATTAAATTCATTAATAATTAATTTTTAATAAGTGAGTGTGAGATAGAACTAGAATAGAATGAAATTATTATTTTGAATATTTTACTTAATTTTATTTATTCATTTATTAATCTAAGATTCTAAATAAAATAAAATAATCGAAATTAAATTGCAATATATATATATATATATATATATATATCTATCTATCTTAATTTTCTATGCACAATAGAGACTTTGATGTTGCTCCTCATATTCTCATGCCCAAAAATCACTATTCATCATAACAACCAATATATTACTATTAGTAGAACTCCACTTCACAAATTAAAAATTAGAAAAAATAGGACACAAACACAATATTAATTTTAGAGCACCGAGAGAAGAAGAAATAAGAAGAGTATACATAATACACGTGAAAAAAATATATATGAATTATGTATTTATAGATATATATATATATATATATATCTATCTTAATTTTCTATGCACAATAGAGACTTTGATGTTGCTCCTCCTATTCTCATGCCCAAAAATCACTATTCATCATAACAACCAATATATTACTATTAGTAGAACTCCACTTCACAAATTAAAAATTAGAAAAAATAGGGCACAAACACAATATTAATTTTAGAGCACCGAGAGAAGAAGAAATAAGAAGAGTATACATAATACACGTGAAAAAAATATATATGAATTATGTATTTATAGATATATATATATATATATATATATATTATTTTTTTTAATATTAAATAGGGCATAATTTTGATAGTCATCAAATTTCTACCAAAGAATAAGAGCCATTGGAAGCAATCTAATGTCTCAAAATAAACTAAAATTTACTTTTTTATAATATTTTCCAACATAACATCTACAACCCCACTATCCTGTCATTATTAGCACTGAGCATCAGGGGGGGAGGGTGATGGCCTAGTGACGGAGTAAGCCATTTTTTTGATACGGCTGATTTAAAAAAAAAATCAATCATGCCTCATATTGTGTCTGGGCTACTCAACCCACTTAACTTGACATCTCTATTCATACACTTGTAACTCTTTTACTTTATCTTGAAGACTAATCCATATCTTTTAATAATAACAGAATTTCAATGATATTTGATCAATTTGTAATCTTCCTATCTAAAATTATATTTGTATATATAGAAAAAATAGATTCTTATACTATGCTAGACAATGAATGAGTCAGTAAATTACGTACTAATTTAGATAATAAAAGAAAAATAAATTCATATGATTATCACAAACTTCACATATCTAAATTTTTTATGTTAATTTGGAATAAAATATAATAATAATTAATATCTACTACCCATAAAATTGAGGTGAGATGGCGAGCACAAAGTGTGATAGATGTAGACATCCTTGACTCATTAACACCCAAAAAATAAAATTATGCTTACTCATCCTAAGAAAACATCAATAAAACTAGACCATTAAATGCAATCGAAAAGAATCAAATAAAATAAGTCTAGTAGTCTACTATATAAACTCTAAACCATGAAAAATCTTTCGTAACTCATGGTGTAATGTCTAATAACTCACCTGAGTATGTCAACTTTTCATAGAAAGAACAAGTTACAATTACTTTTCCTGCCTCACGGAGTACCTATGTTAGATCTCCCAGCTCTCTCATTGTCACTGTGTGACGAAGACATCACAATGCTATGATAATAACAATTCTACTTGATTGAGATATAGCTATAAATGTCTTAGTCACTCTCTAATAACATCTTTAAAAGGCAAAAATATTCTCTCCAAAAATATCTACAAAATAATATACCACTCTCCCCTAATAAATACATATAAAAGATACTACAAATTTGCTTGACAAATCTCTTTCATAAAACCTAATTTGTCAACACAATTAATATACTAACAATTCTCTCCCACGATTGTGTCCATGTCGCATAATGAGTTGACTTGTCCTGATCAATTAATCTACATGTTTGTAACTAAGTAATATCATCATATTAATGGAATATTCTTGAAAAATACATTAAAGTAGCTAAATCCTCAAATATTCATGTAATTATGTATCAATCGTTATCCACTTATCCGTTTTAGTTTGAGATAAATTATCAAATAAGTAGCCCACATACCATTAAACCTCAAACTAAATCCTCACCAACATAGCTCAATAAAAAGTATGTATATGCTCTTAATTATTATTGGGTCATCCCCAATTGTTCCACAATAATTCAAACTATTTTTTTTATCTCACAATACGACATTTCACATAAATGTACCCAACCGGAAACAATAAATAATAATAGAAAATCACAGCTTACATATAGCACCACGATTTTAAGTGAAATTTCTGCAAAAAAAAAAAAAAAAAATTTAAAAAATATATTAAAATACCCAAATTATTTGATGGTTAAAATACCCACTAAAAATCTTATGTATCGACATTTCCATGCAGGCCACCTTGAGGTTCGCCGCAGTGTGCTACAAAATGTTATTGGAGCTCCAAAACACAACATCGAAGTACAGCAATCTCCAAACACCAAGAAAAAACCCAAAATACATATCATACATGAGTATTTAACTGTTACAACACGACAATGCTATTATCACTACCACAAATTACCAAAGATTACTATCCCTAGCATCACTAAAGGATGCCATCATTGGTGCACCCCTAGGGTGGCACCACTTTGCCAAAAGGATAGTTTTGACACCATGTTCAATGGAACTTTTGTTTGCTAGGGAAAGGTTTCGGAAAAGAGAAAGAATAGAAAAAAAAAAGAAAATTTACTAATCTCAAAAACCAACCATTTGAATGCACATAAAACATATACATATATACAATCCGGGATAACTCACATGTCGGATATTCACAAATAATAAAAAAAATAAAAAAAAATAAAAAAAAATAAAAAAAAATAAAAAAAAATAAAAAAAAATAAAAAAAAATAAAAAAAAAAATAAAAAAAAATAAAAAAAATAAAAAAATAAAAAAAATAAAAAAAAATAAAAAAAAATAAAAAAAAATAAAAAAAATATAAAACTTAACAGCAAAGAATATATTTTATTAGGATAATCTTGAGAGAAGGTATTTATGCAGTAACCACTAAAGTTTACTATTTTAGTGAGCATATATATATACTGTGTACACTGTGAAAAACTCTTTATAAACTAAAACAATCTCATAAGATACGATTCAACCATTTCTCTTCAATACAAATTACTTCTGACCTTAAAAGATGCGTATCAAATTATTTTTATTTATATTGACACGTACTAAGGAACAATATGTGATATTAGAGACCAATATTGATTTTATTCTAATTACATAAGATGTCATTTAAGTATATCTCAATTGAAGTTGTTCTTACTGGCTAAATTTTAGATAGAAGGCTTTGGGTATATCATATATTTTCTAGGTATCAATATTGCATTTCAAGAGCTATAACTTTTCTTTTCCAAAAGAGGTATGTTCTCGATTTTTTATATGAGATTGGTATGATGGAACATGCACCGATCAAGCCACCACTTGATCTAAGCAAAGAATTATCACATATATTGGCACTTCAATTAATTCTTTTATAAATAGAAAAATTATAAAAAACTTTACTATTTAATAATTATCAGATTAATATATAACTTATTTTGTTAATAGAACTAGTCATTTCATAGTTTTTCTCAAATAGATTAACAGGGACATTGTAGAAAAGTGATAATCCCAAAACCATATCTCCCATAACCCAAAAAACAAACATACACAAAGAAACCCTATAAATACATTCTCATCAGATTGAATCAGCCTGTACATAGGCACTTCACATCCATAAATTCATAATGTAAAAAAAAGGAAACAAAAAAAATATTTGTCAACCATAACACCTCCTCAAGTTGATTTGAAAAGATTTAGAACACTAAACTTAAAGGAAATAAAAATGAGTAGAGATCGCCTTAAAACCTTAAAATATTGATTGACTGACATGCACAAGGTGTCGGAACACAAACTTTAACAATTGTACCATCATAGATTTCCTTTTTGAGAAAGAAATAATTCAACTCTATATATTTTATCTGCTTATGAAATATTAAATTATTGGTGTTATAAATAAAAATGCAAAAAATAAAATAAAAGCTCAATGAAAATAATATACAATTCATGTCCTTATATAATAGATAAATATGAATGAAATAGCACACATATCAAATACTACCATCAAAAATATAACAAATAAAATAAATAAATAAAACATCAATACTACCCATCAAGACAATGCATACAAGTTCATAAAACTTAACTTAGAGATTTTCTCTAAGTTAAGTATTATAGACTTGTATGATGTAGTAAAGATTAAATTGTTGCTTCTTTAAGGACTTTGTGAAGATAACTACTGATTGCTTTGATATTTAAATGTATGATGTCGTAAAGTTTCCATCCAAAATTCTCTCTAAAGGAGTAAGACTCTATGTGTTTCATTTGTTTGTCAAATACTATAGTAGAGACTATATATCTCACTGCCTGACTATCTCAATAAATAATAGTTAGAGAAGAGAGTGTGTATCCAATATCCTTGAATAGATGTAATATTCAAAATATCTAACAAGTAACTATTATCATTATTTTGAACTATATCTTTATACTAGATTTCAAAATTACTATTTTCCTATTACTTTTCTATGAGACAAGGTTGCCTCTAAAAAAATGTACAATTTTGTAATAGATCTCTTCTCAATACATAGTGATAGCCTTGAACTTGAATATCCCATAAACTATAAGTGTTCATGATCTCTAAACAAGATCTAACGCTTAGGAGACATCTTCACATAACTTAGTATGCGAAGAGTTACGTCAAGATGAATATGCCTAATAAAATCTAGAATATAACTTATTATACTAATAGTGTATGTTATATTTAGTCTATCCATAGTCAAATAGTCAATATTTCTTAGGATTTTCTTATAAATAGTATAGCCAACAAAAGAGATTATATTAAAAATAAAATCAATATCAAAATCAATAAAAATATCTATTATAGCATAATTCAAAATATTAATCTCTATAATAGTATCGAATACAAATCTCTCATATGACAAGATCATACTTATTATAAAATAAGTCACCTCTATACTAAGAAAATATTTTAAATTTTTAAAAATTTCACCTAACACTTTGTCAAAAATACTCATAGTTGGGTAATTCACAACTCGTTATCTCATATAATTAAAATATTATTTACATAAATAATCAATATAATTATCCAACAATCATGACTCGTCAAGAAGAATAAAAAACAATCAATAAGATACTCATGTAACCCAAAAGACTTGACAACCTATGAAAACTTTAAAAATTAAGCTCTCGATTACTATTTCAGGCCATATGCCTTTCATAATCTATAAATTACACCTAATTTAGAGGTATCAAGTTGGCCGGATAGCCAAGACATGAACCACGATACATCCCAATTTAGTTGTGATGGGCCCAACATGACATGTCCTAGAACCGTGCTTAGACCAAGCTCGTGTTAATCCGTGGCATGGCTCTTTTCATGCCATGTTGGGTCCATAAGAGCCATGTGTTAGGGCTACACGAACTTTGTGTTGTATCAGGCATGAAAAGTGGCATGAACCACATTAAAAAATGCAACCATTTGAAAATGATTGTTTTTCCCAATTAAGGCAATACCATATCACAGTCTTGTCGACAAAATAAAATAAAAAACTAAAATTTTGTCAACAATTGGATTTAATCCAATGTCTTAATGGTTGAAATCTGACGAATATTGAATTTTTGTTAAAAAAAATAAAAAAAAATTGTTAATAAAAAAAATCTATAAATAGCATATTAATATATTTTATTTTTCATAATTTATCTATGATATCCCATCTTCTTCCCTCCTCTCCTCTTCTCTTCCCTCCTCTCTTGGTCTTGACTCTCCTTTTTTTTTAATTTATAAAAGTGCTACGGTGCATTGTATTTGTCTACAGTTCTTTTTTGTTATATTTATAATTTTAATTTTATAGTGCCAGAGCGATTTTGATGATAAACTACTATCATAGTTGTAAAAGATACAATGCGCACCTAGACGGAAAGGCTTCCTAGAACCCCAAGGTGCAAGACACCCTAAAGGCTTGAATTTTTTTATGTAAGGCACACCCTATTTTACATATAAATTTTTAAAAATATAATCAAATATAATGAGACTTGCCTGTAGAGAGCTTTGTGCCTCAGATAAGGCACACACTTTTTCTGCTATCCATACGCCTGTGTGAATGAACCTCACCTCGGCCGAGGCGAAGCACCATGTTTAAGCTTCGCCTATGCCAGAGCCTAGGCACACCTAATGTGCACCATTCACAACCATGGCTACCGCTTCGAGGTGTGAATATATGAGGTGAATATTAAAGTGTCTTCTGCCCACATAAAATAAAGGTACACATCATATTGCATATATTTTATTTTAATTAATATTTTTTAGATAGATAAATAAATTAACAATAATAAGTAAAAAATTATAAAAATACTGCTCACATTCTCCTACTAGTTTCCTAGATAAAAAAATTACAAACAATAAATATTATAAAAATAAATTAAATCAAACATATAAATAATAATCCAACTGAAAGATTTGAGACTAAAACTAAATTTTTTCCCATAAATATCGACCAATGCACCTAAAAAACCTAAAAAATAGGCAAACATTAGTTATGTTGACACATTTTAACATAATTAAAAATAAAAATTATAAAAATATTAAAAAAAGATTTGGCATAATATATATATTTTTTTAAAATAAATATATGTAAGAGTCTTGATGACATTGGCCATCTTAAGAGCCATATTCATCAATATACAAAAAATATGATATATTAGATCCCAAACAAATATAACTAATCAATGAATTTTTTGATGGATAAACTTCAACTTGAATGACCCCATTCATTATCACAATAAGTTTGAAAGAAAAAACATGACAAAATTTATTTTTAGCATGAGTTTTCTGATTAAATTTTTGGATGATCCTAAACTAATTTATATTATGTAAACTTACTTCCAACATACTTAATATAGAATTCGTAGGTCGACTAATAAGAATAAGATAATAAAATATTTTAAATTAAAAAAATAATTAATAATTAGTGAACTTATGAAACATAATAGAGTGGTCTTCATAATGTCTAATATTTAGATTAGTCATGATTATATTATATTCATATGCATCACCGCCCATTATATTGATTTTAAGTTGAAACAAAAAAAAATAATATTTAATGAGTTCCTTCATCCTTGTGATAACCCCACCATATATGAGTGTCTGTCGAGGATCCTTAGGAAATTCAATATTCAAATTAAAAATTTTAGCATTAAATTCGACAATATTTTAAATAATGATGTCATGATTAATATATTTATAAGAATAATTAGAGATTGACTCTATGATACTATTTTTCATATTAAATATATCTATCATATAATTAATTTAATAGTACAAAAATGAATAAAAATATTCTCATATTAGAAAACATAAGAAACACGTTAAGTTACAATATGATACTAACATATAATAAGAGTTTTACACTTAATATTCATCAATAAGCCTAAAAAAATTTTAAACGGATGTTAGACACCATTAAAATTATATATACATAATGTCAGATTCATATCTTGGCTAGAAACACGTAATATTCAATTATATCAATAATAATAGTAATAAAATTATTATTTCATATTCAAATAGAGAGATGAGAATTTATTTTTGAAATTTTTGAATATTTTAAAATTCAGAATTCAAATCAAGAGAATTTTTTTTGAAATTCTTGAAAAATTTTAAGATACTACGAACATGTATTCACCTGCGTACACTCCCACCATATACATTACACTTAAGTATATATGTAACATTAATAATATATTTATCAAATATAAAAAACATCCTAATTTTAGTGCCAAAATTGTTAAGATAAAAAATAAGTATTTAATAATACTAGTTTTTTTATTCTATCTCGATCACTTGAATGAATATATGGATTAAGAGGTAAGGTAGAAAAGATAGAAAATGTATTATAATATATATTCACCTATATAAACCAAACAGAAGAACCAGATGATAAGATTCAAGAATAATTAAATAATATGTTTAAATTTTATGATACAAGTTATGATAGTTTTAGCGAGCCTATGGGTGTTAACATGAATCTCTTCATTGTTTGCTCCTAGCTAACTGGATGAAAAAGTAATCATCTACGAATATAATCGAGTTATTTTGATACTTAGATACTAATTATTATTCTATATTATTACATAAAAACATTATGTATTTTGATATATTGATTTACTAAAATTCGTACAAATTTTATCTAAGACGATACATGATTCCTTGATTTCTCCGTTGTCTAACATAGTATCAAAACCTATTTTTTTGTGGTTATGAATATTATTTCAAACAAGAAGTTGACACTATGACTACATATCATAAAAAAACTATCACATTTTAACGACTAAAAGGATTCACAGATGAGTCTTCAAAATCAAGTAAAAGAATCGCTAATAGATAACAACTCATATAACATCGAGGATATCGAAGCTACGTCAATGAGCTTGAGATGCGATAATCTAAACCATATAGATTGATCATGAAAATTAGATCACAGGAACTGACACGTTGCTGTGTTGTTGCTGATTGCAGGCTACTATTGTTTGTCATGCATGTGTATTACTTTATAGTTTTTATTTTTTTATCGCTTAGCTACATATATGAATCTTAGGATTAAGGTGAAAAGATAGAATCGTATAAAATATATTAAAATATATCAACCTACATAAACCAAGCAGAAAAATCAAATGATAATATTCATAAATAATTAGATAATATATTTAACTATTATGATACCAGATATGATAGTTTTGGTGAGTCTCAAAGTACTGACATATACAGCATATTCAAAAATGATTACTCTTTCATTCAGTTAGTTATAAGTAAAAATCAAGGTGACATGTCAAATATGAGTGAGCTTTTTTGATACTTAGATATCAATTACTGCTCAATCTTATTATATAATGACATTAAAAATTTTAATATATTGAGTTGATAAAAATCATAGAAATTCATCAATCCTATATTATCTAAGATGACAAGTGATTTACTAATCTCTCTAATGTTAAGTAAACATCAAAATTTACTTTTTCTATGATTGTGAAGATTATTTTAGATAGGAGATCAACACTGTAACGAAATATCATAGAGACACTATAATGTTTATAGAACTACGAGGATTCATATATGGGTCTTTAGGATTAGGTGAAAGGGCTGCTAGTTAATTATGACTCATATAATATCAAGAATATCATGGCTATGTCTATGAGCTCGAGATATGATAATTTAAACCACATAGATTGATGGCAGATATTAGAGGGGATTCACATTTGAACCACAATATCACGTCAATTGGCCCGACACAACCCGACAGACACCTCTAATCTAACTATACTACTTGAACCTAGGTGTTGCTCCATATACATATTCTCTTCAATATCACAATGAATAAAATGCATTAAAATGTCTAGTTGGTGGTTCCTCCAACTATGAGATAATGTAAAAAAAATATACACCAAGATCATCTTGGTCTTGGCCAATAGAAAGTAAGTATAATGATAGTTTACACTATATATTTGAGTTTATTACTTCATTACAAATCTTACCTTAAGGTAATTTACCTTCTTATATAAATATGTCTTAACTATGAACATCCACCTACAACTTACAACAAATATTTTCAAATGTTATGATATTAATTCTCATGTTTAATTAGAGTTGAGGTCATGCATCTCTTCCATCATAATTTGACACATAAAATAATATAGAGAAGTAATAAAACAAATAAAAAAAGAAAAAAAAAACTTCTATTATGAGAAAATCTTTGAAATCAAGTGCTATCATGCTAAGTAAAGGTCATCTATCTCTTCATATAAATGATTGAAAGCAGAAGAGTGATTGAAAGCAGTACAGGACAATGTTAAGAAATCATTTATTATCTCCTAATTTAAATATTATTGATAGCAGATAAATTCTTGAATCATACAAATGTCAATATAAAATATATGTTATTACTTGTAAACATAAAATTATAAGGATAACAATAACTTACCAACCATATAATGATAATATGATGAAAATAATATTTAGAATAATAATATTTTAAATTGAAATTCTAACATATTCAATAGATCTCTGTAACTTATAACAAAGGTAAGATGTTATATACTAATACTAGATCTAAAATGAAACTCACTAATTATTGAAATATAATAATGTTTCTAAATTGTATAAGAGAGAACCATTCAAAACAAATATTTACCTCAATAGAGATCGTTATGTTACATGTTCTAAAAGAAAATGATGACATTCAACTTGTTCCTATGTTAAATATATTAAAAATATATAATAAAGGTAGTCCACCTTCTGGTCAAAAGAATACTTAAATCTTAGGGTTTTTCTTTGGATGTTTATTTCATATGAAAAAGACAATCTTCGACTAGACACTCTAAACTAGAAAACCCAAAATGATTCAAATACAAATGTTTTGTATCATGATCTTAATGATGCTGAGAAATTCAAATTAAATCATTATTTAAATTTTTCATAGTTTAATCGTCTAAAAATTACTAAGCAAAACTCTTCTCATTCTATTAAGGAGCTAGATGCTAATGATAATGTTGTTGGCCAATTCATAGTAGAGTCCTTTACAGTCCTTGTTTGATGGGGAGAACATTCAATTCAGTGCAATTATGTCTCTAATTGTCATCTTTTTGGAAGCCATGCTGTTACACATGCAATCAACAGGCCAGAGCACAACTACAAACCTGATGCTCAAGTTGGAGGCAGCGAAGTAAAATCATTTTCTCCAGAATTTGTCACTACGCCATGAGGACTGATGATAGTTGATACTGTTGGAAATCCAATTAGTGCAAGCCCCACAATGGTTTTTGATTCCATTATGGCAATGGAAAAATTGATAATTCACCCCAGGAGCAGCACATAGCTAGTTTCTCAGTAGTTGAAGAGACTCTTAACATATCTCTTCCATCTGATCTTTGCATCTTGAGTGACCACATCTTCACTTTTAGTCCTGAAGAAAAATGGATGGTTAGAGAAATGGAATTTGATATTTTTGTTGCTAGTGAGATTATGGCAGTTTTAGCTCTCACAACTTCTCTTGCTGATTTGAGAAAGAGACTCAGAGGAATGGTAATTGGGAATAGCCAAAATGGGGAGACTGTAACAGCAGATAATCTTGGAGTCGATGGTACTTTGGTCGTGTTAATGAAGGAAGCAATTAATTACTTAAATGCAAACTCTCAAAGGAACACCTTTTCTTGTTCATGCTGTCCCTTCTGCAAACATTACTCACGGTAATGTTTATGAATATAAACATAAGCTGTTCCTTCTTCTTTCGTGGCTGATAAAATTGTACTAAAGCTGGTGGAGCCAAGTGAATTTCTAGTCACATAAGCTTGTTTCGGTACTGATATTGGAATAGAAAAATTTATGAATATAAATGCAGATACAATTGTTTAACACCAGTGTGTGCTATTATTGTTGCACCAATTAGGGCTTTGAAAGTACATGGTGGTTGGGCAAAGGTTATTATTAGGAAGCCTCTTGGTCATGCGTATGCTACATAAGTCAGGGCTATATGTTTGTGCTTGATGGGGTGCCAACAGTTTACTATTTGCTCGCCATGCTCAACTTGTTTATATGTCATCTAAATCTAAAGAAACTTGAAGAAGTCAAGAACCTAGGGTCATTCTCATTTGGGTAGCCTAAAATAATTTATTAATTACTCAAATGCTATAATAGAATACTAAATGTTGCACTCATAGTTGTCTTATATTGTTACATTGTCAGAAAAATATTTATTCACATTGGCTTGTTTGCCTCCAATCTTTATATTTTTTAACTTTTCATGCACCAATTTGAGTAGAATGTTAGAATTTGCTGACTACTTTTCTACTTTTATTATTTATATTATGTTGTGATTTTAATTTATTTTAATTAATTTTATTTATTTTATACTTTTGATAAGAGAACCCAATTTATGAGCTACTAGAATCATATTTGTTTATTATATAATGATATGAATTTTATATCAACTTTATCAAATATTATTTATTTTTATTTTATTTTATTTTGTAACATAATATCAAAGAAAAGTTTGTAAACCATAAAGTATATACTTTTCCACTAGTTTATTTTTTTTTGTCTAATGCATGGAAATAATAGTCACACACCACTGTGTGCGACAACAATGCACACAGGCACATTTTAGTGCAATAAGGTGCACATGGTGGTGCATAGTAGTATTCAAGGTGGTGCTCAAAAACACAATAGTGTAACGGGGTGCACAAGGTAGTAGAATTATTTTTGTTTTTTTCAAGGCACATGTTAGGGGTGGAAGTAGTGCAATGTTTGTGCACAAATTGTCCAAACAAGATAGGGGAAGCCGAATTGATGCAAATATGGTTGCAGATAGTGCATGTCAATGGTTGCAACACATGGCAATGTTTTTTGATCAACAAACCTTAGGTGGTGCCCATAGTGCACGAATGTGTGTGATGGTAGCGGACGATAGAAGACGACGCTAATGATAGTGCACGGTGATATTTGGGAAAAAAACATAACTAGGGTTCCTGCATATTGGTTAAAAAACAACAAAATTAAAAAAAAGATGTGGATGTTTAGAGGAATCATGACATTGTGGCCAGTATAAATTATCACAATAAAGATAAATGAAAAAAAGTTTCAATCCAATATACTCATTACAAGAGGATAGACTATATCAAAATTAATTGTTAGATTTTGTTTCCGAAGAAAAGACTGAGAACATTATACAATAATGAGAGAAACATACTGATTACTAAAATTATTTAGAAATCTTTACAAAATTCATCAATTATGATACTTTTTAAGGAGAAGTAAACAAAATTTCTCTCTAAGACAATATTAGATTTTTTTATTCTTTCAGCTATCATTAGTTATCTTATTCATACTTTCATTTTAGATTCTAGATTATCAATACAAGAATAAATATTTATATTACTAATAATTATACTATATTTACTATATTATTTTTTTTAAATAATATTGTCGCTAATAAAAAATATTTAAAAGATATTGAATATTGTACTATTTAGTTTGAGTTTTTGTTATTTATTCGTGGCATGCATATTCATGATCATCCTATTAATTTATTTTAAGTGAATTGTCTTTCTAAATAACTTAATTTTAATTTTTGTTATTATTACCAATGATATTTATTTGAAAGATCAAAATATTCTGAAAAAAGAATTTAATCAAAATTAAACATATTGAATTATATATTTTTTCTTCAACAACAAGATTTATCTCTAGATGTATGAGTATTTTCGATTTATTATTTGTTCATTCTTAACTTAATTATCCATCACTATCCAAATTTAAAAAAAATTATATTGATCTTAAAGCCATTTTTGTCTTAGAATGTGAGACATGTCGACTAGAGAAGCTTACCATAGCATCTTATCCTACATCTACATATCAGTCTAATATAAGAAGAAACTAATTCGATTCAATACACTCATCATATAAGAATCTAGTAGAAAAATGAATAATGAAGAATTTAGGTACTTAATCACTTTTATTGATTGTTGCTCAAGATATATATTAACATCTCTTTTATTAAAATTTATAAATTTTTTCTATTTTCAGATTTTTCTTAAAATAAAAGCTCAAATAAATAAATTAAAAATTTTGAAGTAATAATGCATTTAAATATTTGTCAAACTAATTTAATATCTATTATATGAATCATGAGATTATACAATAAATTTTATATACTATAACACCTCAACATACTGAGATTACCAAAAAGAAAAATAGATATCCAATTAAAATATCTCAGACACTCATACATGGACAAAATATTTCAAAATATTTTTTGAGAAAGATAATTTTAACTATAATCTACCTCATCAATCAGATGCCTTCTATTATCTTTTCTTAGCACACACATTTTCATATACTATAACCTAAAAAAGCATAATTTATTTTTGCCTCCTAGAGTTTTTAGCTACACTTATTTTGTCATTGATTGCTCTTTATGACAAAAAGTTATGTAGCATGTTAAGATTTACTTTCTTTTATACCTAGTATCCAAAGAAGTACAAGTATTTTATCATAGACTAATAGAATTTTAGTGAGTGTAGATATTATTTTATTGACTATTATTATATTTTTAAAGAGCATAGGAAGAATGTGAATCTAACTATTTCACCTTAATCCATCACCCTTCCTCCCTTATCTATAATATTGTATGGACTACTAGTTTATAGAGAGAGTCACTCATCAACTACATATAAGCATGTTGTAACTCAATATGATAATACTCTCACGGAGTCATTATACCTATTAGCAAATTAAGATAATTTTAATTTTGTACAATGTAAGGTTTTCCACGTAGAGAGATTTAATTTAGACCCTAATGACATGATAGTTCATGAGTCTACACCAATAGAAACTCGTGTTTAGATTTGAGTCGATAATTAGGAGTCTTGATCACCCAGGACTTAGAATCTAGACCAAAAAATAAAAACATGTCAACCTTTTCAGACCAAATAAAGGTAACAAGCCTTATCTCAATACGACACAAAATGGGTGCCCGTGTCATATTGTGCCATCATGAGAACATAAAAAATTGACCAGATGCCCCGCTTTCCTCAATCGGGCATGCCAAGTCGTGTCGGGCTTAGTTGGCAGTAGCATAACACTACAACTTGCTAGAGTCCAAACAAGCTAGTGGTCAGACTACTTTAAGACAATTACTAACCCATGGTCCACGGGTCACTACCAAGTGTCACAAGGCAGAGTAGGGTCATGGCCACTATCATAGTGCCACTACACTGGCACTAAACTATGCCATTAGGCAAAGTAGCAAGCACCAAAACTACAAAGTGCAGTGCTAGCGCCGCAACAGCAATGACACAATCTTTTATTTTTAAGTTTAAACTTTAAAGTAAAATTTTAATTTTTTTTTGAAAAATATTATAATTAAATTATACTTCACTATAAATTAAAATAAATACAATTTATTTTCACAATAAAAAAATAAAATATATTTTATTTTTGCAGTATAACAAATAATAATAAATTAATTTTTTTAATCAACATCATAAACAACACGCATTGCATGTCAATCCTTTAATATCTATGATCAACTTGTATGTGTAGCATAATTCAGACCATCATATTTTATTTTGAAGCTGGCGTAGTCTCATTATCTTTGATATCACATGAGTCATCATCTACTAACAATTCTTTCATTTAATTCTTAAAACACATTACTGAATCCTCTCAATCCTTTAAGTATGATAATTTTTTCATGATATCTGATCATAATTTCAATTTCTAATCTAAAATAATATTTATAATTATAGAAAAAGTACACTTCAATTTTATATTAGATATCATATGAGTCAGTAGATCATATGATATCTTAGATAGCACATGATAAGTGGATCGATATGATTTTTATCAATTCAATATATTTATATTCTTATAATTCATTATGTGATAGAATAAAATAATAATTAATAACTAAATACTAAGATAACTCGCTTTTATTCAATGAACCACCATATTATTTGTGCCTAGCTAACTGAATAAAAAAATCATCTTTAAATAAAATATCAATGTTCTATAGATATCAAATATAGTATCATAATATATAAATATATTATCTAATATTTCATGAATCCAACAATCTGATTCTTCTACTTGGTTCACGCAGAATAGATATATATTTTAATATATTTTTTACTCCTTTCACTTTAACTCTAAGATTCATATAAACAATCAAACAATAAAAAGATTAAATAGATAACTAATATTTTAAATATTTTGTTTTTATCTTAATAATCATTATACTAAAATTATTATCCTTTATACCTGCTAATTATGCTACTAAGATTACATATATACTTAAGTACAAAACAAGTGATATGAGTATATTGACGAACACATATTTATCATATTATAAAAAATTTTTAAAATTTTAAAAATAAAATTCCTGTCAACTAGTTTAAATTATTAATAAAAAGCGCATCACTTTTACTATTAATATAGTCTGCTATTATGTGTTAATAACCAACCTTTAACTCTAATATTATATAAGTATAATTATAATGATGTCTAATATTCATTCAAATTATTTTTAAGATAACTAATAAATATAAAGTATAAAACTCTAGTTGTATTATAGGTGTCTTAAATATTTTAGTGAATTTTATGTATTTTCTAATACAGAAAAAAATTATTTTTATTTATGTTTTTATTATTAAGTTAATTAAGTAACATATATACCTAACATGAAAAATATCAATAAAAGACTCATCTATAATGATTTTGATAAATATATTAATTGTAATACTATTATTTAAAATATTATTAAATGTAATACCAAAATTTTTATTTTGAATATAATATTTTATAAAGATCCTCATTAAAGATTTATATATAATGGAGACATCATGAGGATAAAAAATTCCAATAAATTAAAAATTTTTTTATTTAATTTTCACTAAAATAGATAGTGAGAGGTGAGATATGTAAATGAAGTGTCATTGTGACTAGTTCGAAAGGTGGATGTCACAGACATCTCTCTATTATATTTCATAAACTTATTAATTATTAATTATTTTTTAAATTTAAAATATTTTATTATTTCATTCATACTGGTCAATCTAAAAATTTTATGATAACCATGCTAAAAATACATTTACATAATATAAACTACTTTAAATCCGATAAAAATATAATTAAAATATCCAAATTAGTAATCAATTTCATCATTTCTTCCCTCCCAAACTCATTGATATAAATGAAATTGTACACCTGAAGTTGAATCAACTTCAAAGTCTTATCCGCTAAGCTAAGTTTGTATGCGATTCAATATATTATTTTTTGGTGTATTGATCAGTATATCAAATAATGTAACTAATACCACTATTATTTCTATATGTATATATTTTTTATAATATATACATTATGTCAAATTTTCTTTGATATTCCTAATATATATATTTTAATTATGTCAAAGTGTGTTCACACTACTGAAATTAACTTATTTTTAGATTTTTTAATCACGTGAATGAAGACCATAAAAGAGAATCTAATTTCAGCTCTAAAACATTTTGGTCAAGTTATCATTATTTTTTAATTTATTTTTACTTTTAAATAAAATAAATTAAATCGATGTTTAAGTTTAATTCATTTTTTTATATTCACTATTTTATCAATTTTTAATATTGACTGAACTAAAAATAGAAGATTTATAAAATTTATTTTTTAATTTTTTACTTATTTTTTAAATTATTTATTAATTTAAAAATTACTAAATAAAATAAATTAATTTCAATATAATCACAATGTGTACCTTAACTTTATATGTGCAGCAGATACTTTAGATGCTCCACCTCATGTTCCGAACCTGAATGTCATGGCTCATCACCAAACTAATACTAGTGCTTCTCAAAATTAAAATTATAATTATTTTAAAAGTAAGCAAAAACATAGCACACTACCAATATAAGAACGATGAGAGAATATGAGATGACAGATTAATCATGAAAAAATAAAATTTTTGAATATGTTATTTAGAAAAAATAATTTGTATTATAAAAATATTTTTACTATTTTTTAAAAATTTTTTGGGCAAAAATCTGACATTTATTTTGAATTTCTACAAATAAATCATGAGATGCAATCAAACAACTCAAAAAAATATTAAAAAGTTATATTTTAAATTATAGCAAAAGGGAGAGTGACAAACATTATCCCGTCACTATTTCCTTGGCATCTAAACAGATGAGAAATAAAAGGAGCCATTTATAAAATGGCTGCTTATTTTTTAAAAATTTCATTGTGGCAACAAGTTGTGCCACCATGCATAGCATGCATGCTATGTCCGGCATGGCATGAGGCCCATGAGGCTCAGGCACAACACGACATGAGCCATGTCATTAGCCTGCACAACTATGATCAATGCACGGTTTTGGACTGTGTCATGCCAATCTTTATACGGCTGAATTGAGTTGTGTCTCATGCCGTGCCTAGGTCACCCGACCCACTTGACACCTCAAGACCAAAGACAAGCCTACCCATAAAGCCAGACAATCTTATAAACAATCCCTCTAACCTTGAACTTCCGATCGCTCCTCTGAAGAGACGTAAAAGTTGTACTTAACACCTGATTTCACAGGTTTTATTGTATTCTTGTTTTTTTTTTCTTTTTTCTTTTATTACTTCACTTGGTAGTACTAGGATACTCAATTATTCTTCTATAGTATTATCTCATTAATGATAATATATAAACATGATAAATGATATGGATACCAATGTTTAAAAAAATGTAAATGAGAAGTGCCTCATAACGAGACGTGCGCAAAATATCTCAAGGTGCATGAAAAAAAATAATGAACTTTATAGGCGTATGCCTTCTTCTATGAGGCATTTCAAGACGCATTTAAAACGTGTCTTTCACACCTCAAAGAAGAAGGCGAATGCCTAAAAGGTGTTTGCAAAAAAATAAAAAAAAAATCATAAACCCTAAACAGTGCCGATTAATTTTTTGGCGCTGCTCAAAAATTTTGACGCCGAAGCAGATGCCGAATCTGATGGCGACACTCCGCTCGAAATTCTCAATTTTTTGGCACTACTCCATGCAATCCGACATCCACGCCAAATAATTCTCGATTTTTTGGCAATGCTTCATATAATTAGATGCCAATGCCATATAATATCGATTTTTCTGATACTACTCCATAACTATATTTTTAATTATATATATATATAAAGTTATTCATTTATAGTTATACATAATTACATATAGTTATTCATTTATAGTTATACATAATTACATATAGTTATTCATAGTAATAGAATATATAGTTATACATACTTATCCAGCTTAATCTAAATAATTATATATATTTTTTAACATATAGATTGTAGTTATATATGTTAACTTAAATTATAGATATAATATATATAATTATAAATATTTATACATATAGTTAATAAGTAATATATAGTTATACATATAATTATAATTAGTTATATATAGTAAAACATACAGGTATTCAAATAATTATACATATAATATATATAAATTTGAAGATTGTTGCATATTAATATATTTTAATATAATTATAAATATGTATATATAGTTAAATATGTGATTATATTTATGTATAGTATAAAAAATAATGATAGATAGAATTATAGATATATAATTTTATATATAATTAATATATAGTTGTATATCTATATATAGTTAAGGTATAAAATATAGATAAATAATTTAAATAATTTATGAATAAAGTAGCATCATCCCAAAAAATATATATGATTATTCATATAGATATACATAAGCATTTATAATCAATTCAAGTAATTTAAATTCTCGTTTTAATTTTTAAATTATTTTCAATTATATCTTGTTATTATTTTTTTAGTCAATTTTATTATTATATAGAAATGTGAATAACTAAATATTATTTTTTTTAGGATGAGTTTATCTGATTCAAAAAAATCAAGAAAGATTTTGTGTGGATATATGTTTTGAAGTTTCTGGGGAGCAATATTTAAGATGTAAATTTTATAATCAAAGATGCGCGGGAGGAGTGAATAGACTCGAGCATCACTTAGCTGGAATTCATCATGACATGAAACAATGTCTCAAAGTTAGTGAAAATATTAGATTAGAATGCAAAGAGGCATTGATTAATTTTAAGGATCAAAAAATGAAAAAAAATAAATTACTCCAAAAAATTAGTATGAGTCCAATTTCAATAAATGAGAGTGCCTTATCTAAAACAAAAGCTATTTTAGAGAGTGAGAGTAAAAGTTGAAGTAGGAGTGAGAGTGGGAGTGGGGAACCTATTCCTAAGAGACCCATAAATAAATTTACCACTTCACAAACTCATTAAAGTACTTTTAAAATCAAGGTAGAAATAAGAAGAAAGAAAGAAAATATGTAAAAAAATCAGGAGGTTTATTTATTCAAAAGGTTTCTCATTCAACGCTATAAATGATCCTTATTAGATTCCTATGATAGATTCTGTTGTAAATTTTGGGATAGAGTTTAATCTTTCATCTATGCACGAATTTAGGATATGGATTATTAAAGAAGAGATGAATAACCTAAGTATAATTATGAAAAATCACAAAAAAGTTTGAAAACAATATAGATGTTTAATTATGTCAGATGGTTAGACAGATGAAAAGAGTTGATGTATTATCAATTTTTTGGTGAATAGTCCTACTGATATTTGATTTATAAAATTATTTGATGCTTCTTATATAATAAAAAATAAGGAATTTATGTTCAAATATCTTAATGACGTGATTAAATAAATTGGAGAGGAAAATGTTGTGTAAGTCATCACTAATAATGCTTCTAATTATGTGAATGCTGGAATGAAACCTATGAAAAAAAGAAAAAAAAATTATGGACTCCTTGTGCTACACATTGTATTGATTTGATGTTAGAAGATATTGAAAAATTAAATATTCATGATACTACACTTGCTCGAGCTAGGCAAGTAGTGAAGTTCATATATGATCATACTTGGATTCTTAGCTTGACGAGAACATTTACAAAAAATTATGAATTTTGTTTAGCAATTACACAGTTTGTTAATTCATTTCTTACTCTTCAAAGCATTTATAAGTAAAAGCAAGGTCTTATAATAATGTTCTCCTTAGAAAATTAATATTCAAGTAAATGGACCAAAAAGATAGATGTGAAAACTCGAAGTATAGTATTGTTTGATTCAAATTTGTGACCACATATTTTTTGCATTAAGAATACCGTTTCATTAGTTTGTATTTTAAGAAAGATTGATTCAGAGGAAAGATTAGCCATAAATTATATTTATGAGCTGATTGATTTTGCTAAGGAAAAAATTATATTTATATATGGGGGAGTATAGAGAAAATATGACACAATATAGAAAAAAATTGAAGCAAGATGTACTCCACAACTTTATCAAATTTTATATACAGCAAGTTGGACTCCACAACTTTATCAAATTTTATATGTAGCAAGTTACTATCTTAATCCTCAATTGAGGTATGAAGATAAGTATCTCTAATATTGATGAGATGGGGAATAAATTATTTGAATGCATGAATAGAATATTAGATTATCAAGAATATTTGAAAGCTGACATCCAGTTGAATTCATTTGACCAAATAATGGATAAATTTGAGACTTGTATTACAATTGATTTTTGAATATTAAGAAGTCCTACAGGTTGATGGAGATATTTTGGAGGTTCAACACCAAAATTACAAAAATTTACTATTCGAGTCCTTAGTCTTGCGTGTAGTGCTTCGAGATGTAAAAGAAATTGGAATATATTTGAATTGGTAATATTTTTATTTTTGTAAATTTTTATACATATATTTCCATTTCAATGCTAGAGAATTTTATTCCATTTTAACACGTAATTTTCTTTATTTCATTATTTGCAAAAAGATACAAAAAAAAAGACTTAAACATCAAATATTGAATATTCTAGTGTATGTAAGGTACAACACTGAATTGAGAGAATGAAGTCTATAAAAAAAACTAAATATTAATCTGATTTTGATAGAGAAGATTGATATGGATGATGAGTGGAATACGGATAAAGAAGATCTCATCCTCCCTCTTGATCTTTGTTAGATGCAAAATGATGAGTTATTCAATATTAATACTATTTGAGTTGTGTCATCCAACTCGCAACAGACTCAAGTATCGGATAAAATGATTTCTATACATTTCTACCAAAGAAATGTATAGAAATCATGCCTGCAGGCCATGCACTCGGGTCATGCTTGGCCCGACACATGACCCAACTTCTCCTGGACTAGCACGACACAAGTCGTGCCTTGGGCCGGCACGACCCGGGTCCATGCATGGTTCAGGACCATGCCAATTTGGGCCAGGAACAGCTGAACCGGGCCATGCCTGGGCCACCCAGCCCATTTAACACCTCTAAATCAAACTTTCCCCGATTAAATTTGTCCCCTCTATAAAGAACTTTATGTATGTTAAATGCATTGAAAGATGTAAGAAATTTCTTTTATTGTGTTACATTAATTTTTAAGATGTATTTAGTTAATTTCAATTGTTATTTACTTTGTTCCTATTTCATTATTTGTAATGCTTATTATAGGAGAATATAAAATTGATTTATCTCAATTAAAACTATTATTATAGAATGAAAATCAGATGAAATACTTGGGGTGTCTTAGATATCTCGACTAAAGGTCAGATATTCAAGAGATATAATTTTATTTGATATTGATACAACAAGATACACACCAGTCAAATTACCACATAATCCAAGTGTAGATATGCTCACCATTAACAATTCCTCTGTTGATTTAGAGGTGTCAATCATAGCATGTCGAGCTCACACAGATAAGGTACCGAAACTGGAAAATTCTAGAACATCATCATGAAAGGTTGACATGATGACCCACCTTCCTCGGTCAAGCATGACAAATCATGCCAAGTCAGGCTGGTAGTGGCAAGCCATTGGCTGGTGGCCAGTGCAGTGCCCAATGGGCAGGGTAGTGGCCACTACACTGCATTGCCACTGGCCTGGACTGTCCATGTCAGCCAACTAGCGCAGCAGCCAGCCATTCCAGTCCAATCTAGTGGCCATTGCACCATTGGCATTTATCTTTAAAATAAATTTTAATTTTTAAAATTTAAATATTAAACATACATTACATTGCACTGTAAATAAAAATGAATAATATTCACAGCTCAATAAAAAAAATACAACTATTTTATAGTTTTGGTTTAATCATGATATCATAAATAACAATAAATTAGAAAATTATAAAAATACATCATGATCACGACATCGATAATGAACAATGATCAACAACATAAATACTAATCTAGTCATCTGATATAAGTGATCAGTTTGTGTTTGTATGATTCAAATTATCATGTCTAATTCTGAAACTCGTAATAATAATGATAAGCTTGATATCCTCGATAATATGAGTCATCATCTACTAATAGCTCTTTTACTTGATCCTGAAAACTTATCTTTGGATTCTCTCAATTTTTTAAGTATAACAGTTCTTCTACGATATTTGATCATAATTTTGATCTCCTATTTAACATAATATTTATAGTCATATAAAAAATAAATTCTAATTCTATTCTATATACCATAACAATTAGTGAATCATGTGTCATATTATATTGGAAAGAATAAGTAGATTCATATAAATTCTACCAACTCAATTTATATAAATTCTTATTATTATCATATGATATATTTAAATAATAGTCAATATCTAAATACTAATATAACTGACTCCTATTTAATAGATCACCCAATCATTTCCTCATAACCTACTAAATGTCATAATGATCATATTTAAATATGATATACATGTCCATGACTATAACTAAATGACATAGTCATAATATTTAAACATGTTATCTAATTATTCGTAAACCCTACTATTTAGTTCTTTTAGTTAATTCATATAGATGAATATATTTTTAATATATTTTTTATCCTTTTTATTTTAACCTTAGGATTTATACAAACAACCAAATAATAAAAAGATATAATAAATGGCCATTATTTTAAATATTTATCTTTCATCTCAATAGTTATGATACTAAAATTAAGATATCATCTATACTTGTTAAACATACTGCTAATATTACATATGTATCTAAGTGTAATGAATATGATGGAAGCATACATAGATAAATACATATTTATCATAACATAAAAAATCTTTAAGAATTTTAAAAATATTATTTATCTTTCTGTCTATATATCCAATGATAAATTTGTCATTTTTACTATTAACATCAGATATCACTTATTGGTAATCAACATCTAAATCTAATATCAGATAAGTATAATTCTAATAATGTCAAACAATTATTTGAAATTTTTTTTATGCCACTAACAAAATAGAGAATAAAATTCTTGTCTTGTTGTTTGCTTGATATTTTCAAAAAAATTAATGAATTTCTTAAGTTTTCTAATATGAAAAATATTATTTTTATCTTTGTTTTTACTATTAAGTTAATTACATAGTACATACACTTGACATAAAAATATCAATTTAGAGACAATCTTTAAGATTCTCTCTAACATATTAATCACGATATTATTATTTAAAGTATTATCAAATATAATAGTAAAAATTTTATTTTTAAATATTATATTCCCAAATATCATTATTAGACATTCATATATAATAAAATTATCACGAGATTGAATATTTCATAAAATCTTTTTTTATTTAATTTCCACTTAGAATTGACATAGAAAATAGTGGTGCATGCAAATGAAATATCATTGAGACTGGCCTAAATGTTGAATGTCACAAAGATTACTCTATTGTATTTTCTATGTTTATTAATTACTAATTAATTTTTTAAATTTAAAATATTTTATTATATCTGTTGAGAAAGTGAGAGAGAGAGGGAGAGAGAGAAAACCTTTTTTTCAAGCGCCCTTCATTCACATTTATTTTTAATCACCATTATATTCAACACTCCCCCTCAAGCTGGAGCATATACGTCATGTGCACCAAGCTTGTTACAAATGTATTTAATCCTAAGACCTGTGAGAGATTTAGTGAAGATATCTGCTAGTTGATCATTTGAATTAATAAAACTTGTAGTAACACATCCTGATGCGATCTTCTCTCTAATGAAGTGACAATCAACTTCAATATACTTGATCCTTTCATGAAAGACTGGATTGGATGCAATATGTAATGCGGCCTGGTTATCACAGATGAGTTTCATCTCTTCATCCTTTCCAAATCTCAACTCTCGAAGAAGATGTTTCAACCATATGAGTTCACATGTTACCAAAGCCATAGCTCGATACTTGGCTTCAGCGCTAGATCTAACCACTACATCTTGTTTCTTAGTCTTCAAAGATATTAGATTACCTCCAATAAAAACACAGTACCCTGAAGTGGAACGTCTATCTGTGAGTGAGCCAGCCCAATCTGCATCTGTGTAACCAACAATCTCAGTATGACCACTGTTCTCGTACAACACACCTTGGCCTGGTGTACTTTTGATATATCGAAGAATACGGATTACGGCATCCCAATGGCTATCACATGGTGACTGTAAGAATTGACTAACAACACTCACAGGAAAAGAAATGTCTGGATGAGTAATGGTGAGA
The DNA here is from genome assembly GCA_029783825.1 of Sapria himalayana. Lineage (NCBI taxonomy): Eukaryota > Viridiplantae > Streptophyta > Magnoliopsida > Malpighiales > Rafflesiaceae > Sapria > Sapria himalayana. The sequence goes on from JAREIK010004938.1 coordinate 508,571, forward strand.
TAGTTCAATTTACCAACGAGTCGTCGATATCTCTCAGGGTCTCCTAAAAGCTCCCCCTATCCTGGTACAAGTTTGATATTCGGATCCATAGGTGTGTCTACCGGTTTACAATCTAACATACCGATATCTTCCAGGATGTCTAAAGCATACTTCCTTTGAGAAAGGACCACACCAGAACTGGATTGAGCTATCTCAATTCCCAAGAAATACTTGAGTTTCCCCAAATATTTGTCTGAAAGTGGGTAAAAAGATGTTACTTTAGTTACTGAATACCATCCTGATCACTGACTGTAATGACAATGTCATCCACATAAACAACCAGATAAATATACTGCCTCAAGAAGTTATGATGATAGAAAACTGAATGATCTGCTGTACTGCGAAGCATGCCAAACTCTTGAACAACAGAACTAAAACGACCAAACCATGCGAAGGAGATTGTTTCAAGCCATATAGAGAACGGCGTAACTTGCACACTAAACCAGACTCTCCCTGAGCAACAAAACCAGGAGGTTGCTCCATATAAACTTCCTCGGCAAGATCACCATGAATGAAGACATTTTTAATATCCAACTGATAAAGAGGCCAAGAACACATAGCAGCCATGGAGAAAAGCAGACGAACAGAAGCAATCTTGGCGACAAGGGAGGATGTGTCAGCATAATCAGAACCATAAATCTGAGTATAGCCTTTAGCAACTAAGCGGGCCTTAAGGCGATCAACCTGACCATCAAGACTAACCTTAATTGCATAAACCCAACGACAACCAACTGTAGATTTACCAGAGGGTAAAACAACTAAGATCTCAAGTGCCATTAGAGTGTATAGCAGCCATTTCATCCACCATTGCCTGTCACCAGCCTGGATGGGAAAGAGCTTCATGGGTGCTCTTTGGAAGAGAAACAGAGGATATAGCAGAGACAAAAGCAGAATAGGGTGAAGATAATCGATGATAACTCAAAAAATTATAAATAGGATGAGGATTACGAGTAGAGCGATTACCTTTCCGAGTAGCAATGGGTAAGTCATCAAGATGAGGGTGGATCGGGGCAGGAGAAACCGAAGGGATAGGAAGTGAGTCAGCAGGTGCCTCAGCAAACGGGAGAGGAGCATCGACACGAGGGCTGATGATGATAAACCTGAAGTGGTCGAGGAGGCACAACATCAGGTGAAGAGACAATGGGAATGGCAAGACTACAGAAACAGGAAGAGACTCATAAGTGGTGAAAAAGAATAGGTGAGTCCTCAAAGAAAGTAACATCAGCGGAGATAAAGTAGCGATGAGTCTCAAGAGAATAACAACGATAACCCTTCTGAAGTCTGGAATATCCCAAGAAGAGACACTTCATGGCTTTGGCTGAAAGCTTGTCCTGTCCAGGAGTGAGAATATGAACAAAACAAGTACAACCAAAAACACGAGAAGGAAGAAAATAAAGTGGTTGGTCAGGGAAGAGAAATGAACGAGGAATCTGATCATGTAAAACAGAGAAGGGCATATGATTAATCAAATAACAAGCGGTAAGAATAGCGTCCCCCCAAAAACGAAAAGGAACATTACTATGGAAGAGGATAGTACGAGCTGTCTCAACAAGATGTCGATTCTTGCGTTCAGCTACCCCATTTTGTTGAGTATGAGCACAAGAAGACTGATGAAGAATCTCATGATGAGACATAAATGAAGTAAATGAGGATAAAAAATATTCCCTAGCATTGTCACTGCGTAACACACGAATAGAAATATTGAATTAGGTCTGGATTTCTGCATAAAATTTCTGGAAAATAGAGAATAACTCAGCTCGATTTTTCATTAAAAATATCTAAGTACATCGAAAATAGTCATCAATTAAAGTGACAAAATACTGAAATCCTAAAGTAGACGCAGTCCGACAAGGACCCCAAACATCAGTGTGGACAAGCTCAAAAGGAGACTTTGCCCGATTATCCAAACGATTTGAGAACGAGACACGAGTATGTTTCCCAAGCTGACATGACTCACACGAAAGCGACAATAAAGTGGAAAAACGAGGGACCATCTTCTGGAACTTGGAGAGACTAGGGTGGCCCAAATGACTGTGAATGAGGAGAGGAGCATCAGTGAAAATGCAAACTATAGGAGATGAATCCGAGGTGAGGTGATAGAGGCCTTGAGACTCACGTCCCTATGCCAATCGTCTTCCCCGTACTCCGGTCCTGCAAGGTCACAAATTTATCAGAAAAGATAATAGAGTAATTAAGAGTACGAGTGATTTTGCTGATGGAAATAAGATTAAAAGGACATTCAGGAGTATAAAGGACAGAAGTGAGAGGTAGAGAAGGTAGAGGAAGGGCCAAACCAATACCTTTAGCCACAGTTTGAGAACCATTAGCTAAGGTAACAGTAGATAAAAGCAGAGGTAGTAGTAATAGAGGAAAAAAGATCCTTATTACCAGATATGTGATCAGAAGCTCCAGAATCTAGAATCCAGGGTCCAAGAGAAGATGTGTGGGTAAGGCAGGCAGAGGCATTACCAGGCTGGGCAACAGAGGCCTGAGATGCCTGAGATGCGGAGGAGCTCGGAGGCTGAGGCAGCTGAGAATCAGATGACTGGACCACATGGGCAGTGCGAGGAGGCCGTCCATGTAAATGATAGCAACGATCACGAGTATGGCCAAATTTATTGCAATAGGTGCAATGAGGACATTGGCCCCTACCTCGGTTACCACTGTGGCCTCCTTGAGTGGTAGTATGAAAAACTAACACAAAGAATCTGAAGTGCTATCAAATGGCAAAGTCTGAGTGGACGAGATACGAAGGAGGCGAGCAAACATATCATCCAAGGAAGAAACTGATGAACTGCCAAGAATCTGATCGCGGACAGACTCAAGATTCGGACGGAGGCCAATAAAAATAAGGACCATGAAGAACTTATCAAGCTGTATTTGTTGAGCCTCAACATCAAAAGTAAGAGACATCACAGTCAAGAACTCCTCCTTAAGAGAAGCAATCTGGCCAATATAAGTAGATAGATCCAAGTCCTGTTAGCTGAGATGGACAATAGCAGAAGCCACCTTATAAAGACGCTGGATATCATTCGTGTATAATCCTTTGACCTGAGTCCAAAATTTAAAACAAGTTTTGTAGGCCCGAAGAAGAAGAAGAATCTTAAGAACTGATTGCCACAATACACTACATAACTGGGCATCTATATTCCTCCACTGTACTGCGGTCAACCTCAGGGATATCTGTCTCCCGTGTAACCAGGTGATCCTCATATCCTTGACCCATAAACCATAGTTCAACAGAAGCTGACCAGGAAAAATAATTATCACTACCAATCAATTTCTCCGAAGTAATCATGAGAGATCCAGATATAATAGAGGAAAAATGAAAGTTTTAGCAGTCATATCTACTTCAGATTGAAGAGAGCCCTAGTACAACTTCAGATTGTGGTGTGGCAGCACCCGAAAGGTAAAGAACACTTCCGACGGCACGTGCAGGGATTGGGGTGGAGAAAAAGTAGCCGGAAATCGCTGGAAAGACTGTTCGGAGGGTCGGCGGAGACAAAAAATCCCCAAAAAAGGCACGTGCAGGGCTCAGATGGGAGAACCAAGGATGTAGGGAGGTTGGTCGACGTCAGGCGAGGCTGGAGGAGGAAGCGTGTGGACCATTTTTTGGCTCCGGCGCTTTGGGAAAAAATGGAGATCCCCTTCAGACATTCCTTGTGGTGTGGGCGGTGTCGGAAAAAGACGTTGCCGGGGACGTTCGCCGGAAAATTTTTTTTTTTTTTTTCGGCCGACCGGAAAGCTTTGGGAGAGAATTAGGTTTTCTCCCTTGGCTCTGATACCACGTTGAGAAAGAGAGAGAGAGAGAGAGAGAGAGAGAGAGAGAACCTTTTTTTTTCAAGCGCCCTTCATTCACATTTATTTTAATCACCATTATATTCAACAATATCAATAATACTTGTCAACCTAAAAATTATAAAATAATCAAGTTGAAAGTAAGTTTCAATAATATAAACTAGCCTAGGAACCTCCAAAATTTTAATCAAAAGACTAATACTAGTAATTAATTTTAGCAAGTTTTCTCTCCTAAATCAAAAGTCCAATTGATAAGTTAGGCTTGCTTGGGATCCAATAAAACATATTTTTTAATACATTATTCGACATATCTATTAAGGTGACTAATGTCACCAGTACTCTTACATGTATATATTTTTTATAATATATACTCTTTGTTAAATCTTCTTTGACATTCCTAATATTTTTGTTTTTAATTATATTAAAATGTATTTACACTACTAAAATTCACATATTTTTAGATTATTTAGGCACATGATTTGAGATAATGAAAGAAAACTTAGTTTTTACAATGGATATTTCAGTTTGACTATCATTATTATATATGTCAATTTAATTCATTTCTATAATATTCATTGTTTGTCATTTTTTTTAATCTAGGAGACTAAAAATAGGAGAAAAAGAGTAGTGTTTTTTAATTTTTTATTTATTATTGTTAATTTATTTATTTATCAAAAAGTATTAAATACAATAAAATAATTTTAATATAATATATACCTTAACTTTATATGCTTGCAATAAACATAATTTCACCTCTATCTCATATTCTTATGCATAGAAATCATAGCTCATCACCAAAATAACTTCGATGCACCATCAAATAAAAAAAATGTAAATAAAAAAAATAATAGCAAAAATTAGTGCACTATGTCAATATATAAGCTAAGAGAGAAGAAAGAGAAGAAAGAGAAGAACAGATTAAAAATAAACTATAAAAAATAAAATATATCGATGTACTATTTATATTTTTTTTAATTTTTTTTAAGACAAAAATTTGTTAGCTATTGGATTATTACCATTGATTCGTTGATTGTATTCCAAGGTTGTAAAAAATATAAAAAAAATATTTTTTTAATTAAGACCAACAGGACAATGACAAGTGTGATCCTATCATGTCGTCATGAAGTCCATGGGACCCCACCCTTGCACAACACAAGTCGTGCCATGTGATAGCATGTCATCGATCCAGGCATAATTTTGGATCATGCCATACAAGGTTTGATAAGGCTGAATAATGTCGTGAGGCGGGTCATGCCAAAGCTACCCGACCCACTTGACACATCTAAGTTGATTCCACTAGATATATGAGAATCATAAGAAAATAAAATATATAACAATAATCAGTATAATATTATCTATATTATTAGTATAATTAATTACATTTAGTTTTATTTTAAATAAACTCATATCAAAATAATCCTCAAGATTCTTAGATATATAAATATAACTTTAGGATGCAAGATTTCATCTAATGATTAGGGTATAGTTAGGTAGAGGCATGCTCAAATTCCAATTGGGCTCTAACAATTATAAAGAACAATCCACTATCGAGTTTTATATATTTCTTAAATAGATACTTATCTCTTGAAAAGTAAGTTATATATTATTATTTATAAATCCAGTAGAGAGAGAGAGAGTATATAACTATGATATCGACTACTTCTAAGCTAGAATAAATAAGTTACTTCTTGGAAGCATTAGCTTACTAATTCAAATACTGATAATATTTTATCATAACACCCAAATAGTTCAGCACATTTTTTACCAATATAACATTTCATGAACAAAAAAATATATTAAGATTGAGTATTATTTTATGCATGAAAAAATTCAAGATGGTTTGATAGTCAATGTCTATGTACCTACCAGCGAGCATATTATAGACATTTTACCGAAGATTCTAAGAATGCCATATTTTTCTTCTCTCTTCTAAGTAGAGTATCAACCACATATACACACCAACTTTATAGTGAGTGTTGATGTTTACTTCTATGTGATTTTTTTTGTTGATTTAATTTCTTTTTTAATGAAAAAAATAGCTTTTTCTTTTTGGAATTCTATGCCAAAAAAAAACCATAAGCTCAGTAACACTCAATACAAATGCGCATAAGGAGAGAACATTATATATTGTGTAATTCTAATTGGGGCATCACAGAAATTTGAGTGTTCTCATCCATAATGCAAATATAAAAAAAAATACAAAATAAAAAAATAATAAATTGTAAACTAAAACACTCTCCTCAAGATAATGCATAAAGGTACAAAACACAGTTTGGAGGAGATAAATTTAAGTTTAGACATTTTTAAGACCATAAATTTGTCGACTAGCTACTCAACTATATGAATATAAATTGTAATAATGAGTTTATCTTAAACTTTACTTCATGAGGAAGAGTTCACCTTTGTGTGTTTCGTTCACTCGCGAAACACCGGATTAGAAGCTATGTTCCTTGCCACATCACTATCATAGTAAAGAGTAGTAAGACATTAGAGTAAATATCCAATCTTGAGAATGTGTCAGATCAAAGTATCTCGTGAGTGACTGTTGTCATCATCGAGAAATTTGTCTTTGCACTATATTTCAAAATAACTATTTACCTTTTACTTTTCTATAATATAAAATTATCTCCAATAAATATACAAAATCTTATTATATATTTTCTCTCAGTATAAGCTAGTATCCAACTCTAATCTAACTATTTGACTAACTTGATAATAATTAGATAGTTAATCTTTTATATGATTCTCCTGTAAATAATTAGGTCAGTTACACAAGTCGCATCAGATAAAAAATCAATACTAGAAACAATAAACATAATTACTAGAACGAAACATACGAGCCTAACCACTATAAAAGTTTTGAAGATAACCAAAGATAATAAAAAAATCTACAAACCAAGTGCCCCATCAATAACAATAATTTAAAAAGAAAATAAAGTATACAACTATATTCTATAATACCCTCCATCAACTTGGTGTGTATAAGTCCAAAATACTAACATAGAAAAAAAAAATAAGTTGATATCCTTTTAATACATGCATGAAGATGTTTGCTAGCCATCCCACTGTCTGAATATATGTTTTAGTGATGATTCCATCTTGGATCTTCTTCTAGAGAAAAAAATATTTCATCTCTATGTTCTTCGTCTACTCGTGAAATATTAAATTTGAGACTATATCTCACTGTTTGGCTATCACAAAAAAAAAATAATAGAATAAGAAATTGGATATCCGATCTCCTAAGTAAAAGCCAAATTCACAATATCTTACAAGTAATAATGATCATTCATCTGAACTCTATCTCTGCACATGATATCTCGTAGCAACTTTCTACCTATTATTTTTCTAGGCGATATGATTGCCTTTGAAAAAAGTATAAAATCATATAGTAGATTTCTTCTCAGAGTAAGTTGGTGTCCAACTCGAATCTAAATACTTGAGCAACTCTAGGTACCCATAATTTTTAAAAGAGATCCTAGACCCTTGAGATTTCTTTATATACTTTAATATGCGAAAAAATGCATCAATGTAAATCTGATGAAGAACATTTAAAAAATAATTAACTATACTGACTATATATATTATATCTAATCGGATAATAGTCAGATAATTAATATTTACTATAATTATCCGATAATAAGTAGAATCAATTAGAGATATTATATCAAAAGTAAAGTTAATATCTAGATCAATATTAATATTTGTTAGAGCACGACCAAAAAATTTAATCTATATAAGAGTATCAAACATATACTTCATTTATGATAAGATAGTACCTCTTTTAGAGTAAGCAACCTCTATACCAAACAAATATTTGAATCTCTCAAAATTCTGTCTGGAATTGTGAGTAAAGATACTTTTTGTGTTGTGTGATTCCCAACTTCATCATCTCTCATAATCGATAAATCATCTACGTATATAATTAGTAAACTCGACCTACCATCAAGGTTCATATTAAAAAACATTGAAAAGTCTATAATATATATATGCAAACCAAATTAGATGATTGTCTAAATAAATCTCACAAGTCAAGTTCTCAATGATTTTTGCAAGCATTAAAGTATCTTCTATAATCTATATATCATACTTGATTGTACTACTCAAAACTCAAGTAACAGTTTCATATGCATCTCTCACTCAAAGTCACCATGAAGAAATTATTCTTCACATCTAGTTGGTATATCATCCATTTGTGTGATGCTATTAGTGAAATGAGAATCTAAATTGAATCCATCTTGACCTTTAGGGATAAAGTTTCTTGATAATTCATACTAAATATCTGAAAGAATTCTCATGCTACAAACCTCACTTAAAGGTGAACTACCTTCCTAATTGGACTGACTTTCATAATAAACACTTACCTGCAACCAACAAGAGACTTCTCCATAGGTTGTGGTACTAATTTCCAAATTCTACCGGAGTGAACGACATCAATCTCTTGCATCATGGCATGCCATTATCTCGAGTAAAAGATATATTTGAACCTATTACTCTCTCTTACTTTTCTATAGTCTCATTTGGACCTTTTGCTGAGACAGAGAATCACTCGACAACTATATATGAACGTATCGGTTCACAATATGATGACTCTTATGAAGACATCATATATTGTTGTATAATATAATGATCCACATAATACATACTAAATCTATCCGATACATACTTTAATACAGCATTACTCATTATTTTTTAAAATATTTTTATCAAATTGATTTTTTATTAATTTAGGAAATATCTAAAAAATAATAAAAAACTATAAATTAAGATAAAACAAAAATACTCAAGTGTATCGTGAGCAATCATTTCTTAAAGTAATCAAATTTTTAAAATTTTATTTTTTCGTATCTTTACTAAGTCCTCAATACATTTGTATATATCAGATCAAATGAATTTTCACTCATACTAAGTTGATGTGTATGATAATAAATTCTAATATATTTTTATAATTGACATGTTTCGTACGTTACTATAGAGATGCCCTTAAATCTATGATAAAATATTTTCAACTTCACCAATTATGAATAAATAGGTTGAGAGTATATAAATAATGGGTCCAACACACTCAAATAACAATTACAAAATTTTATCATAAAAAAGCAGACATCCATTCTGCTCAATCACAAAGGAAATCATGCTCTCAGTCTTTTGATTCGGCAAATAAATATTTAAAGAGAAAATAAAATCAAAATTGAGATTCCTAAAAAGAAAACTCACAAAAAAAAGGCAAACAGAATACTAATTAATAAGTAAAATACATGAAAGAAATAATAAACCTAGTTAAAATTGTCCCCCATAATTTTTTGATAACTTACCACTAGCTACTATAATATTCAAGAAGTATGAATAAAATATAATAAAAAAATAATAACATATAATATGAGTATTAGCTTATAAGTCAATAATCTATGAGTGTGGAAGTAAAGGACGAGACATAATGACTTTGATCATCTACTTGGTTCTTTCAAATATATGTAGTATCCTAGGTATACTCCAGAAATAATATCAAATATCTGTCTCAAGTATAGCCCATCTTTCTTTATTGTGCACTGAAGTAGAAATTTCCTCTATCTTTGTTATAATAATATTTTTTTCATTCTCAATACATAAATTCAGATTCGAGTTTCCAAATATGCACCTAAAACCCAACCAGATCTATCTTCCCTCAAATAAGCAATAAATCTCAACTTAGATTTTTTTTTTCTTTTGAAACCCTAAATTGGGTAAAATTAGAAATTTAAAAAAACATTGAAGCCTTAATTTAGTGAATTCCTTAAACACCAAATTGGAGAATTTCCCAAAACCCTAAATCGGAATTCTTGAGATAAAGCTTGCCTTCCACCATGTGCCCGCATAGAAACTCTCAAGTGTGTCCGTCATGCTTCCAATGGCATCACTGCAATGGGTGTAGCAATGCATCTATCATACCTCCAACGATATCGTAGCAATGTGCATTGCGATGTCTCCATCACAATGAAAAAGGACATAATGTGTTTTTTTTCTAGAACATAAGCATTCACCATGCCAGTGTGGTGCATGCCTGTCTCTCCCCGGCCTTACTCACACATGCACCCTAGAATCTATATTCCCTAGGGATATCAATTTTGATACCATGTACGAGATTGGGGGTGGAGGGGGAACCCAACAAATCTCACTATATTACAACAACACAACTCACACCTTTGTGTGGCGGACACAGGGGTCGAAAGGAGTCACATGTTTTATGGATGAGAACACCCATTATGTGGGGTGCCCCAATCCAAACTAGTTTGTGATTCACTTGTACACTTTTTAATGAAGTTTATGGATGTTATTTCATGTGCTTACATGTCTACACACTAATTTGAAAAATTGTTGCAATTGTATGTTTTCATTTTTTTGGATTATTTATATAAAATGATGTAATGGAATGCTCATAATATAAAAATGCTAAATTTCTATGACTTGCACAGTTATTAAAATAAAAAATTAGTGTTTATTTTTTAAATTTTTACTGTATTGAATTTAATAAATAGTAACAAAGTAAAAGGTAGCTTCCAAATAAATTGCATACCTCTGGAGCCATCCACCGATATGTTCCTGTTTCAGCTGTCATTACACCATTATGAGTCTGCACTCTTGCAACACCAAAGTCAGCAACCTTGACAACCTGCCCAGAAATGTTTTTAATGGCACCCAACCTTAACAACATGCATACCTCTGCCCAGAAATGCATGCATAAATGTCAACCATATGCTTAACTCACTTAATAACATAAACTCAGTTTCCAAACAAGGGAAATAACTCTTCTTGAGGTTCAATTTTATTTCAGTTGTAGTTTACCATACTTTTTCTTTGTTTTGTTTGAATAAGGGCACTCAATATGAAGGTTACCTCAACTTGAGTGTATATGTGTTTTGTTATATTTTTTAAAATTAAGAAAATATAATACCATTTTTCTTCTTTCCTTTTCTCTCCTTCCACTCCTCTCTTTCTCCTTGATTCCCTCCAAATCCTAACATCGGAGCATTCCATAGCAGTTTGGCACCTATAACAGTGGTTTGGCGGCTGATGATAGGTGGCGCAAGGTGAGTGTGCATGGTGACGCACCATGCACAAGTGCCAGTGACAATGAGCATGGACATTCGGTATCTATAACGGCACCGCTGTCGTCCTATGGTGATACTAGAGTGGTACACTGATTTATAGTATTTTTAGTGATGGTTTCCATGGCAGTTCATGTGGCAATTCAGTGGTGTGTGGCAACTACGTTGTGGTGATGCAGTGGTGTGCAGTGGCTGTGTTGTTGTGGTCATGGTGAAATGACCGTGCAATGTTCTGTGGTGGTGTAGTGGTGTCGTGGTGATGTATACACACACATTTTATTTTATTTTTTGTTTATGTTGAGGAAGAATGGTGATGATCAATGTGAGATTACTATAAATAATACAGTGAAAATTAAAGACGAATACTTATTCATTATGAGCTACTTTGGTGAGTGCTTAGATTTTAAGTCAATGATATCTGAGGTACTTATTGGATGAGTTGCCTGAGATCAAGTCAAATGATTAATTGGTGATTAATACATAATTATTAATTACTGATTTATTTGTGGCAATCGATTGATCCGAGTATGACCAACATATTTAATTCCTGTCACACATGCAAGATGATTGAGACTTAAGCATGTTGATATACTATCCTGATGTATTTCATTGATGTGAGAGTGATATATTATAGTATGGATACATATCCTTAGTGAGAGAACACTTTTAGTTCTCTCAAAAATTTATCAAAGAATAATTCAAATATTTATAAGTATACCTAGATCACACAGAATTAAAATTATCAGTCAGGCTACTATAGTGACTCTTCAACATGGTGACCACCTATACTTTGTTTCAGCGCTAAGTGGTTCAATTGTTAGGTGATCTATAATCCACTGATTAAAGAATCACATAAACATTCAAGTAACCACTGTGAATAATTCATATGCCCAAGCCTCCATAGACAAGGTCATCATTGGAATCTGACTTTCTCCATTTAAAAATGTGATACCATGGAGCAAACCAAGTCACGACACACATAGCACCCTACTAAGCACAAACACAACACTTACTATGCACCCACCGTGCACCAAAACTACTGCCATCATGCACCAAGACTACACCCACTACACATAAACACTGAGCTCATTATGTGCCAACACTAAACCTAGTGCGCATTGTTAGGGTTCACACACATTGCATACACTTCCTACTACTCACACATGCACGACACACCCTCATTGCACACATGGTGCATTGTGCACGTAAAGGAATGGGCATCAATGTGCATCGAATGTGGTGGACGTGCGACAGAGGGCTGAGGTGCAAGATCATGCACCTACTATTCCTACATCTATAGTGCACACATGTATTATTACATGTGTATGTAAAGGTGTCAAACAGGCCGGCCCGGCCCGGCCGGCCCATTTTTTTTTTGAGCACGGGCGTGCTTTCGTGCCAGGCCAGGCTCGTCACGGTTACTGCACCGTGCTTGGCCCGACACTGTTTAAAAAGGCCGGGCCCATCACGGCCCACTGGCACAGGGCCGGTCCCAGCACGGCCCGCTAGCACGGCGGGCCGTGCCGTGCCTGGCCCGCTCGGACCTGGCCTGGCCATACGGGCCAAACCGGGACCGCGAGTCGGGTCCAATCAGACCCGACCCGTGGTCTTTTTTGCGGGAGGGGAAAAGCGAGGAGGACACGGGACGAACCCGTGCCGGTGTGCCGTGCCACGGGCACCGAACTGTGCTGGGCCAGGCACGGCACAGCACGGATCATGCCTTACCCGGGCACGACACCAGCACGGGATTTTCCCGTGCCGTGCCTCGTGTCGGGCTGGGCCAGCCGGCCCGGTTAACTCCTCTATGTGAATGCATGTGTGCATTGTACTATTACAATGCACGTTTCTCTTTTTTTTTCGAGGAAATCCTAGAGTTGGAATCTGATATCATATAGAAAATTAAGCCATAAAATTATAATATTCTAATAAAAAACTCAATGTAAAAATGATATATAAAAGAAACCTTTATAATAGACTAATCAAATTGAGACGATTCACATGTTCAATGATATTATCTATAAATCATCAAGGAATCAACATGAAAGAGAAAAACAAATTGTAAACTATAACTCAATGAATCATGTACAAAGAGCATACCTTATAAATACAAACTAACTAGATTGGGATAAACTATATATTAGGTGCTCCAATGCAAAGAGTAAGCAAGAACAAACAAAAAACATAAATGACAATATAAACCATAATAGTTTTATAATATAGTTCATTAACAATAAATTGTATAGATGATAAAAAGAGTGCGCTTGGGTAAGCTACCCGCCTAGCTAGCCAGATCATTACTGAAACAAAGACCACATTTTTTTTTTCTTTTCATTTTTTTTAAAAAACAAAAAATTAGTCAGGCTCAATCCAACCTACCTTTAACACACATAGGATATTCAGGCTGAGTCAAGCTTGCATTTTGAAAATATAGGTAGGACTGGCCCATTAGGCTCAGATCATTACTTATTGTCAGGAAAATAAAGAACAAACAAAAAAAGACCAAAAAAAAATCTAATTTTATTTTTCAAAAATAGATTGTTCAAAGAATTTTATCATTAGCTAGACACTATTCTAATTAGTGAAACAAGAAAATAAAAAATAGTTATCTATAAATAACTATTTGCTTCTTAATCCATCACTTGTGAATCAAAATAAAAGAAAAACAAAAGGTTCCTAAACCTGAAAGATTAGGATACGTTTGTCACTAGTTAGATACAAATTTATCATATTTCACTTTAGGAGTTTAGGTGTGGTGGCTGGTTAATTGATAAACTTTGTATGGATCATCCTTTTAAAAAAAAATTATGATGGAGATAACCATCTCCCTCTCATCTTTCCTCTTTCCATGTCAGAAGAAGTCCCATCACGTTTAATGCCAAAATAGTCAAAATATAATAGAATAGTGCAACAAAGGTATCATCACCAAATTATGTTGAACTGATTAGAATCAATCAGATCAAACTAACCTAACCAAGCATAAAACTGAGTCACACCAAAATTAGGCCAAACTAACTAACACTAACAGCTTCAATAAATAGTATTCACAATTTATCACTAAATTAAGTGTAACAAACTTAACTAATCAAAGACCAAGTCACACAAGAAATCACCACCAACAATGGTGCTCGATGGCAATTATAATTTTCTCTATTAAGTCTCAACCATTCGGGTAACTACTTGGGGTAAATCTAATAACTGGAGATTTGAATACCTAAATAAAAAATTCTAATAAACACAAAATTTCCTCAAACCATGATACTTCTTTTGACAAATAATGAGCAACAAGCCAAAATAGAAGCAACATATGAATTCTCAGTATATAATGTAAGGATCCAATCGGATTGGAGCATCCCATATGTTGGGTAATGTTATCCATAAAATAGAAATAAAATAAAAATAAAATTAAAAAACTATAAATCACAATGCCCCTGTTCAAGCTGATACATATAAGTTTAGAACATCAAACATTTAAAAAAAAAAGATTAATTATATCAATTTTACGACCTTAATAAAAATATCCATAAATACTTTGTTATATGAGTATAGGCTATACAAAGGTCTCATTATGTATCTTCTCCTAGATAAAGAAGCAATTCACTTCTATATATTTTGTCCGATCATATAACATTAAATTAAAAATTATATACCTCATTATCTGACTATCATAATAAAACATAGTGAGAGAGAAAAAATCAAATATCCTCAATTAAATATCAGATCAAAAGTATCTTAAAAGTATTAGTAGTTATGGCTTTGAATTTTGTCTTTATCCTTGATCTCAAAACAATAATTTTTTTTCTTACTTTTCTAAGAGATAAAATTAATTTCAAAAAAATATATAAAAAATATATCATAGACCTCCCTTAGGTGCAAGTTGGTGCTCAATTAGAATTAGAATAATCAATTAATTGTAATTGCCTATGATTACTAATAGATATCCCAAACCTCAAAGACTTATTCACATATCTTAATATGTAAAAAATTATATTTGGATAGACTTGTCAAAGAAACCCTAAAAAATGATTAATTATATTAAATACATAATTAGAATTGATCTATTTATAGTCAGATAATTAAATTTTCCTATAATTCTTCAAAAAATAATAGAGCTAATTAAAAAAATCACATCAAATAATAAAATATATATCTGAATCAAAAAAATATCTACTGGAGTACAACTTAGAGATCAATGTCTATCAAAATAGTATTTGCATATCTACTAAGTGACAAGATACACTGTCCTGGAATAGGCTACCTCTATATCAAAAACATATCTGAGTTTCACAAGATCATTCGTCTAAAAATATGATGGAAGATACTTTTTGAATTGAATGATTCTCAACTCGTCGTCTCGCATAATAAAATCATCATATTATTTAAACTCCAAAAAAAAAAACATAACACATATTTATAACACGAAAGAAAAGATTACTTATGAAAAATTCACAAACCAAACACTCAATGAGGATGACTACTTTAGAACATATAATACCTTTCACAATCTACAAAATATGACTGACTATATTGCTCAAAAAAACAAGTCATTGCTTTATATATACCTCCTCCTCATAATCATCATAAAGAAAACTATTCATACAAGTCTTTTTGATGTATCTTTGAATTAGATAGTGAAATAAGAATCTATAAAGAAGCTATCTTGATCATAAAGAAAACAAATTGTGTTAATTTATACCAAATATCTGAGTGAATATACATATTATAAATTTCTTAAAAGAATTTATATTCTCATCTAGACATGTTTTCATAGTAAAAATACACCTACAACCAACAATAGATATTCTCACAAGTTGTGGTACTATTTCCTAAATCTTATTAGAGCAAAGATCATATAACTATTATAACATAACATAGTATCATCTTAAATGAGATAACATCTGCGAAAGATATATAAATATTCTAGCCTCATTAAGAAAAATAAAAAAAAGAATTAATAATATAGAGAAAAATATATATAATAAAACTTATAAGATTGAGTGTTGAGTACAACTCTTTCATCTCTTTCATAGTTATTTAAGGCGCAAGGCGCAAGGTGCACTAAGGAGCAAAAGTCTTTTGAGGCCTAAAGGCGCAAGGCGCACTTGAGGCGCGGGCTTTTTTATTTGAGGCGCACCCAGCCTAATACACATAAAAATTATATATTTTACTAAATATAGTCTTTAATTTTCATCTAATAATAAACTAAAAAATATCAAAGATAAAAATCAAATATTAATAGTGCTCTCATCATCTAAACATTCAAAGTTTCAAAACAAAATAACAAATATTCAAATTCTAAAACAAAATAAACACTCATGTATCTACATCTAAATCTAAATCAAGAAGTCTTCATCAATATCATCCCCATCATCAATTTTCCACTCTCCCTCTTCTTCATCTTCCTCTCCCGATGAATAGATCATCTCTTCATCTTCATCAATCAAAGCAAGAGTAGGAGTATGTTTAGAGCTAGATGATATTGACTTTGGTGTTGGTGTTTGTGTTTTGCTTGGTTTAGCTCTTGTATAAACCCTAAGCTCCTCAGCTCCACTAGCTCTTGCAACATCACCCCATGTTAAATCATCACCTTCAAACACCAGATCATCTTCTGCAACACCTTCATCTGTCATTCTTCCCATCAAATATTCGTTGCTATCATCTATTTCTTTAAAGATAATGGGATCAATTGTATGATGCTCGGTGTATCTTTTCATCAAGGTTCGGTTGTACTTAATGTACACTAAATCATTTAAGCATTGATGGTCCAACCTATTTCTCCTATTACTATGAATCTGAAAAAATAAATAGTTTTCATAATTATATCTCAATGTTTTAGTTTTGAAGAATCTGAGTTACATTAAATAATATTGTAACTTAAAGACACAAATTCAATTGCATGTAATTACTTTAGTAGCTTACATTCTCAAAGATATTTCAATTCTTTTCACAACCTGATGCACTACATGTTAGTAGATGTGTCAACCGGGCCGGGCCAGGCCGGCCCGACACGAGGCACGACATGGTTCGGTCGTGCCTGGGCCGGCTCGGCACGAAAAAATTCTATGCCCGGGCCCGTGCCGTGCCCAAGGTCAGGCACGAGCCGTGCCGTGCCTGACCCGGTACAGTTCGGCCCATGGCACGGCACACCGG
The DNA here is from genome assembly GCA_029783825.1 of Sapria himalayana. Taxonomy (NCBI): domain Eukaryota; kingdom Viridiplantae; phylum Streptophyta; class Magnoliopsida; order Malpighiales; family Rafflesiaceae; genus Sapria; species Sapria himalayana. The sequence continues at coordinate 525,637 of JAREIK010004938.1, forward strand.
TACGGGTTCATCCCGTGTCGGGTGTCCCTTTAGCCCCACCCCGCGATGGCCCCTCCCGCAAAAAAGACCGCATGTCGGGTCTGATTCGACCCGACCCATGGTCCCCGGAATCCCGAACCGTACGGACAGGCCAGCCCGAGCGGGCAAGGCAAGGCACGGCACAGCCTGTCGTGCCTGCGAGCCGTGTCGGGCCCGATTATTTTAAACCATGTCGGGCCATGCACGGCATGGTACAGTAACCATGTCGGGCCTGGCCTGACACGTATGCATGCTTGTGCTCAAAAAAAAAATTGGGCCAGCCCAGCCCGTTTGACACATCTACATGTTAGGTTGAGAACCCTCAATGCAAACTTTTGCAAACTTCTAACATTTGATCCAAACTTACCCTATCATTCAGCTATAATTAATATAAATAAATTATTAGTTGAACATTTCACCTATTTTAACCAAACATATATAATAATTTCAATGCACTAATTAACAAAACTAAAGGACTAACCTGAAGATTTAGTCTTTCTTGTTCTAATGGCAAACTTATTACCAAAAAGATCTCTAGCATGCATGTACAAGTTGAGTTGTGATATAATTGCATCTTGTTCATCTCTGTTTTTCACCAATCTCGAAATACAACTACATATATCTTCAAAGATTTTTGAATATAGCTCAATTCCTAATCTTTCTGTATCATAATAGAATTGTGGGTTCAAAAAATACCCAGTTGAATGCAAAGGCCGATGAAGTTGAACCTCCTATTAATGATTTCCTTATACTTCTCTTCATTCTCATTAAAGCTTTTGATGATGATTTCCTTCTCCTTTTTCATAGCTACATAAATGTAACACATATGAGGTCTTTTTTCACCATCCACCAAATGAAACACACGTACAAGAGGATCTGACACCTTCAAACAAAAACACTACAGTATTCCAAAAAGAAGACAAAAATTATATTGGCCACATTTTTTCCCTTTTGCTCATTTCCCCATTTACTTTCCGTCCAATCTGAACTAGTAAACATCTTCCTTAAGTTGTTTCTTTGTTCATTGATACGGAATAAGATGATAAAGGTCATTGCAAACCGAGTCTTAGCATTCCTTAACAACTCTCTTTGCTCAGTAAATCTCCTCATCATGTTGAGCAAACCCATTCTATTATAGATATAGCCGCTTATGAATATGGCCCTCTCTATTATCTTTTTGATGTGTGGTAGTTTTTCAATATCTTCTAGTATCAAGTCAAGACAATGTGCGGCACATGGTGTCCAATACAAATGTGGTCTTTTTATTTCCAACAACCTCCCTATATAATTTAAATACATAATAAATAGATAATAAATGTAATAACTTACATAAATAAGTAAATGAAAATTTGAAATTAAATTATATGTACCTGCCGCCACATAATTTGAAGTATTATCTGTTATCACTTGAACAATATTGACTTCACCAACTTCCTTGACCCAACTATCAAGTAATTCAAATAATTTCTCTCCCGTCTTGACCATAAAAAAAACATCAATAGATTTCATAAACACAGTCCCTCTTGAAGAATTCACCAAGAAATTCACCAATGACCTTTCCTTCCTATCAGTCCATCCATCTGACATAATTGAACATCCATTTTACTTCCATCCTGTGAAATGAACCTCCATTGAAGCCTTTGTGAGAGCTAATTCTTTCTTGAGGTTAGTAACCCTTACATCATGAAAACTTGGTCCCTTGTAACCCACACCATATCGCCCAATTGTCTCAAGCACTGGTTGGAAACTAGCATAGTTCACTGCATTAAATGGAATTGCAGCATCATACATCCATCTACAAAATAGTATATCAGCTCTCTTCTTGGTCTCTTTCTTGTATGCATTGTTGATAGTAGTTTGAGTATTTTTTCTATTTTGAATAATCATTTCTGGATTAGAAGTAAAGAAATGATTCATAGGACCTTTCTGTCTCATTCTCTTTATGTAACTACCACTAACACTACCACCACTTCCCCCTCCATTACTACCACCACTAGAAACATATTTTCTTTCCCTTTTGCTAGTAACCTCCAGGTCTTCATCATCTTCATCTTGGAACCCAAACATATCCTCATTCACATTATGACTTCCAAAACTTATTTGATTTTTTTGAGTTTTTTTGGCTAGCATATAATCTTCTATTTCTTTTCTAACATGTTCGGGACATCTTGTACACTTTTTCGAATTTCTAAATCCTCCAACAAGGTGTTGCTTTTGTCTATAAATACCTCCTTTAGTTACTATATCACAAAAAATACAAATAAGTGTAGATGTATCTTTCTCATTTAATAAACAATCATATTTCTATCCCGGATCTTTTCTTTCACTTGAGGCATCTACTTTAACCTTTATCTCTTTGTCTATTTTTATGTATCTTTACAACAAATCTACAATAAAATGACAAATATATTAAGAAAAAAATGAAGACATATACATTATATATTATATATTATAAATTTATAAATTATAAACATACTCAATCTTTGCCAAACAACTAAAACTATTTATAATTTTTGTTCTAATTATTTCATAATTTTCATAAAATTTTTAATGATTTTTTTCTATTTTTCATTAATTTTCAGAATTTTTTTCCTTTTTTTCTGCATTAGTTTTTTGAAAATTACATATTTTTTTCAAAGTATTATTCAAAAAATTTTCCTCTAATTTTTAAGTATTTTTTGAAAATGTTTTTTTACCTTTTGAAGAATTTTTTCACAACAAAAATAGGTAAAATGAAAAAAATACATTTTGAGCCTTTTCTTCTTTTTCTCTCCTCTTCAATACAGCCTTAAGAGTATTTTGGTAGGGTTGTTTTGAGGGTTTTAGGGTGTAACCCGAGAAAGAGAGGGTTTTATACGGCTTAAAATCACAAAACTCCAAAATGACATCGTTTTGATTCTTGGAAGACCAAAACGACATCGTTTTGAAGGTGGCATTTTTTTATTTTAAATCAGAACCTCAAAACGACGTCGTTTTGAGGGTTTTGTTTTTTTTTAAAAAATCAAAACCAACTCAAAACGACGTCTTTTTGGGTTGTTTTGATATTTTAAAAAAATATAACCCAACCCAAAACGATGTCTTTTAGGGTTGGATCAGCCGAATACGTCGTCTTCCCCGACGTGCTCCTCCTGCGTTTTGCCTGGTTTCGCCTCTCGCCGCTTCTCCCGCCGTTGCTTTTCCTTTCTTCTCCGACGAAATTTCCCCATTTCCGACGGCGAATCCGGCAAAAAAAAAGGAGAGGAGAAGAAGGGCGTACCTGGCTTGACGCCTGTAGCCGCCGAAACTAGAAGTCGACGCCTGCTGCGCCTCATCCGTCTGCGCCTCGCTTGAAGCGAGGCATTTTTCCCGGGAGTGATGGCGCCTGAGCTTTAGGCGCACCTCGGGCATGCCTTTCATAACTATGTTCTCTTCTGAAGAGAAATCAAAAGGTCGAGACTAGTAGGATCAACTACATGATCATTAAAGTCCACAATAGATTTATCTTTGGTTTAAGCAAGTTGTGTATGTCCCTCCTCCTTGTATAGACTATAAGTCCTAGGTGATTAAGTTTTCTAGACTTTGCTCATCATGAGGTTAAACTAGAATAAACTCGTGAGCTAGTGTATCGTCCAAACTCAAATTTTCTCTCCTAGGAAATCCAACTCTCAAGAATCAGCTTAATTTATATTTATTAGTACATATGATAATTTTATAAACATATCATCATGATGTTGACCAACAAATTTAAATATAGCTAACAGATGATTATCTCTCATAGATGGGTGTCCAAGTGAGAGCATAGTTATTTGAAATGCAAGACATACTAAGAGGTAAAAAGTATTTGGGGCCTTGAAGCACAAAATACAATTAAGGCGTGAACTTTTTTTGTGAGATAGGCTATAACAAACATATATATATATATATATTATTTTTACTAAATATTATATATAGTTTTTATCTATTATTGAAATATAATCAAGTAAACTATATCCAACATAAAAATCAAATATTATTAATATTTATCAACATCACAAACTTTCAAAATTTTAAAATAAAATAATTGAATTCTAACAAATCAAACATGCAAAATTCTTAAAAATCAAATATATTGTATATAATAATTAGGAGCGAGAGGTTTTGAGTATAAAATAATTTGTGGAGAGGAGCTTTTAAGATAATACGATTTATAGGGGGTTTTGAAAATAATATGATTTGTGGCGAGCTTAAAAAATAATTAATTTGTAAAAAAAAGACTTCGAAAATAATATATTTTGTGGGGGAGTATTTGAATTGAGGCAAAAGAATGAAATGCAAGGTGAGGTGTTTTTGCTTGAGCCTTGTAGAGTTTGGGTTTTAGGCATGCCTAAGGTATGTATTTAATAGCCATGAGTGAGACTACTAAAGAGAATGAAAAAATAAACTTCTCTCATAGAAAGCTTAGTTGGTTAAGGATCTTTGCATTGTCCAGAAGATCACGAGTTCAAGTCTTACCGATTGAGAGTACTTGGAATATTTATTACCTGCTACGTTCTCTGGGAGCCCAAGGCGATGTAGGGGTCCACGTAAGTAGGCCATGAAGCCCTTGGTTCTCAAAAAAAAAAGAGAAAAAAAAAATAATTAGTAATTATATTCTCTGAACTCTCATTTTTCCTAGAGATGTCAAATAAGTCATGTAGTACTGGCACAACTGTACGGCCTATTTTTTAGTGGCCCAATCACGTCACCACATCGTGCTGGGCATGACACGACTTGATAATGGCTAGCCTGACATGACCCAAGTTAGGGCAGAATCAAGCCAGGTAATGCTTGGCAATACCAGGTTTGGGCCAAGTCTTGCTCGGAGGTTGCCAACCTAGGTTGACTAGTCAATGATCACTGGTTGCAGTTTAATGATATAATTTTTTTTTTACAAATTTAAAAATTTAAATTACCATTATGAGCTATGATATTAAATTATTTATTTATTTCACATAAATCACAAAAAAATAAAATCATTAACATAATGATAAAGTTTAATATTTAAAAATATCAAAAAAACACATCCAACAATCATCATCCAATCTAATCCAATAAAAATAAAATAACACAAACATACAATTCAAATCATTATTAATAATCATATGACATGCAAATTTAATTCAAATGTCAATCAGTATAAGTATGCAACTGATTATCATTATGTAAGTGTATGATTGTATCATTAGCAATGGGCTCAATATCCTTAAAGTCTTACGAATCATTATCTACCAACAACTCCTTCACTCTTATTCCAACACGATCCTAGATGCTCAATCTCGAATCCTACTAATCCATAATGTATGCTAGAAGTTCAAATATATCTGATCATAATCTTTATCTCCGATTCGAAATAATAGTGAATGTAACAAAAAAAAGACTTTGATATTATGCTCAACACAGGTAAAGTCAATAGATCTCATAATATCTTAGACAACACAAGATAGATAAAATCATATGATTTTTATCATTATAAAATATCAAAATTTTTATTATCATTATGTGATAAGATTGAGCAGTAATCGATATTTAAGTACCGAAATTGATCGTTCCTATTCGATAGTCCACCCGTCATTTTCCCCTTACTAACTAAAAGGAGAAGTCATTATTTTTAAATATGATGTTCATGTCCATACTCAGAGCTTGGCTATAACTACTATAATACTTAGTATCGTGGTAAGTAAATAACTCAGTCAACTTTTGTAAATAATCTTTTATGTTGATGTTCTTGGTTCATACACGTGAATATGTATGTCATAATATTCTATACCCCTTCCACTTTAATCCTAAGATTCATGCAGGCAACTAGACAATAAAAAAATAAAATTATAGACCAATATTTTAAGTACTTGATTTCTATCTTAACAGCCATGTCACTAAATATTAGGTCATCTCTAAATTTCCTAAACATATCACTAATATTGTATATGTACCTTAATACAATACAAGTAATGAGAGTATAAACTGAATAACATATGTTCGTCGTGTCATAAAAAATCTTCAAAAATTTCATAAATAAAATTTTTATATCTGTCTATGTTATCAATAATAAGTTCGTCACTCTTATTATTGATGTAGTTGAATATCACTAGAGGTGTCAAACAGGCCAGAAAGCCAGCCGAGGCCAAGGCCCAACCCGACTGAGTCATGCCTGGCCCGACATGGCATGGTCCAAAACCATGCATGGGCACGTGCAGTGCCAATTCAAGGCACAGAGCATGCCATGTTGGGTTAGGGATCGCCAAGCACAACCCAACTGCTTTGCCAGAAGGCATGGTCCAATGGCACGATTGAGTACCATGCCCTAGAACTTGGGCTGTGTATTGGGTGTGGTTTGATTGGACCATTCCCGACCACCAGCACCCATTTTTTTAATAATTTTTTATTAAAAAACCCATTACCTATGACCCTGACCCATCACATTGCCCCACCCACTCACCCAAGGCCAAGACTCAATCCCAAACCCGAAGGCTTGATCTCAAACCTTTTGGAACCAAAGGCACAACACGCCACAAACTCGCCACGGCTCGGCATGAACCAAGTCATAACTAGGCCACCAAAAACTAAGTCATGCCGGCATAGCACAACCAACTTGACATCTCTAAATATCACATGTTCATATCTAACACATGACTCAAATATTATGTAAGTATAATTTTAACAGTATCTCACATCTATTTAAAATTTTTTTTTCTTTAGATTCGCATACAAATAACAACTACCAAACTACTATTGTCTGCTAAGCATCTAAAGATATTTTAATGAGTTATATTTTTTTTCTAAAACAGAAGAAACAACCTTTATTCTCACTTGTACTATCAGGTTAATATTATAACACATATATCTAGCATAAAAAATCTCTTCTAATAGTTCATCTCTAATGATCATAAAAAATATGTTAATGGTTATTTCATTATTAGATACGTTATCAAATATAATATTAAATATTTAAATTTAAATATTATAATTTCTAAAGATTATCATAATGCACTCATATGACAGAGCTATGATACAAATGAAAAATTTTTGAAAATCTTAAAATCTTTTTTATTAAGTATATATTAAAATTTACATAGTGAGCGGTCAGGTATGCAAAAGATGCATCATCACGACTAATCAAGATTTCAAATGTCACAGATATTACGTCATTATATTACCCAAATTTATTAATTATTATATATTTTTCTAATTTATAATATCTTAGTATGTAGTTCCTATATGTGGACATAGGAATCCTATGATATATAGGCTAAAAATAAGTCTGCATAATACTAACTACCCTTAGATTCTCTAAAAATCTAATCAAAAGACTCATCGTAGTAATCAATTTGATCATGCATTCCCTCCCTAACTCATTGCGATATATGAAGGGGGTCAACATAAAAACTGAACTAGATTCAACCTCAAAGCATCACCTCTTAGTTGGATTTTCCTAAGATATAATGCATCATGTTTTTTGATGAAGTGACTGATATACCACTTTAGGTGCCCGGTCCCACACACACTCTTATATGTATATAATTTTTTTATAATACTTATATTATGTCAATTCTTCATTGATACTCCTAGTATTTTTATTTTGTATTATATTAAAGTGAGTCTAAACTATAAATATTTTTCTAATTTTTTATTTTTTAGATATTTGTGTTTGAGTCGAGGCTATGAGAAAAAACATAGTTTTGGCCTCAAATAGCAGGAAAACCCCGTGACTGTATTTTTTGCGAAGATCTTTTCGAGTGCTTTCGATTTGTTTGTAATTTGACCATGTTATGTTACGTACAAGATCGGCTAACTGGATCTCAAAACCATTTAAATTAAATATAAACAGTAAACTTAAATGATAAATAATTGGATCTTTGCTTTTTCAATGTCATCCAGTCCATTCAGCATCTGTAGGCAACGAATGACATCGATGAGCTCATTGTTGCAGTGAAAAATTCTTTTTGATAGTACCTTTTGAAAAAGTTCAATGATCTCTTTTTGACATTTCAGAAGTGCATGAAAGCCATCAATGATAAATAACTGGATCGATGAGCTTTCATGTGATGGTCAGTTGTAACCAGGAAGTCATCAATGTAATAAAACTGACTTTATAAATGAATTAAACTTTACTTTATCATATCGGACCATTATTTCGGAACAAATTCTTGCGTAATATCAGACTATCATTGCAGAATAGAGGTAGTATTAAAAAAATGAAAAACTAAATAAAAATTAAAAAACAATACCAATCAATATTAGGTATATGGAAAGGAAAGAAAATGCCATGATCCGCACTTGAATTTTCTACCCTCCACATCCACAGTCCACATTCTTTAATCTTTACAAAAAAAATTCTAAAACTAAAATTATAAATTTTAGCTTATGAGAAAAAGAAAACCGAGACTAAGAGGAGAAACAAGAAAGCGAGAGAGAGAGGAGAGAGAGGGGAGAGAAAGAGGAGTTGAGAGATTTGAATAAAATAATCAAATATCTAATCTCATTTATATAGATTATATATATATATATATATATTAATTTTTGAATGTTTTTTTAATTTTAAATAGGGCAAAAACCTGAAAGCTGTTTGATCTTCTACCATAGCCGTTGGAAGTTAATCCAACGACCTGGATCTTGACATATTTTTAATTTTTCTTTTACCATTAGCTGCCCGTTAAAAATGAGAACCAGAGCTTGTAAGCGGTCCAAAAGCTTTGGCTCGAGCTTGAAGTTGGGGCTCAGCTAGAGGTGTCAAACGGGCCGGGACGGCCCGGCCCGGCCCGTTTTTTAGGGCAAGGTCGTGCTTCTGTGTCGGGCCGGGACGGGCCTGCCCGGCCCATTTTTTTAGGGCAAGGTCGTGCTTCCGTGTCAGGCCGGGTATGGTTACTCTACCGTGTCGTGCCCAGCCCAACACGGTTTAAAAAAACCTAGCCCAGGTGCCTTGCCCGGCCCGCTCGGGCTTGCATGTCCGTACGGGTCAGGATTCGGGGGGACCGCGGGTCGGGTCGAATCAGACCCGACCCGCGGTCTTTTTTGCGGGAGGGGGCATTGTGGGGTCGGGCTCACGGGACACCCGGCACGAGACAAACTCATGCCAATGTGCCGTGCCGCGGGCCGAACCATGCAGGGTTAGGCACGACACGGCACGGCACCGGCCCGGGCACGGAATTTTTCCGTGCCGGGCCGGCCCGACCCGGTTGACACCTCTAGGCTCAGCCTTGACCACGGTGTGGACTTGGTCGGACTAGGGCCTGGAGTGGGGAGGGGCATATCCATGTGCGCTTGAGTCGTGCCATGCAAACATGCTCAGTCAACCACGTGGCAGGTTAATTAAAAAAATCTATCATATATACCAGGCAGGGCAGAAAAGTTTTTACAAATAAAATAATATTTTTTTATAAAAAATGGCAAGGCGAGTGCGGTCCAATTTGACCGCCCCCAAAACCCAACCAGAGATCTGGAGCACGATACCTATGCCCTTGAACCATGCATGCAGCCCAGGCACTCATATCATGCATGATCCGACACAAGGCCCAGCACCACCTAGCTTAGGCACGGCATGATCCAAGTCCAGGAATGGTTTTGCACCATGTCATTCCAAGCCTGGCACAACTCAGTCGGGCCCTGCCTCGGGTCATGCTCGGGAGCACCCTTCCCACTTGCCACCTTTAATTTTTCCAAGGCTCACTAAAAAATAACTCCTCACAAAAAATAACATCAAAAAATACTTGTAACTTCTTTAAGTATTGAAGTATCTAAGAATAGCATATTTCAAAGCTCTGTTTGCTAACTTATCTCATCCTATAGATAGATCATGGACAAAACAGGTGTTGATAAAAACACTAGGAGATAGACGAAATAATCTATCTAAAATATTTGATTTGAAATGATACAATATATAAAATAATAAAATAAGGTATCATTAAAAAAAAAAAGAATATGATATCAAATTAATGATATAATTTGTAGTTAAAGTTATTTCTTCGACAAAATGCTTCAAAATAATCCTCCTAAAAGGAGTGTCCGACATACCTCATCCAGGTGTCAATTTTTTTTCTTTTAGTAGCAGCATTTTTTGAAAGTGTACTAGCACACTAAATTTAATATATAATCTTATAATTCATAAAATAAATGTTAAATCTATCTTATATATATTCTAATTATTATCATTTCTTTATTTTTATCAAATTATTTTTTTATCAAATTAAATTTTTATTGTTTTATAAATATTTGAAAATTAAATAATACTAAAATTCATACATAAAAAAAAATACTTATTTAAATTATGAACAATCATTAATAATAATAATAATCAAATACCTAAAACCCTCTCGAGTCTCATTTCTACTAGATTCTCCTATGTCTTAAAGTATTAAATTGAACGAATAATTATTCATGTCAGTCTGACATGTAAGATATGAAACTATAATATACTCCTAAGGATAAAAATATCCTTAAAAGTAAAGTAAAATATTTTTTAACTTAATTAGTAATGAGTAACCAAGTAAAGAACATACAAGCAAATAATTTTATATCATGAGATGCTATCATAGAAGAGAAGATATATAGTATACTCTGATTAGTCCCAAAAAAAATCTTCTTTAGAAACTTTTAATCTTATAAACAAAAATCAAAAAAAAAAAAAAACTAAAAATTGAGATCCTTGAAAATATAACTCAGAAATAATATTTAACTGAACAAATAGAAATTAGCAAAATATATGAAACAAAAATAAGAAATCAAATTAAATATTATCGTTCCCAAGTTGAATATTACTAGAAGAATGAAAAAATAGCTATAATACCTAGAGATCATGAAATACTTGTTACTTCCCATTAGAGAGGAATCCAAAATAGCTCTTGTCAACAAGGTATATAGAGGAAAGATTCTATGAGGACCACCACAAGAATATAATAAACGAACTGTCCCCCTCAAATGTACATAGTGCTCTTGGTCTCATATCTGTAAATAACTCTCAACCATTATCTCTAGTCTGACATATCCTCCTATAATGTATATATTGAACTGAAATTCTCTTATATATGTCTCTGTTATGACTAATACCATCTTTACTATTAGTAAGTACAAAACAAGATATCTCCTCTCATATAACTAAACAACTCCGTATCACAAGTTTGATCTAGTAAAAAACTCTAGATCATTCAAAATCTAGTTATAAAACCTAGAAACTTGTAAAATAATGAATACAAAAATATTATTCCTAGAAATCTATCCAACTATATCACTCTCTCTCTATAACCTTAACCTTGATAAGAAATACCACCAAAAATTATATAACTAATTGATAAAACTATGTAAATTAAATAGTAACCTGCTCAAGCTTGATATTCTTCAATCTCAATTCAAAAAACTAAGCAATTGCATCATATATTTGTATTATCTAAGATGAGAATAATGATGTTGCAAACCTACACAAAATCCTATATGTTGTGCCACATGAACAAGCTAATGTCAACTTCACATTGATGGACTGAAACATCGTAATTAAAAAGTAATCTAGCATAATTTGACAAAAGAATCATATCCTAACTATAGTAGCTCACTAAATGTAATTATAGTTTTCAAGATTCCATATAATAATGATCAGAATTCTAACTTCTAACATTATATAGATATGGTCGAATATTTTGTCAGACTACTACACACAATCCCACACAACAAAAACAACACTGCACACCAAACTAGGATTTCTCCCCAAGAGAAGAATTACCCAAAATCCACTGCACTAGGGTTTTTTGCTTAGAATGGGATTCTGCCTGAAATCCTCAGCACAAAAAAAACTATAGCCGGATTGATTTCTGCCCAAAAAATGGTTGATGTAATGGGCACAGACATTTCGTAGCACATAGTGGGTGTGCAACATTGAACAATGATAAACAATGTCCTTCAGAAATGATTTTGAACAATGGTAAAGGGAACCCTTCTCATCGTTGCTGCAGTGCACTGCATGCACTAGTTACACGCAATGCCACATGCACAATGATGGTATAGTGCATGAGTACTTCTCTCTACAAACCCTAGGAGTTTCTTCCCCCTAGAGTTTTAGCTATGATATCGTATTAAGAAACAAGTCAAAGTAAAAACATGCTCAATATGGAATATTGCTCTTATATAAAATAATGGGCAAGGGTGATTGGGATAATCTACAAGTTAAATGCTCTCATCAAAAACATTAAAAAAAGAATAACTAAAAAAATTAATACACACAATCAAGCTAGTGCATACAAGTCCATAACACACATCTTGAAGAAAAACAAAATAAATTAAGATCTTTTCAAGATTTTCATGAAGATATCTACTGACTATTCTACTCTTTAAATGTATAATGTAGTAAAGATTTCATTCTAAATCTTCTCTTTGAAGAAGAAACAATCATCCTCAATATACTTCGTCCGCTCATGAAATACAAGATTAAATGTTATGTCTCACTGCATGATTAGCATAGTAAATAATAGTAAGAAAAGAGAATGCATACATGTTCTTCTTAAGCAGATGTCACATTGAAAGTATCTACCAAGTAACAACAACGATCACTATGAACTTTGCCTCTACATTATATCTCAAAATAATCATTTACCTCTTACTTTCTAGGAGAAAAGATTATCTCAAAAAAAATTATAAAATTTTATCATAGATATCCTCTCGGTTAATATTACTACTCAACTCGAATCTGAATATCAAACTAATTATAAGTATTCATGATCCTAGCTAATTAAAGATCCCAAGTCCTGAAAAATTTTTCATATACATCAGGATACAAAGAGCTACGTCAAAATAACTTATCAAAGAGAATTTAAGAAATAATTAATTATACTTACTATGTATGTTGTATCTGATCTGGTCATAACCAGATAGTTAATTTTTTCTATGATTCACATATAAATAATAGAGTCAACTGGAGGTATCACATAATAAAATAAAGTTGATACATAAATCAATGAGTACTTGTTAAGAGTACAACCCAAAAAAAATTAATATCTATAAGAGTATCAAGTACATATCTCATCTATAACAAAATGATACTCCTCATAAAATAAATCACTTCTATATCAGAAAATATCAAAGTCTTTCCAGGTCTATTTGAAAAAGTGTATGAATATACTTATTGAATTGAATGATTTTAAACTCGTCATCTCTTATAATTAAAATATCATCTATATATATAATTAACAAATTATCCTGCCATCAGAACTCCTCCATAATAAAAAGAAAAACAAACAACACACTTATGTAGCCCAAATGAAGTGGCTATCTATGAAAATCTCTTAAACCAAATTCTCAATAACTACTTAAGGTCATATAATATTTTATACAATCTACTAGCTACACCTGATTGTATTGCTTGAAATCAATGTGGTGCACTATATACACCTCCTTTCCAAGATCATCATTAAGAAATATATTATTCACATCCAAATAGTGTATCCTCTAACTATGAAATGCTATAAGATAAATAAGAATACGTACTGAGATCATCTTAACCATTGAAGAGCTACTATCTTGATAGTTTACACTAAATATCTAAGTGTATCTCCTCACTACAAACTTTATATTAAAGCAATCTACCTCTCCATTTAAACATATCTTCATAGTGAATACCCACATGCAACCAATAACTGATATTCCAGAAGGTCATAATACTAGTTTCCAAGTCTCATTAGAGTGGATGACATGCATCTCTTCTATTATGACCTAACAACATCCTGAATGAGATAATATCTCAGAAAGTAATTTAGGTATGCTAATAGTATTGAGAAAAGAAATAAAAAAATAAAAGGAAAAAAATAATAATTTAAGAAAACATATAAAATCAAGTGCTAAATACAGTTCATTTATCCCTTCCAGAGAGTGATATGAAAAATCAATATGAGAAGGACTAACGGCAAGATCATCTGGTTCTTTAGTAGGCTCGTCTCTAGTCTCATAAGGCTGAGCATGTCTCTATCTTTTTTAGTATAGACTTTAAGTCATGGATGAAATTCCTCCATTGAAAAATCTCTACTCTCTCCAAAATCAATATAATCTCAACTTGTCAATGAATATGATAACTCCATGAGAGTAATATTATACTATGAACTAACATAATTAGATATAATTAATGAGTGACTCTCTCTAAAAACTAATTATTTAAGAAGAGCTAAAGGTAAGAGAAAAAAGAGGGATGAATTCAAGTAAAATAGCTGAATTCATACTCTTCTTGAGCTCCTTAAAAAATAAGTCATAGTCAAAAAACATAATATTTACACTCACTAAAATTATATCAATCTCTAATAATAAATATTTATACTCTATTTGGATACTAAAGTATTCAAGAAAAATATAAATCAAGATCTTAGATATTAGTTTGTCTCATCAAAGAGAGCAATAAATAATAAAATAAATATATCCATAAACTCTGGGAAATAGCTAAATAATTCATTTTTAGTATATAAGATTGGAAAAAAAAAAATTAAGAGTATTAAAATGATATTTAATTGATGAGTTAGATTAAGATTAAAATGATTTTTTCTCAAAATTATTTTAGAATATCCTTTTCAACTATAAGTATCTGAATCATCTCAATCAGAAATTTATTCTTATTTTCAAGCATATCATTTTATTGGAGTGTGTCCGCATAACTTGTTTGATATATAATTTCATGATCTATACATAATTTATTAAAATAATCTGACATATATTCTAATTCATTATTACTTTTAAATTTTTTAATATTTTTATCAAATTAAATTTTTATTATTTTATAAAAAATTTGAAAAAAAAAAACCTATGACATGTCATTAAAAAATATATCCAAATATATCTCGAAATCATCAATAAACATGATCAAATATCTAAACTCCTATCTAAATGCATTCCTACTAGGTCCTTATACACATGGGTGTAATGGATTGAATGAGTTCATACTCAAATCAAGTAGACGAATAAGATAAAAAATTTTGATAAACTTTCTTAGCTAACATATCTCATAGTTTATAATCAAAATACTCATAAGACTATTATAAAATATTCTTAACCTGACCAGTGATAAAAAACTAATCTGAAGACACATAAGAAATAAATTCAAAATACTCATATATCTAGAGGAAGATCTTATAATTGAAGAGAAAATATAAAATCTAGTCTATTTAAGCCTAAATAAAGTCCTATACAAAGTCTATTGATCCTATAAATAAACATCAATGAAAGTAAAAAAAAAAGTCATAATTGAATTATCTAAAAAAATAAAACATATGGAGTAAACTATTAGGACAATCTAGAATAAATATGACATAAAAATAACAAAGATTTAAACTAAATTGTATCATATCTAATGATTTTGAGCATTTTTATTTAGCGATAATAAAATTCTCAGAACATGAAAAGAATGTAAAGAATAAAGTATAAATACTAATAATGAAAATATTTGATTTTGTATCAATAATTTAGAAGTTTAAAATAATAATATGAGTAAAACAACACAGTAATATCTAAAAGTAGAGGTGTCAAACAAGTCATGTCAAACTGACCCAGCATGATTTTAGGCCGCCCTACCATGTCGGGCCATGCACGACATGGTTACTGTACCGTGCAGTGCCTGGCCCAGCATGATTTCTTCAGGCCAGGCCTGACACGGCCCACCGGCACGGCTGGTTTTTTACCATGCCGAGTTAGGCCAGTACGGGCCAGAACAGGACCATACGGGCTAGTTTAAAAAAAATAATTTTTTTATTTTTTTGTTTATAATATTTATGTAATTATAAAATATAAATTAGATAATATTAAAAAATATTTAGATTGTAAATTATAAATAATTAAATAGTTATAAATTTTGTTTATATTATTTGTTTTAAATATGTATTAATTAGATTAATAGATTATAATTTATTAGAATTAAATTTTAGAATTTTTAATAAAATTCTTAAACACACAAATAAAATAAACATAAATTTTATTTAACAAAAATTATAAAGTCACAAAGCAAAATGCCCAAACCAAAGCAAATATAATATAAATAAAAATGAGTACAAAACATTAAAATCAAAAATCAGAATCAAACATAACTCAAAACTCATAAGCATAAGTATAATTGTGATATAAGCATTGTTGTCGATGTATCGCAATCCCGCAATCATCAATCGTCATGTATCAAGTGACAACCTCATCAATTGTCCATCGGCGTATCATTATCTTCCTCAACCTCAGCATCAAAATCACTATCATATGAATCATCAACAACAATCAACTCTTTCACTTTTGCTGCAGCCCCTGTCCCAGCACGATTCTAGATACTAAACCTTAAATTTTTCTAATCATTCATGCACAGTAAAATCTCAACAATATCTACATGTAATCTCGATCTCTTATCCAAAATCATATTCACTACAATAGAAAAAGTAGACTCAAATACTGCGCTCGATACCGGAGGAGTCAGTAGATCCAGTGTCATCCTAGATAGTACAGGAATGGTAGACTCATATGATTTCCACCACTATAATATATCAAGATTCTAAGTATCAGAATATGATAGGATTGAGCATTAATTGATATCTAAGTACCGAAAAAATTTGCTCCTATTTGACAATTCATCCTATTATTTCCCCATCGTTAACTGGATAGAAAAATCATCTTCAAATATGATATTCATGTATGTACTCAAAGTCTCACTACTACTACTACTATACTTAGTATCGTAGTATATGAAAAAGTCAATCAACTTCTTGTGAATGAACCCTTCAGGCGGGTCTTTCAAGTTCATGCACGAGAAAATCTAAGTCAAAATTTTATCTATCCTTCCACCTTAACCCTTAGGTTCGTGCATGCAGCAAGACAAAAAAAGATGAAATGGTGGAACAGTATTTTAATTACTTGGTTTCTATCTCTACAACCATATGGCTAAGTATCAGATCAGCTCGATACTTCCTAAACATGATATTAATGTTGTATATGCATATAAGTGTAATGCAAGTCGTGTGAGTATAAACTGATGAATACATGTTCGTCATGTCATAAAAAATATTCAGGAATTTCATAAATAAAATTCATGTAGCCCAGTCAGTATCGTCAATAAAAAATTCATCACTCTTACTATTGAGATAGTCAGATATCACGTGTTCGTATCCAACACATGACTCCAACATCAGGTACATGTAATTCCAATGATATCTCATATCTGATTGGAATTTTTTCTTCTTAAGATTCGTAGACAAACAAAAACTGCCGAATTCCTGTTGTCTATGAGGCTTGTGAATTTATTTTAGTGAGTTATGTATGTTATCCAAAGTGAATGAACACACATTCATCCCCACTTGTATAATCAAGTTAATCACATGACACGTGCATCTGACATGAAAAATCTCTCATAATGACGTGTCTTTAATATTCCTAACAAATATATAATCGCTACTCTATTATTAGATGCGTTATCGATGTGATATTAAAAATTTTATTTTGAATTTTATATTCTCTAATGATCTTCATTATACACTCAAAAATAGACGGACCATCATGAGGATGAAGAATCTCAGAGAATCCTAAAATTTTTTTATTCATGATTCATTTTGAATCTACATAGTGGGCGGTAAGATATGCATAAGATGAATCATCATAACTAGTTCAGATATCGAACATCACGAATACTATTCCACTATATGTCATAAATTTATTAATTATTATTTATTTTTCTAACTTATAAAATTTTTAGGATATTATTCCTAAATATGAACCTAAAAATCCTACGATAAGCAAGCTGAAAATATACCTACATGATGCTCACTATCCTTTGATTTTCCGAAATTTGATCAGAAGACTCATCAATGTGATAAATTGATCATGTCTTTCCTACCCAACTCGTTATGGTATATGAAGGGAATAAACTTTAATACTAAACTGGATCAAGCCTCAAAAAATACACTGCTAAATTGGGTTTGCCTAGAATCTAACGCACCATATTTTTTGGTGCATATTTCGGCCTGCCTCTTAAGGTATCCAGTCTCAAACGCACTCTTACATGTAAAAATTTTCTTATAATATTTATACAGTGTCATTTCTTCTTCCTCACCCCTAACTTTTTTTTTGTTTTATTATATTAAAATGAGTCCAAACTACAGAAGTCCGCCTAATTTTTTATTTTTTAGATGTTTGGGTTAACGACCGAAAAAACAAAAATTTCGACAGCATCGACCCTTTATGTAAAATTTTCATTTTCTAAATTTAAACTAATTTCATTAGTATTTATCATTTTTTTTTAGACAAGATAATAGATTAAAGAGTAGAAAGAGAGAAAGCAAAAAACTAATTATTTTTAAATGTTAATTATTATGTTAATACTTAAAAGTTCTAGTTAACTAATTTAAAAAAAAACAAAATACTTGTAAAGCAGTGTAAAGGTAAAACACGTGCACCAAAATTTCAATTTCCAAAACTGAGTCTGAGTTGTGAGTCCCAAAAAGTCAAGCCAAAATTCCAAGAAAAAGAATATTAGAAGAGAGTGAGAATTTATGTTTTTGAAAAACATAAAAAATAGAGAGATGGGGGGGGCTTTTATAGAATAAAATTATAATTTTTTTTAAAATAATATATATTTTTTATTTTTATTAATTTTTTTGGGGTAGAATCATGAGGACCGTCAGATTCTGCCCCATAGCCGTTAGAAGCAAAATCTAACGGTAAAAATTCAAAAATTTTAATTTCTTTATTTTTTTTAATTTTAAACCATTGGGAATTGGGGGCGGGGGGATGGGGGGTGGAATCAGACCTGGGCCCGGGCAAAATTTGGAACCGTCTGGCTCAGCTTCTACAACTAGGGTGGTTTGTCGACTCATGTCGAGGTATCGTGCCAATCGGCCATGCTACCGTGCCAGGCCATGCACGGCACAAAGCCCAGTTGGCCTCGGCACAGCATGGCATGGTTTGTGCCGTGGACAGGCACGGCACTAGCACGGGCACGAAAAATTCATTTGTCATGTCGGGCCAGGCACGACCGAATCATATCGTGCCTCGTGATGGGCTGGGTCCGCCTAGCTCGATTGACACCTCTATCTAAAAGAATAGAAAGAAAAAAATTTGTTGCTGCCATAGAGAAAAATTATATATATATTTCTCTAGTAAATGTCATGATAGATGGGCTCTATGAAAACCCCTATATAGCTTCAACAACCAATATGTCTTTCTCATTACTGTATAATGCTCTCTATCTCATCTTCCAAAATAATATTTAATAATTGTGTTAGAGGGGTCAACCGGGTCAGACCGGCGCAGCCCGGCACGAGGCATGGAAAAATTCACTCGTGCCTGGGCCGGGCCGACACGGGAATTTCTCGAGCCCGGGCTCGTGCCTTGCCTGACCACGGCACAATCGTGCCGTGCCGTGCCGAGGCCAACCGGGCATCATGCCATGCTTGGTCCAGCACGGTACCTCAACACGAGCTGAGAAACCAAATTTTTTTAAAAAATTAGGGTTACGTGGGCACCGAAACCCTAATTTTTTAAATTAGGGGTTCAGCACGACGACGCACAGCTGAACCCCTATTTTTTTTGTATTAGAGATTCGGCCCGACCGGGCCGAACCCGGCGGATTTGTGCCGCGGGCCCGTGCCGGGTTGACCTCCACAGAACAGTGACGGGCCAGGCATGGCACGGTATAGTAACCGTGTCATGCCTGGCCCAGCATGAAAGCACATTAGGGCCGGCTAAAAATGAGCCGGGCAGGCCCGACACTTCCCGTTTGACATATCTAAATTGTGTCTGGTATGATTTCTTCTCTTGCAATGAGCACACTAGATTGAGACTCTCCTCCATGTATCTTTACTATGATAATCCATGTGCCATACAAATGTGGTTCTTCCAAAGAACACAAAATAAAAAACACTCAATTCTTCTTTTTATAAATCTCTCAAAAACTTAACTAAGGTATATGTACAAAAAATATGTCTGGCACCTTCTGCTACTTTCTTCTGCCCTTCAATTCCATTCACCGCAATTGCCAATGATATCGCCGATCATCATCAATCACTGCCGTTCATTTCCAGTTGCCGCAATAGCCAGAGCCACCCCGATCATTGTCGCTGGCCACCATTGCCTGTCATAGCGATTGCTGTTGTTCGCCACCGTTGTTCATCGCCCCATGGCTAGCCACCATCACCACCATCAATCACCCCTACCGCTGCCTATAATATTTGCTGAAAAAAAAAACATCATGTGCACCTCCACTACACTTCTTCTATTGCTAGTGATGTGCCACTACTTCCCTTACTATGCACGTGCTAAATACTGGGCATACGACCACACTATACACATGCCTAGATTATGCATGCACCTATAATATGTGCAAAGCTGCACAACCAATTTTTATTTGTTACAAATTCCTATATGCCTCTTCCAGGGTTTGGAAACTCTTACCCACATACACAATCATAACTCTGATATCATGTTATAAGTTTAAATAAAAAATTAAAATTAATAATCAATATGCAATACCATACAACCAATACATTTATATAATAGAAGAAAGTGATTGCAATAACCTAAAGATTAGGTGATCTTATCAAAAACTTCAAAAATAAAAAATAATAAATAAAAAATTCAACAATATGAACACTCAATACAAAATGCATATAAACTATACTCTTATATAATAATCAAGTTGGATTAAAACAACCCACGAGTTGGGTGTTGTCATCCAAAATATAAAAATAATACAAAATAAAATAAACAAACAATAAATCACCACAACAAATATGTAATATAAAAGATTTCATATATCATGATGTAATTTAAAAAAAAAAATTATTATCTATTACACACAATATTCACAATGGCTATCATCGACCTCTATTGATGACAAATAGTGACAAAACGTCATTATCTTTGCTTTAATATCATTTTGAAAAAATTAAATAAAAATGAAACATATTATTCTCTTCAACAACTCAAAGGAAAATAATAACATTTTTCCTTGTCACAACTTTCATGTCAATTCGATTGATCCATAATTAAATGGTCGACCATTACATTAGGGAGCTTGCTCTTTACTCCTCTATGCAGTATTGATTCTAGTTTGGCTCTCAGAATCACATACAATAATGATAAATAAAAAGAAATAATAGGAGCACCCCATTTTATGGTGAAGACTTCACCTAAACTAATGTATGACTTATAAAAAAATAGAACTCAAAAGATAAATCAAAATATAACTCAACACTTAGTTTATCAAATATATTTCAATTCTTTCACTTAATGCACTACATACAAGGTTGATTACTTTTATAATAAACCTTTGAAATTTTAAAATAGTACCTTGTTGAATTTTAGCTTTTAGTTTTTTATATTTTTTATTTGTTTTCTTAATATCTGGTAACACTCAAGTTCCCTGACTTGTGGACTGCCTAAAATCACATATGCAGGATTATATGTGTTCAAAAAACTAATTTTCTCATTTTAATAATTTTTTTTGTTTCTTTCCTATTTGACCTTATTGTCTGCCTCGCTCCTCACTTTCTGTAGCTAAAACCCTAGCCACCAACTTCAACATCATCTTCAAGATGGTATCATAGCTATTTCCAGCAAAGAGGCGGCATCAATGAGATGCGGAGGTGATGATGCAGCTTCTGGTGGAGTTGCCGACGGTTGCGCTGTTACACTGTGATCGAAAAATACTCTTGTATAATAGGTATTTCTTATTTTTCTTGTTATTCCGAGGCCATCATACATCCGACAACATGTTTTTGGGTGAAAGATTATGTTTTCTCCAGAATGGCAACGAACCCCACAGTGGCCAACATGACCACACCAATATAGAATCTTTACCGGGGTTATTTTAGCTATGTGATGGTGTGCGAGTGTTAAATAGTTGATTTCTTTTGCTTTTTGGAAGTTTCATAAAAAGCATGGTGATATGTGCATTTTAGTTTTTTTGCGCAAATGAGTGTCATGTTGTGTGATAAAAAATGATTGAAATTAATGTATGCCCATTAGGAATAATCTAGTGAAATTTGAAAGTTAACACGAATACTCTGACTTACATTAGTACACAAATACTTAGCTATTTTGATGTATTCTATAAAATTTAACACAAATGAAATATTTAAAAGCACTTACTATAAAAATAATATACACGAAATCCCTTATATAGAGAATAAAATGATTAGAGCAACTCATAAGTTGGATGCTCCCATTAAAGCATAAAGAAGACATAATAAAAGATAAAAAAACTACAAATATGAAAAACTGAAAATCTCAATTTTCCGTCAAGCTTACGCATATAAGTCAACAACATCTAACTTGGATGTTGACTACTCTATTATTGAACATTTATTATAATTATGGTCTTATCCTAAATCTTCTCCCTAAAAAATAAATATTTTATATCAATGTTTGACGTACTTTTCTTCTCATTAAATATTGGAATGAAGACAAGATGTTTCACTGTCTAATTATCATAATAAAAAATAATCAAATACATACATAATCTTCATGAGCAAATGTTGCATCCAAATTTTTCACAAGTAACTTTTGTTAATGCGCGAATTTACAAATTGCATATTGTGAGGCGTTAGACGACTTTAAACAGTCACCGATAACCTGATTTGTAACCTCGTTTGACTTATATAGTTGTGTTACTAATTTTTTTTAATTTTTTCACATGAATCTTGATGACAAAATAATTTTACAAATTATCTGTGTATGATATTTTGATTATGAGATATAAGTTGATAATCACTTAACTCAAAGAATATTTTCTAACATAGTTTCAAATGAAGAACATTAAAAGACTCAAATATCTTCTTGGCATATAAATGGGATATTCTACAAGTAATATCATCATGTCATAGAGGATGTATGCACTTGATACCCTAGTAGATATTGATTTTTTAGGTTGTGCTCTAGTGGATAATCCTATTTATTTAGGTATTCACTTCATTTATGATACTACCACTTATATTATTAGGATCATAAAGAATATTAACTATTTGACTATGATCATATAATATATAACATACACAGTTAATATAATTAGTCATTTCTTAAATTCTCCTTAATAAGTATACCTTGACACATTTTTTGCATACTGAGGTATGTGAAAATATCTCTAGTACTTGAGATCTCTTTTAAGAATCATGAACACTTGTAGTTAGTCAAATATTCAGATTTAAGTTGAGCATCACATTCATCAAGAAAAAATCTATAACAAGATTTTATATTTTTTTAGGGGGATCCTAGACTCCTAGAAAAAGAAAAGGCAGAAAGTGAATTCAAGATTTACAGAGAGTTGTTATTGACATGTATGTATTTTTTTCTCCTACTATTCTTAACTGTGATAGTCAAACAATAGTCTTTAATCTGAAATTTCATAAGTGGGAGAAATATATAAAAGTGAACTTCCTTATTAAGAAAAAGATCAAGATAAAATCATCACTATAATATATATATATATATAAGAGCAGTCAGCGAAGATCTTCACAAAAACCTTTAAGAAGTTTCAACTTACCTTTCGTTTCTCCAAAATGTTATTGACATGTATGCATTAACTTGACATAGAGTATTGAAAATTTATTTATTTTATTTTATTTATTATTTTTTACATGTTTTGCATTATTGATGGGATGGGAGCACCCAACACATGGAATGCCCCAATCATATATGTCTATTACATAATAGCATTGATTGTACATTGATATCATCAAATATTATTTATTTATTTTTCTAATTTTAATGTGCAAGAATATTATTTATAAATCTCTTAACAAGATATTTGAATCATAAATGCTACCCAGTATTTATTGACAAAAAATATATAAATATAATTCTTATTTTTTGCATCACATAGTCAAATATATTTTCATCCCAAATTTTTAATTTCACTTAGCTCACATTTCCTTGACTTGTTCAATCACAATTCATCTCTTAAAAAATAATTTACGAGTTTAAACTTCGGCTCTGACTTAAAATCCATGCAAACTAAAAAACAAACTATAAGCATAAATTTTTTGTTTGTTAAATTTGTTTCTTCCTTTATTTTCTTAGAGATATTTAAGTTGTTTAAGAAATGAAGAATGAAATAAATGAAACGATATAACTAAGTTATCTCTTTTTTTATAGATGGAAAAATGATAAATCAAAGAAATAGTTTCATATTCCATAACTTTATGGATTATTCTTCAATTTTTCTTAAAAAAAAAAAAGTTGTCTAGCAATTTCTGAACTACTGGACCATGGACTAGCAAGTATTCTATTGTGAAAATGCCTTGCCTAGGGTCAGGTGAGGTGCCCCAACATGCTTTTGCCAACATTTGCATATTTCCAAGCCTTAAAACTGTGCAAAGACCTAGTTTGAACATGGGCAAACCTTCTCAAATGGATTTCTTCCTTTTGATAAAAATAATTAGTAGAACCATCACTATTGATTATAAAGAAATCAAGAGTTTCCCTCATCGATGGTGGTGGTCAGTGGCCAACAATGATGATCAACGGTACTCATGAGAATAATAATGACAATATGCTTCTATTTTTTCTATGGCTCATGCCATATAAAAATAGTAAGCAAAATGACATAGATCTACTTATCTCAAAACTTGAATATATGAAGTATTAGACATTTTGAGCACTCTTATACAACAAACTCTCAACCAATATTAAGTATTATACATTTTACAAGAAAAAAAATACATCGAATATAGACATACATCAACACGTGCCTTGAATGAGGTGTAGATCTCCAATATCTTTGGCTTTACAAATTATCAAAGGACACGAAGTAATTGTGCATCCACCTTCTTTGATTTCACTTTCTCCTCCATCATAAAAGAACAAATAGTTGCCTAAACTTCAAAGTTGTCCCAAAAAGAAAACCCCCATGAAGGAGTCCCACTATGGGTAATGTCTCTCGTTTGAGGCATTTGGTTGTAATAACTGGAAATCTATGAAATAAGTCGAAGTGTATGCTCCAGACTATGTTGGGCAGGCAATAAAAAAAAAACTAACAAGAACAGCTAAGCTGTTTTTGGGAATAAAATCATGCACACATTGCCATTTGATCAAAAAAAAAAAAACTAATCTATATGACATCGAGGAACATCATTTGTCAACTTAATCACTCTGACTGCATCTTTAGTAAGCACTTGGGAGTTGGGGGTCACTAGATTGGTGTCAATTTGTAACAAGCTTGAGGTCATCAGAATGATGTGCATATTATATCACATGTAGGTAATGCACAAAATACAAGTGCAAAATTTCCACATTTCCAGCGGTAAATAATGACTTAATCTCTTTGATTTTATCTTCAATTGATGTGCGAAGTAAGATATGCATGCAAAGACTAGAGAAGAAGGTTAAGAACACAAGAATGAAGAAAAGAAATTAACAAAAAATAAAAATTGAAAAAAAAAACATTTAGAATTAAGGAAACATGAAACAAAACAAACACAAAACAACTAACATGCAAATTTGAAAAATCGACTTACATCATTTTCATCCATAAGAAGATTTGCAGTTTTTAGATCTCTGTGAACTATATTATTTTGGTGCAAAAAATTCATTCCCTTGGACACATCAATTGCCACTTTGATTAATGATGGAAGCCTGAATTGACCCTTTTCTTTATGAAGAAAGTCATATATGCTTCCTTTAGCCATGAACTCTAATCATGAAAATAACAAAAATTATAACATTGAAAATTACAATGAATTGAAAAAATCACAATGAAGACCTTTTTATAAAAAAAAACAACAAATATATCATGGAAAGTTAGATTCCTAGATCGCAAGGCAAAACATAAAGGGCATACTTGAATACTAGATATATTCTATTAGAGATTATTGATTGCAATAACTATCTTACACATTGACCATGTTCAAAGAACTTAATAGCATTCATATTGAGAGTGCCTTGATTGTATTTTATAAACTTATATACTGTTTTATTCTAGTAAAAAAACAAGTCATACACATGTATTTATTTATAAGAAAGATAAAATCTATTATTGAATATTATGATACATAAGCAAGAAAAAAAATATAATCTCTCATAATAATCAAAGTATAAATAGTATCTTTATATAATAAGAAAAATTAATTGGTTTATCTCATAAATTAGGAACTCCCATCAAATTACAAAAATTAAATAAAACACAAAACAAAATAAAACTGTAAGTCATAACATATACCCTCAAGATGGTACATAAATATTTAGAATACCTAACTTATTTGAAAGAAAAAAATTAAGATCTCTACAAAATTTTCATGAAGATATATATTGGTTGTTCCATTGTCTAAATATATTTTATATCAATGATCCCATCAAGAAATTTTTTCTATAAAAAAAATAATTCACCGTTATGTGTTTTGTTCTCTCATAAAATACTAAATTGGAAGCTACAAATCTCATTTCTTGATCACGATAAAAAATAATAGGATACAAAAATGAATATTCAATCTTCATCAAGCAAGTATCATATTCATAATATCTCTAAGGTAATTATTGTTAACTATGCAAATATTATATTTATACCAAATCATAAAATAACTATTTATTTCTTACTTTTTCACGAGATAAATTACCTCAAAAAAATATATACAACTATATTGTAGACCTTATCTTGGTATATGTTGACTTTCAGCTCGAATCAAATATTTGGCTAACTATAAATGTTCATTATCCTTGAAAGAGATTTCAAGCTTCGGTAACTTCTTTACATACCTCATTATGCAAAGAGTTGTATCAATATAAATATACTGAGATAAATATAGAAAATGATTAACTATACTGATTACAAATAGGATATCTAATTTTGATATTGTCAGATTATTAATTTTTCCTATAATTTTTCTATAAATAATAAAATCAATTAGAGTGGTCAAATCAAAAATAAAATTAATGCTTAAGTCTAGGAGTATTTAAATTTCTGACTAGCCGCAAGTTCTTACCCTATCCCACCCAACTGAGAGGTTAACCACAAAAATTGGGTAGGAATGCAGAAGAATTTTTAGTCTTTCGCATTAAATCAAGTAGGAATGTGAAAGAAGAATTCATCTTCGTATTCCTACCCTACCCATATTAAAATAATATATATATATATATATATATATATATTATAATTTATAATTATAAATACTAAAAAACTGAAACCCAAACCCTAAAATGACTCTGAATGGCTGAATGTTGAAGAATGAAGCCTGCAAATTGTAAACTACAAAGCCGACTGCACTATGAAGTGTGAACTGCCGAGTGCCAACTACACTGCGAAGTGATTCTGCTTAGCACAACATCACCCTGCACTGCACGCGCCGCTTACCCGACTGCCGCCTCCCTTATCTCCTTCATCCACGATCGACGTCCACTTATCCAAGTTCTAGTTTCCACTTCTAACCCTCAGGAACTATAAATGAAAGTACACATTACACAAATCTGGTCAATGAAACACACAGGATTCAATTATGAATATTGATTTATTATTTTTTTTGTCATTGTTGTGCTTTGTTAGGTTGTTTAATTTTTGTTCCTCAATTACATTTTATTGATTTTCAAATCATATTTCAGTACATTGGTAAGAAATCATATTGATTTAGATCAGTCATTTATGTTCTCGATTAGCAGATAATAAAGCAGTTCTAGTGGTTGTGAATTAAAACACGTATTTCCCACTTTCGATCAGTTATACGGTAAGCTATTTAACTATTTTAAATTTTTAATCATGATTTTTAGTTAGGTTTTGTAATTTGTTGATCAGTTAGTCCGATTTTGGTTTCATATCACATATGGTTCTTTGCATGGTGATAACTACTTGAATATTGAGAAAATCAATTGATGTAGGTTTTCCAATCATGTATGTTGATGGCTATGGATAAAAGTTTATTATTTTTTTTGCCGAGAATGCTCTCTGGGTGGTGCATTTATATTACAATTCAATGAATTCATGTTTACCTAATGAGTAATACATTTATACATTATTTGTACTTCATAGCAATAAATTGTCACTCATTTGTATTAGATAGCATAAACCAAGTAAAAAGATAAATAATAATAATTAATGATATACTATAATTTTCTAAATTGTTAATTCAAGTATTCTTATAATCTTAGATATGTGACATCTTTGACATCTTAGATATCATTTACAGCACATTTTCTAAAATATATTTTACCATGCATTAATATCATATTGATTCTTTTATTTTGTAATAAGTTTATTTTGATAAGTTTAGTAAATTATTTATTTTATGATAAGTTTATATTATTTCTTATTAGGATGATGTGTATTGTCTACAGATAATTTCTTTAATGATAAAATTACTCAACAATCATCTGTTCAAGCTGATTCTAATATTAACATCCAAGTTATTGATAATATTATGTGTGAGGAACAAGATACAAAAAAATAATCTAGAGTTTGGGAGCATTTTGAAAAGATTAAAACTGCAGATGAAGTTAAATGTCAGCATTATAGTAAGATTTACAATTATCATACAAAAAAAATAGGTACTTCATCTTTGCTTTATCATTTAGATCATTGTAAATCCTATTTGGCGAGTGATAATAAGAATGATATATCTTAGTTAAAGTTAATTGGTGCATTCAAAAAAGATGGAGATTATGTTATTAGTAACCTTAGTGTTGCTAAATTCAATGAGAAGAAAATTAGGGAAGTAATTGCTATTATAATCATAGTGGATGAATTATCATTTCACTTTGTTGAAAGATAAGGATTTAAAGAGTTGATGATAATTGTTGAACCTAGATTTCGTATACCTTCCAGTATCACTGTGATGAGGGATTGTTTGCAATTATATATAATGGAGAAAGAAAAATTGAAGTATATTTTGTCTCATCTAGTCAAAGGATTTGCCTACTATATTCAAAATTTAACATATATGTATTTAACTACATATTTCATTGATAAAAATTAGAAGTTACAGAAACGAATAATCAATTTTCTGAAAATTCCTAATCATAAGGATGTGATAATTGAAAGAGAAATTAAAACATACATACTTGAGTGGGAGATAGTAAATTTACTAATACAGTGGATAATGCTACTTACAGTGATGATACTATGATTATTTAAAGAGACAAATTAAGGATGGAAAAAGTATTATCTTTGAAAATGAATTTATGCATGTTAGGTTTTATGCACATATTTTGAATCTAATTATCATGGATGGTTTGAAAGAAGAGAACACGTCAATTTTGAAGGTACGAAATACTGTTAAATTTATGAAGTTTTCTCCTTAAAGGCTTGACAAGTTTAAGTCATGTGTTGATAGGCAAAAAATTAGTAAAAAGTATATTCTTTGCCTTGATGTTCCAACGAGTTAGAGCTCAACATATGTGATACTTAAAGTTGCAGAATAGTATCAAGGTATATTTTATTTGTTGCAAAAAGATGATGTATAATTTGTAAGTCAATTGAGTGAGGAGGGTGGTGGTTTAGGGCCACCTACATTTGATAATTGAAATATTATTCATGTATTTATGAATTTTTTAAATTTTTTTATGAAGTCACTTTGCACAATTCTGGATCATTGTACACCACATCTAACTTATTTTTTCAAGATTTTTCAACTATGTATAATCATTTGCAAGGTTATTGTGAAGATGATAATTATCTTTTGAGTATCATGACAATGAGAATGAAAAAAAAGTCTGATAAGTATTGGGATCATTTAGACAATATTATTTTGATGTTATTTGTTACTATTGTGCATGACCCACAATATAAATTGGATGCATTAGAATTTTGGCTCAACGAAAATTATAAGGCTGAGGATGAAGTAGTTAAGGTTCAACTAGTTTAAAATATCAAAAAGGTCATTGACTGATTATACCAACAATACACTAGATTTAGTGTGATGTGTAAAATGGGGTTAGGTGTTGACAATGAAAAAAAAGTGTCTTCGACTAAGATGTCTGTTCAAAATCAAGTACCTTCAAATTTCATAAATAGATACCACAAGTATAGAGCTAAGAAAGATAATGTGGATCAAGATTTTCAGACCCAGCCCGGGGTATTGACCCAGGAGGGGAGAGGGTCAAAGGGTTAGAGGTTCAACCGGATCGAACCGGGGTTGAACCAGAGGGATAGACCCGGTCTATATATAAAATAAAATATATATTTTTTTATATATAAAACTTAATTTTCATTGAGTAATAAAATTAAAGAGATACATCTAATACACATTAAAGAGATACATCCAATACACAATCAAGTTCATACTTTATATAATAATAAAATTAGACAGTTAGCAAGTTACATTAGATTAAACATTATCATCTCCATCTCGAAATAGTAAAGATGAATTACTTGAACATCCACTGCAAATATCACTAGCTCTGAATATATTCACTCCTAAATCATTATCATAAAAATTTTTTAAAAATAACTCATTTAATTTAAAATAAATAATTACATATAACAAAATAAAATAACACAAATTTAAAAAAATTACCTTGGGCGCCAATAATATTGAAAATCTCAATAAGCATAGGAACTGAATTATTTTGATTAATAATATTAAAAAAATCAATAAAATATAAAGTTGAAAAATTGTATAGTTTTTTCATAAATGGTGCCGCATGATCAAAAAAAAGAAAAAAAATGGACGAGTCAGCCCGGTTAACCCAGCACCGAGTCAACCAGGTTACCGGTTCAACCGGCTGGTGGCCAGTTTTATCCCGGGTTTTTGCTCTCCCCGGTTTTCCTGATTCAACCGGACTGGTTCCCGGCTCGATCCCATGTTTTTCCGGTTGGACCAGACAGGCCAATCCGGGTTTCACAACTATGATGTGGATAACAAATTAGAGTTAGATCGATATTTGCTGGAGGATATTAAATTTCATAACGTCAATTTTGATATTTTGAATTGGTGAAAAGTTAATTCTTCTAAATTTCCAATCCTTGCCAAAATAGCTAGTGATGTGTTAGTAATTCATATTTCTACAGTGGCATCAAAATCGACTTTTAGCACTGAGAGTAGAGGTTTCAACTGAATCGGCCCGGCACGAAAATTTCCCCTGCCCGGGCTCCTGTCGTGCCGTGCCGAGGCCAACCGGGCCTCGTGCCGTGCCTGGCCCGACATGGTACCGTGGCCCGTTGGCACGGTACCGTGCTGAAATCAATTTTTTTAAAAAAATTAGGGTTTTGGACGCGCCCAATTCCTAATTTTTTTTAAAATAAGGCTTTCGGGCGTGCCCAATTCCTAATTTTTCATGCACGCCTAATTCCTAATTTTTTTTAAAATTAGAGTTTCGGGCGTGCAAAACACTATTTTTTTATAATAGGGTTCGGCACGATGACGCGCGTTGAAACCCTAAGTTTTTTTTTTAATTTAGGGTTCGGCCCGACCTGGCGGAACCCGACGAATCATGCCGCGGGCCCATGCCGGGCTGAACCCCCACAAAGCCATACCGGGCCATGTCGGGCCCGGCATGAAAACACGGTCGGGCCTGAAAAAAATGGGTCAGGCCAGCCCGGCACGTCCCGTTTGACACCTCTAACTGGAAGCCATATTTTAGATCCGTTTCGAAGTTATCTGATACTCAAAACAGTTGAGAGTCTCATATGTGTACAAAATTAGTTTCAATCACCATTCATTGCTTATGACTTTGAAGATATTTTGGAGGATTCAGAAAGCTATAAACTAGATTTAGGTTTATATACTTTTATTATTATATTTTTATTATTTGTTGATGTTTGATGAATTCTCCATATCTAATTTTTTTTCACTCTTTTTTTTCTCAGAAATTACTACAGACATAGAATCAGAGTCAAGTTTAATTTCTCTCTAATGAATAGAGCTGAATGACACTAGCAAAAAAAAATATTATTTAAACTTCTTTTTAGATTTTTTAATAATAATAAGAGTATTTGTTATTATTGTTGATGTTTGAGTTGGTAAAATATTGATTATTTTTTGTGCAGGACTGCAGGCTACTTGATTTGTGATGAACTGGCGACTGACGAGTGGTGAACTACCACAAGCGAAGTAGTTAATTAGTTATGAATTATGATTTTAATGTATTTAACATTTGTGTTTTAGTAACAATTATGGAGGATTGTATTTGTGTAACTATTATGGTGGATTTATTTTTGTAATAATTATGGACTATAATGGATTGATGGCTAAAATAATTATAATTGTAGTTGTAATTATTTTAGATATTAGTTTTATTAATTTATCGTGTTATTAAATTGGTACAGCATCAATGCATATTATTTAATTAAATTATTAAAATATTTAAAAAATTTTAAGCTACAACTACATAAATATTTACCCAACTTCCTACCCAATTAATCAGGTAGGATTTTGGGTAGGAATGCTACTTTTTTTTGGATATGGTAGGATAAAAAAATTTCTTTCAAAAATTTTGGATTGGAAAACAGAAGACTATATTTCCTACCCGTATAATAGGGTGAACACCCCTACTTAAGTCAATTAAAAATATCTGCAAAAATACAACTCAAATGTTTAACTTCCATCAAAGTATTAATCGCATACCTCATCATTGACAATATGATACATCTCATAGAATATATCACCTCTATATCAAGAAAGTATATATATTTATTAAGATAATTCATCTAAAATTATGATTGAATATACTCTTTAAGTTGATTAATTCTTAACTCATCATCTTCCAATCAAAATATCATCAATATATACAATCAAAAAAATTATCTTATTATCAGGACTCCCCCAGAAAAATAAGAAAAAAATTATAATATAATTGTGTGTGTCAAACTCAAACATGATGATTATCTATGAAAATTTTATAAACCAATCTCTCGATAACTACTTTAGGTTGTATAATATTTTTCTCAATATGCAAATTGCATCTGATTGTCCTACTCAAAACACAAGTGACTACTTCATATATACTTATCCTAATGATCACCATGAAAAAAATATAATTATCACACCTAACTAATATTTTTTTCATTATGTAAGATATTATCAGTGAAATAAGAATTCATATTATGATCATCTTGGATACTAGAAAAAAATTATGCTGATGATTCATACCACATACTTGGATGAACTCTTTGACAATAAATCTCATCTTAAACAATCTACCTTCCCATCTAAATCTATCTTCACAATAAATATTCACAACAACCAATAATAAATCTTCAAAAAAATTATAATACTAGTTCATAAATCTCATTAAAGTAAAAAATATTTATTTTTTCTATCATAATCTAACGTCATCAAGAATGAGATAATATCTCATTAAAAGATTTGAGATCCTAATATCATCAAATAAAGTAATACAAAAAACAAATACGAAGTTGAGAGTATAACAAAACCTATAAAATCAAATGAGTACAACTCATCTTTCCCTTCCAAAGAACAATGGAAATATCAAGATCAAAGTGACTAGTTATAGGCTCATATGGCTCCTCTGTATACTCATTTATAATCTAAGTAGGCTAGGCATGTCTATTTCTCTTAGATAAACTATATATCATAGGTGGTCAAGTTTCTAAGTTTTTGGCAAACATAAGCTTATACAAAAAAAATTTGTGGATTAATATATCATCTAGGCCTAAAAAATTTTTTTTTTTTAGAAACCACAATTTATCTAGAATCAACATAATTTATACTTATTGATAGATATGATAACTCCAAGGAAGTAATAACATGTTATTAACCAACAAGTTTTGTTGTATCCAATAAGCAACTTTCTCTAATAACTAGTACTCCAGGTCATATTAGAGGCGAAAAAGAAAAAAAAATGAGTCTAAATATAACTTAAGAACTCATTTTTTTCCTAGAATCACTAGAAAATGAGTCTTAATCAAAAATAAAAACATCAACACTTTTCCTAGATAAAACAAGTATGCCCACAAATCTTAAATAAATTTTAAAAAATTCTCTCTTATATATGAAAATTGATAACAAATATCACTTAAAAGGATAAAAGTTGATATTCAGTTAAATAAAAAATTAGTAATTAATATAATTTCTCCCCAAATATGTCTAGAAACACTTCTGTGTAGTAAAAATATTTTATTTATCTCAATCAAATATTTGTTATTTCTTTCAATTATCTTATTTTACATAGAAGTAACAGCTTATGATATCTAATAAATCATCTCATTCTCTTCAAAAATAATAATAAAACTAATAAAAGATATATTCTTATTGCTACAACCAAATTATATTTCAAAATATTATTAATTCTCAATATCTTAATATTACTACCAAATTATATTATTACTATTTGATAAAATTTTAAAAAAATTAAAAAAAAATAAGAATATTTCATTAAAAACAACCATATATATCTAGTATAATCGTCAATAAAAATAATAAAATATCTTACACAATCATATATGATCATTCTATAAGATCACTAAATATCTAAAAAAATCAAAAAATAAGTTATTAAAAACACCCTCCTCATATACAAGATAGGAAACTCTAATATATATCTAAAATAAGAGTACATAATTAGTTGATCAATAATAACCAAACACATATAGGAGCTCCTGAAATATAAAAAATATATATATAATTCATCTTACTCAATCATTATAAAAGGTATCTGCTTGCTTCTCCAATCATGTACAAAAAATCAAAAAAAAAACATAATGGTGCAATCTATTTTCTTAGTAAAATAACTGATTAAAGATAAATTATGATAAAATTAAAATACAAAAAACATGAATTAAAAAAAATCAACATTAACATTGTTATATATTCTAGATCATACAATAGTATTATTAGTCACAATAATATCAAAAATTATATGCTCTACTAAGGAAGAAAACAAATATATGATTACATGTGACATAAATGTTGGCTAGCTCTTGAATTAATAACTCAAGTGTCTTGAGTAAGGTTGTGTGAAGAAAGAAAAGTAAAGATAGACGTGCCTCAATTGAAGCTAGTGGCTATCAAAAAAAACCATGAATACTCCTTCTAAACAAATGTACCAAAACTAATAGGTATATATGCAGAAACTTTTAACCCGAGTGAATCGAGTAGCCTATTATATAGTCTTTAAACCCTGAAACTTCATTCGAAAGTCAAGATTCAAAGTTCTACACTTTTATGAGTATGTCTAAACATCACATAAAAAAAGCAAGTCACTATAGACTTCTTTTTTCTAAGCTCTCTCCCTACATTCATGTAAAATTGTATTGTATTAGTCTGATTGATTATCTCAACTCAACTTGATATAGGTGTAGTTGTAAATGATTAAATCACCTTCTGATTAATCTTTGAGGAAACTAGAAGTATCCTCTCACTAAAGATCTATATCTACAAAAAGACATACTATTCCCACAACAAATACAAATATGAAATATTGTGAATCAAGTTACTCAATCTCCTCGGCATAGTTAAATCTATCAATACAGGCATCACCTGATTGATCATCTCACCGGGCCATATCCAAGCTACATGATGAGTTATCTCATTCTTAAATACAATATATATATATATATATATATATGATTTTTAGTTTTTATTAATTTGGAAAATAATAATATAACATATATATACACACACACACATACACAGATTAAAGTAACTCATATGTAGGGTGCTATCATATAAATAAAATAAAGAAACATAAGGTAAAATATAATAGAAACAGAAATAAATCTCAACAAAGTTAATCCTGCTTAGTCTTAAATACAATTTTCCTCAAAGTCCTTTGATCTTAAAAAATAATATTAATATATGAAAAAAATAATATCATAATTGAGTTATCTTAAAATACAACTCACAAAAATAAGATTAATAACATAAAAGAGATAAAATATTAAATTAAATATTATTATAATTAATAATTTTAAATAATTTATCATTGCATGTAACAATATTTAAGAAATAAGAAAAAATAATAATAAACAAAAAGTGAATACTTATGATGTAATTGATAACTCATAA
The DNA here is from genome assembly GCA_029783825.1 of Sapria himalayana. Taxonomy (NCBI): domain Eukaryota; kingdom Viridiplantae; phylum Streptophyta; class Magnoliopsida; order Malpighiales; family Rafflesiaceae; genus Sapria; species Sapria himalayana. Next base: position 561,516 of record JAREIK010004938.1, read on the forward strand.
ATCAAAAACCTACAAATTTGAAGTAATAAAATGAGTGATAATAATTATAATACATGAAGAATATGATATATCTAATGATGCCTAATTGACGAATAATTCTTCATATTCTACTCTAGTAAGGTTCGCAGAGTGAGAACTCATTAGAGACAACTAGGAGGTTCTGGTAGTCAACATGTCTCCTTGCAATGTTGTTAGCTTTCTTTATGGAAGTAACTCCCAATAGTTCTCTCTAATGTCACCGCTCCTCTTGGAATTTGTGCATTATACTGATGATCTTCTATGTTTATCTCTATTATAACTATTACTCCCTTTATAATCATTATATGTTGTATGAGATATCTCTCTAGGAGTCTTTTTGTCTTGCATATACTAAACTTTTGCTTATGCAATTGTGGTTTGGTAGAAAATACATGATCGCATAATCTAGCTCACATTGGGAGAACTCTATGCATTATACTAAGGATCTCCTATATTTACCTCTGCTATGTCTGCTACTCCCTCTATTATCATTATATATTTATATGACATGTCTCTACCAAGGATCTTTATTTATCTTGCACATACTAAACTTCCATTTATGCAATTGTGATATGGTAGGAAAGACACTATCATCCAAAAATTTAACAATGAAATCCTATAAAATTATTGGGTAAAAGATACAAAAATATCAGGTCAAAAAGTTAATTTTGTTGACTCATTTTCTCAGGCACATCCAACTCTATTGAAAATATCTTTAAAAACTATATAGCTAGCTACATGAAAAAAATAAAATGAGATGTGATCTCATCAACTTTCTGGGCATCTCTAGTCTCAATTAATCTGATAAAATATAAAACAATATCATATATTTGAGTATTATGAGATTAGTACAATAATGCTACTAGCTCTCACAATATTTTAGATTTCATGCAAGATAAAAATAAAAAAGGCAAATCTATCTTGATGAATTATCATATAATAATCAATAGTTGAGAATCAGTCTGTAACCAAATTTTTTTGTCTCATCACTAGGGGACTCTTTTGTCAGGCAGTTAAGCTTCCTTGACTAAAAAATCACATTCAAATTCTAATTGGCCACTACATATAATTTCATTATTCAATCTTTCAAAAAGTAATTTTTTAAAATATTGTTTAGAAAAATAGAATTTAAGTAGTATATCCCAAGTAGTTGAAATAAAACATGGATGGTAATGATGTGATGAACATGAGCAAAGTAATAACTAAAATTTTGACTTCATCAATAAATTAAGGTATATGCATATTTGAATCACACCAAATTATACAATATTCAAAGTAATTGGACACACTGCACACACATATGCACTACCTTTTTACTCTTCACTCTTCATTGACCATAGTTTCCTGCATAGATTCCCATGGTATAGTTCACTACCATTGCACACGCTGCACACAATGCACGCCTCCACACCGTCATCGCAAAATTTATGGTCACTACATACACGTAGACCATGTGCACCTTCATGCTATCATTGTGTTCTGCTGATTGGCACCAAGAGTGGGTTGGTGTTGATGACTCCACTACAAGGCCAATAGTGAATTGACATTACAATTATTGTAGATGCATGACTCACACTTACGCCTATGCCAGATACAAGTACGTCAACATTGTGTAGATGCACTTACTCACAAGTGCATTTGCATTGTTACTAACACACAGCGCACATCCCTTCTCTCTATTCCTTATCTAGGATTTGCATGCCCCCTTGCTCCAATACCATGTGAATAAAACCTCAAAATATAAAAATAATTTTATTTCATCTCAATACAATAAATGAAGAGAACTAACTTTTATATAAAATAAAATAAAAACTATAAGATTAACTCACATATTGGGTGCTCTCATCACTAAGCTAAAAAATACAACAACAACAACAAAATTATAATATAGTTGATTATTTATGGTCTATTTTATTTATTCTTTTTAATTCTTTACCTTTTTAATAGGAGCACTAAACATATGAGTTGCCTCAAGTTTTATTTTTTTTTATTTATAGTCATATGTCTGTTCCTTTTATTATGAGTATCATTGTATCATTTTATTATGCATACTAACATTTTATGAACATTGTTTTTACAAAAGTAGTCATATTTATTCGACATACAACCTTGTGCTTTGCACACATGCACATCTCAATTATTATATAACCAATTCAAAGTGAAAAAAATAAAATAACCAGCATTCAATAATGAACCATCAGGGCTAGATTAAAAAGAAATCCATTGAGAAAAATCAATTAACTACATGCATAGAATACCGGTGATGATACATGGGTTTGGAGGTCGAGTACATGCACCTATAAACTGCACAACATTCTTATGGCGAATCTTCCTGCAAGGATGAGAGATTAAAAAAGTAACAACCGAGAAAAAAGTGAGGTTTGGAGTCACACCAGAAGTCCAAAGAATAAGCACTCAAAATATGAATTGTTCATTATTAAAGTAAAATAGATTGTCTTTTCAATGCACCCACGACAAACTTTAAGTGAAAGTTGTTTATTGAACACGAGGTATAAGTATATTTAGAGTACTTTAAATAATTTATTTGTTATTTTTTGCATATTTATTAAGCAATCATGAATTAAAAATTAAAAATTAAAAATAATGGATTTAAATATTATTATGAAGAATAATGAAGTTATAACTTCTAGTACTTGTATATTTGAGGGTATTGAATGAGACCACTACGTAAGATTATTTTGTATTGACATATAAAATAAAATACAACATTATTATATTAAATATTATTATTCTTATCCTTAAGATAATTAATGTTCACATGCAATTATTAATTATTGTTCTGATTTATAAAGATTAAAATCTAAAAATAGATTTAGAAACTCTATTAATTGAATAACTTTATCAAGTATATAGTGAATATTAAATTACATATGAAATTCATGTCCTATTATAAAGATTGATGATACACTCTTATGAAAGTTTATAAATTTTAATATTATCAAACTCTGCAAGTAAATTATAATATAATATTTTAAATAAGTTAAACAAAGAATCTTAAAGAAATAATTAAAAATTAATTGAATTAGATTGCCAGTAATTTAATTTAATTAATGAACATTTGTAATCTTAACATGTAAGGTTTAATAAAAATTAACACATGACACAAATTATTTTGAATAAATTAGTGAATACAATTATAATAATGTAGTGGTACAAATTATAATTAATATAAATTATGATATAATATACTTTATATTTTGAGCTTGAGATCTTATCCAGGCCAAAGTTCCTTCCATAATATTGTCTAGCATCATAAAATATGTTTTAATGATTTTGTTTATTTAAAATATGTTTATATATATAATTGCATTAATTAAATTAATTCTAATTGATTTGTTTTTATTTTATCAAATTAATTGATTTATATATTAAATTAATTCTAATTTTATATATATATATATATAATCTAATTTTTAAAATAAAAGCCAAATAGCATGTATTAATGTAAAAATAAATGTAGCACCATCAATTTAAGTTCCTCACTCATTGCATGTATTAATGTAAATATGGGAGATGTCACTCTGCCGAATGAAATCCATACTTTTAAGTATGCCGTTCTCTCTTAAAATGATAAAAATTTATAAACAAAATGAAATTAATTTATCACATGCACATTATTTCTTCAAAAGATATTTTTATCCTCGATCACCTAACAAAATCATGTTTGATTTTGTGAGATATTGTATTTCTATTTTTTTGTTTTATGCATTTTTAGTATGTATCATGTCTTTGTTTAGGTGTTTATGGTGCACTTCATTAAAGGGCACTTCAAGCAATTTTGTACCTACTTATTTTATGTTCATATGCATGGTATTTGAACATGAAAAGAATGAGCATATTTTATGAAAAACTCATACCAACTCCACAAAAAATAATGTACAAAGAGAAAACCTTATAAATACATGCCAACAATGTTACAGTTTATCAATTTTTAATATACTTTTATTTTATTTTATTTTATTATTAACAATAACATCAAACATATTAGTTGTCCCAAATTATTGACTCATTATATATGGGCACTTACGTGTATGTTTGATTTCATGGAATTATTGAATGTTTTTACTTTAATTTTTTAAATAAAATTAGAGCCATAATTCTAATGATAGTAATAGATTACATGTGCATTATACCAACATAATAAATGTGGCATTGCATGTAACATTGAATGCATGTGCACAATATTTTGACAAGGAACGAAATGCACATTCATTGTGCATCATTATGTTCTATCATCGCACACCCATTGTATTCGATGAGCATTGACCCGTGGTGTTGTGTGTGGTGAAGTGGAGAAAATTTTGCTTGGGTGAGCTATGTGTGACACCATGCTTTTTGGTTGTACAATGTGTATTGTGTACTTTTCAAGCAGCCTAGAGTGTTGTGAAGAAACATAAGCGAGTACATGTAGAATATGATTTTGTGGGGAGGTAGGCAAATTTTTCGATTGGGTTTACTAACAAAGCTAAATGTTATTTTGAAACATCAAAGGTTTACTGTACATACACAAATTATGTGTTGTTTAGTACATAAGTGTATATTGTGAGGCATATTATTCTTTATGGTTGTGTGTGATTTAGAATGGAGGAAATTAAAATTATGAGTATTACTCTATAAAATATTTGAGAACCAAAATTTCTGACAATTAGCAATAAGAGTTGGAACATGAATATTAGTCAAACCATGTTAGACTACATTACAAATGAATCACTAAGGAATGAGACGAAGGAAAAATGACTACAAACATACAACATTACAAATGGATGAGTTTTGATTGTGATATGATAAAGGTCACATTAATTTATTAATCTTGCACATGTAATATCTTATATGAGTTTGCAATATTATTATATTTATCTCAAACGATTATATATATATATATATATATTAAAATTAAGTCCGAACAAATTACTACTCATTTACATAATTCGCTAGATTGTCAACTAAGTTCCTAGAAGTTTTTCCAACCAAGGTGATATAACATATAAAATGAGACATTAGTGAGGATTATGGATGACAGTGAGTTTTCCAACAAAATATAGTAATATTACCAATCAATTTAATTTATACCAAGAAAAATATCTCATACTACAATTGCTTGCAAATGAGAAGATACTAATCATAGTAGAAGCAAACATAAAAAAGTCTCAATTCCGTGTAGATAATGCAAGATAATATATCATACTAGAAATAATTATTTAGAAATATTTTCAGAGAGGATGTTAAAAGAATTACAGATAATTATGAAGGACATGTATGTCGACAATCTAACCCATCCGAGGGTCCTCACAAAGTTCTCACATAGTAACTACCAAAAAAGGATATTCATAATTCCTCCCTAATAGGGCAACAATAGATTTTTCTCAATAAATTCTTCTTAATTTTTAGGTACTACATCTATTATGCCGTGTTCATCCACTCAATGTTATTGGATTATTGACTCATGAGTAAATATTCACATTATAGATAATTAATCTTTTTTTAATATTTTTTTCTTGTTCATTAAATATTATATTAATCAATGATAAATTCTCGAAGGCCATTATGTATGCTAATAATAAATTTTATTCAAAATTGTCTTGGTATCCTCCTTTTAGTAAGTTATCTTACTAAATAACTAAATTCTGACTGTATTTTCTATTTGTTTACAATATAAAAATACTCAAAGAAAAACTTACTTGATTATTGAGTATGATGAATTATATATTCTCTTTTCAACAATTGAATGTCTACTAAATATCTAAATATGAATGATGCATTACTTGTATACTCTCAATTTGTCATTTATCACTAACCAAATTGAGAATAATATTTTTATCCTAGAACATAAGACATATTGATTAGGATATCATACTAAAGTTTTATAAGGTGTACATCAAGCTTATATGAGTAATAACTAGCTTAAACTGATACACTCATGCATATAAGGACCAAAAGAGATAAGAATAAAGAAGTATTTAGATATTTTGTTATTGATAAGGTTTTGTCTTGTTTTTTGTGATTTATTATCTTTTGTATTTCTATTGTTCAGGAACATCGATGTATGAGATGCTGTAAACTATTTAGATAGTTATATTTTCAAAATTCATTTTTCATTTTTAATAAAAGCTTCTGTTTTTCTCACCTTCACTCCTTTCTCTCTTCTTAGACACCACCAAGGGCTGAAATCCTAATTGGCCTCCAACAAGATATCAAAGGCCCCTTTCCAAACATGAATGTTGGCTTTTGGTTCCATAGGCAATGACACATCTTCCACCATTGTCGGTAATAGTGTGCACCAGTGTTTGGTGGTGCAATGGTAGCGCCAGCTTATTATTGAAGAGCAAGTCAATATTTAGTGGCTGTTTTTTGAAGATTCTTGTTGTATGGTGGCCATCGGATGTTCAATGACGTGATTCTAGTGATTCAGAATCCAATAATAGCCCATGACAGGCTAGTACAGATCTGGTAGAATAATAAAATAAGTGTGTATGTGATTTTCTGTAATTTTTTTTTATTTTGAAAAGTACACCCGACCTATAAGTTGGCTCAATCATTTTTATTCATTATACAAGGGTATTTGATAAATAAATTTTATAAGAGTGTTATTATATTATTTAGTATTATTTTCTTTAACATTATATCAGATGTGAGTTGTGAAGAGGAAAAAAAAGAAAAACAAAGTGCATGGACAATGCAGGCATAGAGCACATAACTTGTGAGAGGAAAAATAATGCAGTTGGTACGCATTTTTTTGTTTTGTGTAGGCACAAGTTTTGTGCGCACACGCATACAAGAAAATATTTTATGCACATGCACATAAGAGCATGTTATGTGCAAGCACAAGCTTTGGAACACAAGCACATGTGTTTCAGTTGAGCACAAGCAATGGTTTGCATAATGGTGTGCACAAGAGCATCTGTGCACCTGAACAATGCAAAGGCATGAGGTGGAGCACAAGGTTGCATGTAGTTGTGCATGGGGTGGCGTGCGATAATGTTTTGAACAAAAACCCCATTTAAGATTTCAACAAAATTATAAAAAATAGAAATTAGAATATTCAAAGACCCTAATTTTATGCAACTTTATTTTTATTATTTGGAAGAACTAGAATTTTATGATAATATTAATTATTATAATAGAGATAGAAAGAAAACTTATGTTCAATATAACCACTGAATGAAGATGGGGCACACTAGAGATAACTTTTATATATTATATCCAGAGAATATCATGAGTCTTACACAATATTAAGAAAGTCATACTAACTATCAGAGTCATTTAAAAGTCTTTATAGAGTTTATTTACCGTGACACTTGCATTTACGAGAGGAAAAAAAACTTCTAAGATAATAGCAAATCTTTTGTTTTTTTTCAAGTATCACTAATTATTTTACTCATACACTTGTTACATACTTTTAGATCATTGACACATGATATAATACTCATATTATCAGAAATCATATCATATCAATTACATTATTTTCATTATCTAAAAATATTATTATAATTAATAACAAATAATTAAAAGTTATTTCTTATAGTAATATCCAGTTTGTGTCTTTATTATTTCTATATGTTTTATTTATTCTCGATTATCATATTAATTTATTTTCTATCAATTATCTTTTAGGTAATTTAATTATGATGTTATTTTAATTTCTACTAACATTTATATGTAAGATTGAGAGATAATGAGAAATATTTTATTTAGAATTAAATATAATGGATTGTATGTTCTCACTTCGACGACAAAAACTTTTTTTATATGTTTGAGTGTTTTGTATCTTTTACTTGTGCATATTCAATATGATCACTCACTACTGACTAAGTTAATAATATTTTACTCTAGTTTTAATGGTATTTTAACCAGTATATAAGATATGTCAGTTAAAAAAATTTACCAAAACTTCATATTATACATATAAGTCTGACTTGAATAAGACCAATTCAATCTGATATACTAGAACATATGAGGACGTAGTAAAAATGTGACCAGAAAAAAATTAAGGTATCTAATTATTTTCGTATAATTGATTGAGATATACATAAATATATCTCTTTCGAGATAAATCAAAATTTTATTTGATTTTTAAATTTTTCAAAAAATAATACAAAATCAATTTAATAAAAATATGAAAAAATAAAAAATGATAATATTATATAATATATATCAGACTAATTTAGCACTTATTATATATATCATGAGATTATACACAAGACTTCCTATGTCTATACACACCATCAAATAGATTTGCTAAAATGATGAATAAACATCTAATAAAGACAGTTCAAAAATTCCTTGAAAAGAGTAATCTAAAATAATTTTGAAGATATTTGGTTAACCCTAAAATATCTTATTAATTGGATGTCCTCTTTTATTTTTTTCTTAATGTATACCATTTTAGATCTTACATCCTGAGAAATAAATTATTTAGCTTACCTCTCAAAATTTTTGGATACACCTATTTTTTTCTTGATCACTCTCCAGAATAAGACAAGTTAGTATCTATGAATTTGAAATTTATCTTCCTTGAATATAAATATTTTTCACCTGAAACTATTAGGATTTTGATAAGTATGATTGCTATCTTTGTTTAATTATGACTTATTTTTTAATGAGCCTAGAAAAGTGTGAATTCAGATATTACACTTAGATCTTACTCTCTCCCTTATGTTATTCATTATGAAATCATCATACCTATTAATAAATTTAGATTTTAGTCAAGAGAAAGTAAGATTTCCTGAGTATGAAGATCTCCTTGAAGATCTCCATGAGTTTTCACTAGTATAGATAAGTATTGAGTTTATATCTAGAATACTTGACTAGTCAAGACTTAGACTATACCATGAGAGAGAGAGAGAGAGAGAAATACATATTTAATCTTCCCAAATCAAAGATGAACCTACCAAAGAGCTAAATAATCTTACATCTAGTCCAATTGAATTTGACCTTCTAATCACTTTTCAAAAATAATTGAGTTGTACTCAAATCCCTATTTTATAGGTTATATCATACTCTCATTTTGTTCCTTCTTTTATTTTTATTTTTTATTTCTCTTCAAGATACTAAAATATTCATGTTCCTTTCTGAGATATTATCTCATCTAAAATAGAACTTGGTCATGATGAAAAAGATATACGTCTTCTACTCTAAAGGGAATTAAGAACTAATATTATAACTTTCAAAAAGATCTATTGTTGATTGTAGGTGGCTATTAATTGTAAAGACAAGTTCAAATGATAAGATAGATTATTTTATGGCAAAACAAGTCTAAAAAAATTCAACTAGACATTTCATGTAAACTACCAATATATTCTCTATTGGCCAAGATAGAGCATAGAGGTGTAAACCGGGCCAGATAGCCCAGGCACGACCCATGGCATTGCACGATTCAGTTGTGCTTGATCCTGGACAGGGCTCGGGCCGAGTGCCTATACCATGGCATGGCCCAAGCCAAATGGCTAGAGCACGGCCCATGGCATAGCACAACATGATTCAAAACCTTGCCTAGTCCTAGACTGCTACGCTCCATGGCACGGCTCAGGCCATGCTGAGCTGGCATGAGCAATGCCTTGTGTCGAGCCAAGCACGAGGCATTGGACAAAAAGTGATAAGTTCAATCGTGCAATGTTGTAAGTCATATTGTTGGTTGATGAATTAATAAGAGACCTTCAAAAATCATCCTTTAATATATGTTATATGTAAATATCATATTATTGGTTGATGATACTAAAAAAAGAGTAGGTAGAAAACTTAAAATTAGAGAGTTACAGTTAAATCAACAAAATTTAGAAATTATCATAACAAGACAGAGTACTTAAAATATGAGCTAAATCGTATTAAAAGTGATAATAATATAATAATTAAAATAGGAAAACAAGGAATATCACATATCAGTAAGTTCAAATATCTAGACTCTATATTAAGTAAAGAAATAAAGATTAATGAGAATATATTACAAGTGTTCAGAAATAGATAAACCAAATACATTATTGCATCAGAATTTTTTGTAATAGATGAGTATCAAATAAATTAAAAGAAATATTTTATTTAATATCTATACAAGCAATCATGTTGTATAGAAATTAATATTGGATGACTAAAAAATTCATTTTTAAATAATAAGTATAACAAATATGAAGATGATAAGATGAATATATGATAAGATTAATAATTATAAAATTAAAATAAAAATTATTAGAAAAAATATTAAAATAACTCATATAGATAAGATAAAAAAAAACTTCTTTGAGGTAATTTATTCACATCCATCCCAAATTTCCTAGCACATCAATTAGGAAATGTGAGCCTATTCGTGTTGAGGGAGAATTTAATAATCTTAGGAGAAATAACAAAAAGATTAAGTATACAAGATTTTTAATATAATTGATTTACAAACCAAAATTCATAGAACCGACACTAAATAATTTGAATAAAACTTAACTGATGATAATGATGCTAATTTTATTATAATATTCTTTTGTATAATGAGAAGTCTTTGTATGTAATTATATAAATACTAACATAATAAATTTCATATGAATTTCGAAATTAAATATATTTGGGTAAAATTAATATTAGAATGACTAATTAACTATAAAATCTTTGTTGCATACACAAGCTATAGATCATGAATTTTGAGGGTGAGGTTGTCGAGATGTTGTCTTCTCCCAAATCTCACACTAAAGTGAAAATCTTATTTATTGGATACAACCTCCATTTATTTTATTATGTATGGGAATACCTTACATGTGGTTGTCTCAATATATTTCACTCATTATATTAAGTCATTCCTTTATACATATTTTGATGAAGTTATTATTAATGTTTGGATTGTTTCCCTTGTGGCTTACATGTAATCACACACACACACACACACACACACATATACATACATACATACATATATATATATATATATATATATGTATGTATATGTGTGTGTGTATAAAAAAATGATAGTGTATTATTTTATGATGAGTACTCATTTACTTATACTAAAGTATACATTAAAAACATCAAAGAAATAAAAAATCATGTTATAATTTCAACAATTATCTTTAAATCATCATTAGCAAATTTAGTCTTTAACTAGTTGAGATTGATCAATATAAAGGATATGAATGTGTTTTATTGATATATCATTCTTACAGTGCATATAGAACTCTGTCAATGTAACAGAAGAAAAATGACTATTATGTCAGAAAAAGGCCAATTCAAAAAATTTAATTGCTTCAATTCTTACATTATATATTCCAACAAACCTCATTATGTAAACTTCTTGAGAAAACTCCCTGAGCATTTCCTTATTGACCCGCTCAGACTTCAGAACCTTGACAGCCACTTCCTGACCACAATACATGCCTTTGTATCTGACCAGATTCAATGTGGAACAAACTGTGAAATTTGCAGAATAACAATCATTGTAATTGCCTACTATAAGTATAAGACATACAAATCACCATGTGATCCAGAGGCAACTTTGTTTTGAATTTTTAGCTGGTTCATATTGATTTCCCAGACATCAGTTCCATCACTAGGTATTTCTATGCAATCAGGCAAAGATTCAGACATTGATTTATTTTTCTGCTTCATGGCTACTGAAACAGAAGACTGTTTTGAACAACAGAACTCCTATAACATAAAAAGCAGTTAGAGTAACAAGCAATGCTATATCAGGTGAATTCTCTCTAATATATTTAAATGTAATAGAACCAATAAAACAATAACAACTGAGCAGCAGGCACATCAAAGTAACAATGCATAGTACAATATCAGGAACCATATCAATCAAGACGAGATAAGATCAAATGGTTTGATGAAGAACAAACCATTGGCTACTATTGCACATAAGAGTGAACAGTTTAGATTAATTTTGTCATATCCAATGGCCCTGAAAACCTCACTATTAGTTAAGACAACATCATGATAACACTAAAAAAAACATTATGAGCACACTAATAAAAAGATCCAAAAAGAGAACACTTGTCACATGGTTGCTAACACCTAAATTAATAACATGAACTAGAAAAAATGATTGCAGCATGAAATGAAAGAGTTATTGCATCTAGATACCAAGATCTTGTCAACATCTAGAAAGGACTCTCGTATACTCCTCCCTAATGAGAAGCACGATTGTTGAACTATGTAATAACTCCTAATTTGAGTGAATAAACAGATGACTTCCTACACAGACTGAGCAGATGACTATCATATCTTAGAAAAAAGAACCTAACAACTATATTTATTGTAGCTCATTCTCTTGTTGTGAGAATACTGAAGTATAAATCTCCAGTCGCCTATATCACCCTACGTCTTGTTAAAAACTGCTAGAGAAGTTTTCTTTTGTCACTCTGAGTCAAAATGAAATTATAATACCTGTTAGTACATATAAATAAAAATTATGTAAGGTGACCCTCAAATAAAAATATTATGTAAGGTGACCTTCTAAAGAGTATCACTCTTGAATATATTATGATGTCTTGGAGTAAATATAAATCAAAAAGAAAAAATTATGTAAGGTGGCCCACAAATAAAAATATTTATAAAAAAACTCATACATAAAGAATGAATAAAACAAATTAATATTAAATCAAATATCATATATTAAATGTCATTATATAATGAGCGAAAAAAGATTAAAATATTTAATAAGTTGGATATTTCCATCAAAAACATAAAACTAAAATAAGAAGACATATAAAGCTGAAAAATTATAACACTCCAACAAATTGGTACGTGCAAGTTCATAGCATCGTACTTTGACAAAAAAAAAGATAAGTTGAAGCCTCATCAAAATCTTCGTGAAGATATCCACTAATTACTCTGTTATCGGATTATTATGATGTTGTAATTGTCTTATCATTGATCTTCTCGTGAAGAAAAAAGTAGCCCACTTCTAATTACTTCAACTACCGGTAACATATTAGATTTGATACTATATATCTTATTATCTAACTATAATAATATATAGTAGTCAGAGAAGAAAATTGATATCTTATATCCTTGAGAAGGTGATGCATCCAAGATATCTTACGAGTAATTTTCATCATCACTTTGAACTTTACACCTATACTAAATCTCAAAATAACTAGTTATCACTTACTTTTTTATGAGACAAGATTATCTTTAAGAAAAAGATAAAATTATATCATAGACCTCCTGTCAATGCATGTTAATACACAACTCAAATATGAATACTCAAACAACTACAAGGGTGCATGATCCCTGAAAAAAATCCTCAAGTCTAAAGAATGTATTCATATACCTCAATATGCGAAATGATGTATCACATTGAATCTGTCAAAGAAAATCTAAAAAATGACTAATTATATTAATTTCATATGTTATATCTAATATAATCATAATTAAATAGTTAATCTTTGTTATAATTCTCTAGTAAGTGACTAAGTCAATTAAAGGGATTGCATTAAAAGTGCAGTTCGTACTAAAATTAATTGGACTATATGATAGAGTATACTTCAAAAGGTCAATCACTATAAGTATATCAAGCATATACTTTCACTGTGATAAAATGATACCGCTCATAGATTAAGTCACATATATATCAAAATAATATATATAAGTCGCTTAGAGTCATTTGTCTAAAATTTTATCTAAAAGTATTTTTTGAGTTAAGTGATCATGGGCTCACTATCTCCAATAATAAAAATGCATCCACGTAGATAATCAATAAAATCACAATAGCATTAGAGTTCTTCTAGAAAAACAAGAAAAAATCTATAGCACACTTATGTAACCCAGAGGAGAATATTATTTATGAAATTCTCAAAAACTAGATTCTTTATAACTACTTTAATCAATATATCTCCTACAATCTATAAATTGCATCTTACTACGTTGCTCATAACCCAAGTAAATATTCCATGTGTACCTTCTTCTAAAAATTATTGTGAAAAATAAATTCTTCATGTTTAATTAATATATTATCTAATTATGAAATTTTATAAGAGATACAAAAATTCATACCAAAACTATTTGGCAACTAGAGAAAAAGTGTCCTAGTAGCTCACACTAAATATTAAAGTGAAATCGCTCATTACAAGTCTTATTTTAAGGTAATATATCTTCTCATGTAAACTAATATTTACAGTTAACACCCACCAGTAACAACAACAAATTTTCATTTTCCTAAATATCATGATAATAGTTCTACAATCTCATTAGAGTAAAAGTTATACATCACTTCCATCATGGCATGACACCATCCTAAATGAAAAAATATCTCAAAAAATAGTTAGATATCCTAACATCAAAAAAATAACAACAAAAATAAAAATAATGGGTAAAACGGGAGTACAAAAAATCCTATGAAAACAAGTATTTTGTAAAGCTCTTTTGTCTCTTTCAGAAAGGAATTGGAGGGTTAAGATCATTAAGGTTTGATGCATTATCATCTAGCATATTGGTAGGTTCATCTCGGGTCTAAACAAGCTAGATATATTTCATTCTCCTAGAATATACTATAGGCTCTAGGTGGTTAAGTTTCTCAGTTCTAGATTAACATGAGTATGTACTAAGGAGGTCTCGTGAACTACTATATCATCTATACTTGAAAGAATTCTTCCTATCTTAGAAACTTCATTCTCTTCATAATTAACATAATTTATACTTGTTAAATATAATAACTCCATGAAAGTAATATCATACTAAGTATCAACATATTTAAATATAGTAAATAGGTGCTCTATACTAACTAGTAGTGGAGGTAAGATTATAGGTGAAAAAAAACTAATGTAACTTCTGAATTATACTCTTCATAGGCTCATTAAAAAAATAAATTCTGATCAACAAAAATAATATTTGTACTCCTTATGATCATACTGGTCGTTAATAAAAAAATACTTGTACCCTCTTTGATACTAGAGTATCCAAGCAAGACAGATCTCAAATATCTAGCTATCAACTTATCTAATACAAAGAGCAATTGAGAGTAAAAAAAGAGCACCTAAAAATTCTAAGAGACGAGATAAATAATATCCCTTAAAAATATAAATTTAATAGGGTATATGCCAAGAAAAAATAGAAAAGAACATCCAATTGAATAGATAGATTGAGGTTAAAATCATATCTATTCAAAAATCTTTCAGAATACTCTTTCCAAGTAGGAGTGTCCAACTGTCTTAGTCAAATATATATTCTTTATTTCAATAATCATATTTTATTAAGGTATACAAACACAAAAAATCTAGTATATAATCTCATAACTCATAAAATAAGTATTAAATTTGTCTAATATATATACAATCATATTAATATTTCTTAATTTTTTAATATTTTTATCAAATTAATTTTTTATTATTATATAAAATATTTAAAAAATAAAAAACATATATAATTTATAATAAAATGAATATATTTATGTATATTTCAAGTAGTTATCAACAAAAGTAATCAAATATCAAAAATTCTCTGATTACCTCTACTTGATCCTTATATATCTAGATATATCAGTTCGAATAAGTAATTAATCAACTCAAACTAACATCTAGGATAGAAGACTAATAAGTTTTTCTAATTAATGTCTCATAATATAAAATTAAAATACCTCAAAGATTAGGATAAAATATTTTCAACTTAATCAATAATAGATAATCAAATTTTGAATAAACAAATAAATAGTTCTACACACTCTAACATCTAGAAGATATAATTCACCCTACTAAATCTTAAAATTGGATTTTCCTCAGAAGCTCCTAATCCTATAAACAAATATCAATAAAAATAAACATTAAATCATAGTTAAATTATCTAAAAAAATAGCTACCAAAAAATAAACTAATATGATAATCATGAATAAGCAAGAAATAAAAAAATAATAAAGATTCAAACTGAATATTATTATATTCAATGACTTTTAGATTTTTATCATTGATTACCACAAAATTTTCAAAATAAAAAAAAAATATAATGAATAAGATATGATTACACATAAAAGGAGTATTAGCTTATATGTCGATAATTCAAAGAATTTTAAATAAAAGTAATAATAAAGCAATCACTTATATCTAAAAGAATCAAAAAAATTTCGACTACCTTAAAAATGAGTTTTGTATAATCCTCTTTAGTAAATATAGATATATCCATTTAATACCCTTGGATGATCCCAATAGTTAGCAAGATTCTCTTAGTACTACATATAGTTATCAATCTTTTCCTTGTAAAGAATACTCAATAATTACCTCTGGTATAGCCCATTTTTCCAATAATACATACACTATAAAAAAAATCTCTATCATATATATATTAGCACCATATCAAAATTCAAATTACTAACTAAAATTAAAATTTCTCAGGTCTGAAGCCCTGAAAAAAACAATAAAATTGCACTAAATTAAAATTAGGACTTCTAAAACCTAAATTTTATCCCAAATGTACTAAAAATCACAACTACCTAATAAAAATACTATTATCTAAAAAATATGTAAAATTTATAGCTGCCCCAAAATCCATGGTGCAAACATCACGTAACCAGCGTGCATCGACACACATCCACTCACAACATTGATGCCTTTTTTCTATAGCTAGGGTTGTGTCGCACATAGTAGGTGTGCGACAATGAAGATTGGCACACAGAAAAAGCAACTCTTCTTTACCTGCAAAACAAATGTGCACAGTAAACACACCATAAAATAAGGGTTTCTGAGTTTCTATTTTAATTTACACTTAAGATTTAATTTTCCCTAGAATTAGTTCTCACATCATGTAGAGACTCATATACAAAGAATGAATAATACAAAATAACACTCTATAAAATATTACATATTAAATACTATTATATAATATGCAAAAGAGGTTTGAGCAGCCCAAAAATTAAGTATTCCCAACAAAAAAATAAATATAAAATAAAAAAACATATAAAATTATAAAACTGCAATAATATTTTTAAAAAAAAAAGCATATTAAAAAATTTAAAGAAAATGACACAAATATGAAAAATATTTACATTTTAGAATTTTTAAATAATAAAAATAATGTGTACTCCCTCTCTAAACTCAAGTGTTCACCTTCATAGGGTTTTAGTTATGATGCCATATTGAATTGCAAGGTCAAAAATATGAATGGAATATCCAAAACTCAATGCAGTACTCAAATAAGTGGTGGCCTAATAGGGTTTGAACAACCCATATGTGGGGTACTCTCAACATTATTAATATATAAAATAAAAATAAACTAACAAACTACAACTTTCTTTTTCACTCCTCTAGAGTCCCACGTGGATTTCCAACAAGGAGAGAGTGTCACCACTCAAATATTTATAAACTTATTGATTAGTATTACAATGACTCTTCTTTTGAGCTATCATAAGTATCAACAAGTACGAAATATATTAATTCTATAGAAAATGAAATTTTTTTTAAAAAAAAAATCCATCCAATCAAGTCGAGCTAGCAACACCAAAGTCTACTCTAATTTCATGAGTGAGTTTGGAGTCGAGAGATTTAATCAACTAGAACATTGATTTTATTCTAGGAGCTGGAAGACTCTAAGCATGTGTAATCTGCTCATAATGAGAAAAAGTCACCTTTGAACTTTAATGATCCTGTAGCTGATTTGTTTGATCTTCACTTTGTGATTACTTTGAAAAAAATAGATGACTTGTAAATAGTAATGTCAAATAAATAATGTCGAGTCAATACTTCAAGATCATGTTGAGTTGTCACACATGTGACGCGCCTCCAAGCCAAGCACAACCCATACCTTTGAGTCCTGCTACTCCTTCAGACATGGCATGGTCCATGCCATCAGCTATGTGCGTCAAACCTGCATTTTTGTGGGTCAGTCCGCTCAGCCAATTTGACACTTCTAGTTGTACTCAATACCTTATTTCACATATATTTTCATACTCTCACCTTACCCTTTTATTTGTCTCCTTTACAATTTTTTCTTGATGATACTATAATTCTTATATTTTCTTTAGTGACATTATCTCATCTAAGGGTATACTAAGTCATGGTATAAAAGATACTCTCTACTCTAATAGAACTTTAAAACTAATACCTCGACATTAATGAAGATCAATTATTTGTCATATGTGAGTTTTCAATATGAAGATTAGTTCAAATAATAAACTAGGGCACTTGAATGTGAAACTTATTGTGGTGAAGTTCAATCACATGTTTGAAAAGGATTATTAGGATATACTATCTCCAATAGTAAGAATAATAAAGAGTATGTTATTTCCTTGCTAGAGAGATCAACATATTTTTTTTCCATTAAGGTTCATGGTGAGGGACTCTATGAGAGACTTTGTGAGGACTCCTGAATGAATTCAATTGTCAATTTATTTCACTCAATAATATGCATACAAAGTATTGAGGATTTATATAATCAATCCTCCTATGATATATTCATACATAGTATTGAGAGTTTATACAAACACTCTTCCTATAATATATGCATACAAAGTATTGAGAGTTTATATAATCACTCTTCCTATAATATATGCATACAAAGCATTGAGGATTCCATGCATGTCTCTCTACTATAAATGGTATTCTCTTGCTTACAAGATATGTCATATTAGATGCCTCTCCAATGGGTATCTATTTACCTCACCCAAACATATATGATATATAGAATTATCTAATAATAAGTCTTTGATCCATAAGAAAAACCATGATCACTAAGAATTTGACTATAAAATCACACAAAACTATTAATAGAGAATAGGAATACAACAATATCATGACAAAAAGTTACTCTCTGACTCACTCGTAAGAGTCACATTCACCTCTTTTAGAAATACTTCTAATAACTATGTAGCTAGTTATGTGAAACAAGTAAAATAAATAATCTAAACTAAATATGAGGATGTTGCAAGATATCATAACGTTATGCATATTGTGTAAGAACTGAAAAAGGATAATAATTTTATCTCAATAGATTATCACAAGGTAATCAAAAATAAAAAATTCATTAATATTTAAGTCTCATTCATCAAATCACTAATAAACTTCTCAGTCAAATAGTCAAATTTCTTCTAATTAAAAAATCACATATAAACTCCAACATCTCGTCCTACATAATTCATATGTTGAAGCTTCTACATAACAATAATTGGCTAGTTTACTTCCCCTATAGATCAAAGTAAATAAAATATACATGCACCACACCACACTATGCCACACGAGCACATTACATCCCAGTTCACACCACAACATTGCACTACACTACACAGCATACTACATTATTACATTACAATGAACACATTGTAACACATTCATGCTTACTAAGAAAACAACACCACACTGCACACACATTGTATTGACGACACTACCCACCAACACACTGTCCCCGCACCACATTGATGCCAACTAGCACTGCATCAATGTCACAATGCACACTATCACGTCAGCACTTCACCATGTATCACACTCTTTTATGGTTTGCATAACATAACTTTGATACCACTTGCCACATAAAAATTAAAGAAAAAAATACACTATTGCAATAATATCTCAAACAACAAACTCTAACTTTAAATAAAAAATAATAATTAAGATAGCTCACATATTGGATGTTTCCATAATAAATTAAAAAATTTTAACAAATAAGCACTAAAGAAACTGCAACAACTCTTCTGATATTTTAGAAATATTTATGAAAAATATGAAATTTTCTAATGTTTTCAATCAAGAAGAAAAATGTTAGTCTTTAAAAAATACTTCTAAATGGGAAAAAAGTTATCATAAACAAAGTGATTCCGATATGGATTTTTAGCTTGATTAAAACAAATTATAAGCGAAGCAAACTATATTAGATATCTGAAATGACTTTGCAATAATAGATAAAAAACTGTTATATATCTTAATAGGTAACATTTTTTCTTTTATTAGATGACTTACCCAGAGAATAATACTCGGTGTCAGAGTTATTTGCTTAATAATATTGACTTTGTTTTTCGACGACCAACCCAAAGAAATAACAACTCTCATTGTCCAAGTGGTTTGCTGGCCAAAATTAACTTCAATTCTTTTCTAGGACTGGGTAACAATAACATGCAGGTTGGGTTCACTGCTTGTGCTGCATTTTGGAAAATCATCATAAAATATAAGTTCAATCGTTCAGGTGTTCAATGGGTACCAACACCTGTACATGGCTAGCTGCTCTACCAAAAAGTATAAACATAAAATGTTCATTGCAATTAATAGTTACCAGCAGCACAGAAACTTGATAATGTCCAAAAAATATGCATAGTTGTTAGTTAAAACAGAGGAAGAAGATTACCTTCTTCAATATTTCCTGCTTCAAAACAGTTCTAAGTTCCTCAATCTCCTGGCATTTGCTCCATTCAGGAAATTATGTGACCCATTTACAAAGAGCAGGAAGTGTCAGCATAAAAATTAGTGTGCATTTTCAGAATGAAAAGAAAAATCAAGCATATTTGACATGCAATACCATTAGAGAGCCTTCATAAACATAGATATACAAATACAAACAACAGAGAGCAGAAGAAACTCTCATAGAATATATTCAAGAGATTTGTTCGAATAAATAAGATGATTTTTTCAATATTTTTGCATGGTATCAAAGTAGGAAAAAAATAATAGTCCATTGTCACATAGTTACTAGAATAGTGATCTACCGATCTTCATTGACTAGCAGCAGCATCAATAGTTAAATTATTTCTTATCATCAACAAAGACCGGATTTTTCCTAATCACCTTGTCTAAAGATAAAAAAACTCATTTAAAAAGATTTAGGTTTTGTTTTTTGCTAATTTACAATTTAAGTACTTAATTCTTTTCTATTCAAATTTCAGTATTTCTGCTGCCTTATCTTATCAAAACGAGTATATTTTAAGTGATATCAGGTGCTTCTTTTGGTACTCATGACCAGGTACAGTTCGTTTGAGTTAGTTTATGTTGAGTTTTATAGATAATTTTTCTAGACAGACTCATCTATTGACTATTAAATATTTTTTTCTTGATTATGAAAGATTCAGAATACAGTCAAACCTGTTAGAATGAACACTCGTTCTGAACGAATGTCTCCTTACATTGAACATTTACTCACGTACACTCAATATGGCAATACAAATGCACCTGCTCAAAATGAACCCTTCTACTTTGAACATTGAACGATGTTTTCAAAATAATTCACTAAAAACTGACATGTCACATTGAACATTACGTAAATCACGTAATAAATCTCATTGTTTTTGCGCTTAAAACTACTTTTGACAACTTTAACACATTCGACTATGAGCAATAAAAAAAAATACACAGAAGTTACATTAGCTAACAAATGCAAAGCTTTGCAAAACTTAGACAATGGGATGTCTGCAATATACTATGTTTCCGTTGACATAATTGTCAACTGGAAGAAAAACAAGAGCCAGATAATTCAATCTTCTCTTGAATTCGAAAACCTCTCTTAAAAATAGTCTGTTCAAGTAGCCGGTGACAGTAAAGAGATAGATGATAGAGTTTACGAATGGTTTATAAGCACCTGATCTCAAAACATTCCAGTTTCCAGCCCTATTCTACGGGCAAAAGCTCTACAAGCTGTGTCCAATCTTGGCTTAAACTATTTTAAGGCATCTAATGGCCGGCTAGAAGCATTTCGAAAGTGTCACTGTATACGATTTCGTTTGCTTTCTGGAGAGAGCGAAGACATGGACAAGAGCATTGTCAACAATTGGAAACAAAACTTACATCATATCATTCAAAACTATGACATTAAGGATATCTGGAACATCGATGAAACTGATCTTTTCTGGAAAGGTGTATCTAGTCGCAATTTGGTGGCACAAGGAGAAATGTGTAAAGAAGGCAAACTTGCAAAAGAGAGACTAATCATTGTCCTGTTGTGCTCAACAACAAAAGAGAAGTTCAAGCCATTGGTTATTGCAAAATCTCAGATGTCACGTGCTTTCAATAGATAACTGCCTCGTCGAGTTATCTGAAAGGCAAACTCCAATGCATGGATGAATGGGGCCATATTTCTGGAATACCTTTAGAAATTCAAAGCATTCATACAGTCCAAGAATCAAAATACCCTTGTTCTTCTTGATAATGCTCCTTATCATCCTGAAATGGTGTTGTCAAACGTCAAACTGGTGTTTCTTCCACAAACACCACCACTAAGACCCAATCTTTGGATTCAGGCATTATATGGAACTTCAAGGTGCAATATGACAGAATGATTCTGGAATTTCTTTAATCTCATGGATTGTTGGCCAAATTTACTGAAGCTGTGAAAAAAATTATAATTAGTTATACAGTTGATTGGATCTCGAAAAGTTGAACCCAGGTTGCTAAAGAAACCATTAGAAATTGCTTTCGAAAGATAGGTGTGAATGATGTTACATCACAACTAGAGCCTGATGATCAACCAGCTCAAAACCAAGAGAATATGATTCATCTCGCTAAAGCAGTAGGAATAGAAGTGGATTACCTATTAGTTGATGATATTCCTACCTTTGATACTTTGGATGGCAATTGGGAGGAAGCTATTTTGGTTCCCCCTCTAGAAAATAAAATTGAAGAGGAAGAACCTAACATTCAATTATCTAATCCAACATTATCGAAAGCATTTAAGGCACTCCGGGTTCTTTCTGATTTTTCAATAGCTGCACAGCTTGATGAAGTCACTCCATTATTATCACAAATACGTAAGTATCTCGTGAAACATCGAATGTTGAAGTCCAAACAGTGACAATTGATCAATTCATTCAAAAAAAACCCAATAAAATATCATTTTTGTTAACACCTTTCAGAATGAACACCTGTCTATATTGAGCACTTTGAGTTGAATGCATAGGTGTTCATTCTAGGCAGGTTTGACGGTATATATTAATTAGATTTGTTATAGTTTTCACTTTATATGCCTTTTTATTTTAATTTTATATTTTTGATGGGAGTGTCCAATCTTAAACTACCTCAATCACTTTCATCCATTATATAAGTGAATTTAATATATGAAATTGATATAGAGTGTGTGATTATGTTTTATATTATGAAATTTTAACATAATATCAAAGATATATAAGTATCCTAGGACATAGTTTTTCCTTAAGTGTGTGAGTGCGTGAGAGAAATTATAAACCCCAAGGGAGTGGGCATGTTCACTGTGCACAATCTCCTACCATCACACATCCATTGTGTGTGATGAAAATAGAAAAATGAGAGAGAGGAAAGCACGCGAATACCCACTATCAAACACTCATTGTGTATCACAGAAAAGTAATTTGGTGGGTATAAGCATCAATCCCACAATAATTTTGCCGAAAGTCCAATGACAATAAGTTTAACTTGGTAGAAATCCCAATTTGAATTTAGGAATCAAGGTTTGACAATAACATGGTGGCAGAACCAATTTTTTAAGTATTTCTTAATTCGACAAAAGCCCTAATTCATTTAATCTAAATTAAAAAAAAATTGATATTAGAAATTAAGGTTTCACATCAACCCGAATTTGAGATAGTTAATTTTTGAGCAAAAATTAGGAGTTTGGACAGTAATCATAATTTGATGAAGTTTAATATTAAACTATGAATATAAAAAAGTATTTTTATAATAGAAACAAATGTAGGAGAGTCATAATTCAATATACATGCTACAAAAAAATGGATCATATCAAAAAAAAAATTTGGATATTATTTTTAGAGAGAAAATCAAAATTTTTATATAATATTAAGAAAGATAGACTTATTTTCTTTTTTTACTAACAAAATTATATAAAATGTTATATAATACTAACAAAATTATCTAAAAGTCCTCACAACATTTACCTATGATACATATACAAATAGAGAGGATTATACAAAACGTATTTTTAAAATAGTATCACATATTTTTCCTCTTTTAAATTTTACTGATTATTTATTCATACTCATACTTTAAACTCTTTGATTATAGAAAGTGAACTTATATAATATTATTGGTAATCATATATTATTCATTACTTTTTTTATTATTTTGAAAATATTATTATAGTTAATGATAAATACACAAAATTATTTGATAAGGTAATATTCGACTTTAATTTTTATGACATTCTCATATTATATTTATTTTTAATTATCCTATTAGTTTATGTGAATTGTCTTTGCAGACAACTTAGCTATGTATTTGTTTTTATTGATATTGATTTTTTTTTGCAAAATCATGAGGCTTTAAGAAAGATTCTATTAAGGATTGAGCAGTGTGGATTATATATTTTTTCTTCAAAGATAATAACTCTTTCTATATATTTTAGTATGTTGAGCTTTTTACTTGTGCTTCCTCTCTTTGGTTTCCTATCATTAGTCAAGTTAAGAATATTCTACTCTAGTCTTAAGAATATTTCAACCAAAAATATGAGAGATGTTTGGTATTAACACTTACAAGAATTTATTATCCGTGTCAGCCTAGTTTAAGTGAGAAATCATTCGATCTGATATATTGATACATATATGGACATACTTTTATTGATGACTATTCTTAATATACATGAATATATCTCTTATATGATAGATCAGAATTTTTTTTCTATTTTTCACATATTTTATAAAATGATAAAAAATTAATTTGATTGAAATATTAAAAATTAAAAAATAATAATATATTATAATATATATCAAATAAATTCAATACTTATTATATAGATCATAATATTATACGTTAAATTTCTTGCACTGACAAGCCTCAAAAAAATAAAGTTACTAAAAAAAAGAATTAATATTTTATTGAGACATCTCAAATACTTTAACTTTAAAATAATATTCTAAAATATTTTTGAAAAAATACAAAATTTATCATAACCAACATTATAGATCAGATGTTATCCTTTGTCCTTTCTTAGCATATTTCAAATTTTAAAATTTGGAAAAAAAATATTTAATTTGCTTCTTTAAATTTTTGGATATATTTATTTTTGGCTCAATTGCACTCTAGGATGGGACAAGTTGGCATCAAGGACATTGAGATGAATCTTTCTTGTATACTTCATTACACAAAGATAATACATGTATTTTTTACAAATAATTGATATGTTTTTAGTAAGTACAAATATTTTCTTTTTTGTGTAGAACTTATTTATTAATGAGCCAATGAAATGTGAGAGTCCAAAAGCTACATCTTGATTCATTACTTTTTCTTCCTCATTTGTAGTGCCACTTAGACCAATAGTTAATGAAAAAAGTTACTCATCATCTACAAATGAACATGTTAGTATTTAATATGATATAACTCTCATTGAGTCATTAAATCTACCAACAAATATAGATTATATTCATTTTAAAGAGAGAAGGATTTAAAAAGAAAAAAAAAATCCTTTAATCCCAAATGATATAGTAGTTCATGTGTCTTTCATATAGATGTGTCAAACGGGTTGGCGTGGCTGGGCAGGCCCAGTTTTAAGTTGCCCAACAGGGCTACCATGCCGAGCCAGGCACGATTCAGTGAAGGTCAGTCCCGGAAAGGGTCCGCGACCCGAAATCCGCCCGATTCGACCCAGTTCAGGTCAGACCATAACCCAATTTTTTAAAAAATTAAGGTTTAGGTGGCATGCCACAATGCCACCCTCACCCTTTCGGGATTAGGCGAGTCTCGCCCATCAAGCATCAGCTTGTCGTGACCACGCTCAGTGCATGGTCATGCGTGTCATGCCCACGTGCCATGCATTCATGTCGTGCCTGGCATGACACGTGGGCCGAAATTCCTCGACACAACTGGTGCCGAGGGTGCGCCCATGCCAGGCCCAGCTGAACCGTGTCTAGCCCGGGCTGGGCCAGCCCATCTCATTTGACACCTCTACTCTCATAGTATAGGCTCATATTGAGCTAGAAATTAAGAGACTTTATCACTCAATACTTATAATCTACACTAAGAGATAGTGACATTTTTAGTCCATTTAAATTAGAAATGAGCCTACCAAGAAACCAAATTATCATGTAGCTAATCTCTTTGATCTTGACATTCCAATCACTCTCCAAAAAAAAAGATTATATTCAACACTCAATTTCACAAATATTAGCATACACTCATTTTATTTTTCTTTTATTTCTTTTATTACTTATCTTGATAGTACTAGAATACACAAGTCTCCTTCTGAGATATTATCTAATTCAAAATAAGAGCATCTTCAATAATACTCTCTAATTTAGCTACTTAAAAATATTAAAATATTGTATTATTTATTTTAACTGCTCACTTTTTAAAGTTAACTCCAATAATACGATCTATTTTAGCTATCCACCTCAACAAACTATAACTAACTTTAAAAAAAAATTTAACTAATATATAAAATATCATTTCATCACCAAAATGATTAAATTAAAAATTTTAAAATTTGAAATTTTAAACGCTAATTTTTACAACGGTCATATTTACAATGGTCATATTATTGTATGTATATGTGTGTATATATATAGTATCTTTCATCTTTTATTCTCATACATCATCAATATATATATTCGTATTACATTATTTATTGTGTTAATATTATGACTCCGCATCATCATATGAACATGATTCTTAATGATTCAGACTCAGATAATGAATTAGAGATTATAACAATTTGTGCTATTGAAATATATGAACTCAATAGTGAGGATAGCTCTAGTGTAGGTCCTGGTAAAGTATGCTCCATGCTGGAATAGATCCATTAGATGGTCAGTTTATGCTTTCAAATAAAAAATATTAGTTAGAATAATGTGAAAAAACACGAAGTTTATATAAATAAACACATTAAAAAAAATACAAAAACTATTTAATCATATTAGTCAAAATCATTATAGAAATGAAAGACTGAAATAAGCAATACATAATCTTTTAATATAAGCAACACATAATCTCACTCACTTGTACACGCATACACAAGCACACACACAAGCACACTAAAAAAAAACATAGACACAGCACATACACACACACACACACACTGTTGATATATACTTAAATTTAACTAGATAAATATTTGACCTGAATCAAAAACAAAAATTTATATTTAAGAAAAATGAAATGAATTTTAAAAATAAACAAAAGAAGTTTAAATATTATATTCTGTTGCACACACAGGCACACAATTCATGCAGCAAAATCTGGTTTTCGCTGCACGAAATCTTTTTTCCGATTCATGAAATCATGTATTCGTTAATAATTTTTTTTTCGTTGCTTGAAATCTTATTTTCGAGCAACAAATCAAGATACTGAAACATAATATTAAAAATGAAATTGAAAATACTATTCAAAACATAATCTCGATTGTGCTTTAAAAATATAAAGATTACCTGAATTTTGGATACTGTTCAAAACACAATCTCAATTGATGCGTCTGACAAGGAATAAAGACTCGCTATTTCTAGCGAGTGATTTGGGTAATATTTAAAATAGCTAGCCGGTTGACGAGGCTGTTGGAGATTGATTTTTGAGAAATCCTCGCTAAACTTGCTAAACTGAGTCGTTTAGCGAGTCTCTTGGAGATGCTCTAATATCATGTCATCATGTAAGAGATACATGCCCCCCACTCTAATTAGACTTTGAAACTAGTATCATGACTTTAGGAAAAACTTAGTTTTGATTTCAAGTGGGTGTTCACTGTAAAAGCAAGTCCATATGAAAGAGTAAATCACCTTAAGGTGAGACTTATTGAGAGGAGGTTCAATCAAACATTTAATATGAATTATCAGGATACTTTCACTCAATGATCAAGAAGATCTCAATATGGATCCATATTTCAATATCATTATCTCGTAGATAGAGATACAACAACTAGACGTAAATAATATATTTATTCATGATGACCTTAAAGATGTGGTATACATGGAGCAACTATATGGATTTTAAACAACATTATCAGTTGTCATTTACAAATTATGAATAGTTTTGCATGGCAAGTAGTTATTATCTAGAGCCTAATTTATGATATTTTCATAGACAATCACTTAATTTTGGTTACACAGTTATGCTAAAGAGTTCATTTCTTTTTTTTTCAAATTAGGTCTGATGAGGATTTTGTTATATATATATATATATATAATATTCTGATTATGAGAAATTATAAATTAAGGATCACCCAACTCAAGAACCTTTTAAGCATAGTTTTAAATAAACAATATTGAGAGAATTAGATATTTTCTTAGTAAAAAAAATAACTTATTCAACAAGAGATATCATTTGTC
The DNA here is from genome assembly GCA_029783825.1 of Sapria himalayana. Taxonomy (NCBI): domain Eukaryota; kingdom Viridiplantae; phylum Streptophyta; class Magnoliopsida; order Malpighiales; family Rafflesiaceae; genus Sapria; species Sapria himalayana. Next base: position 589,666 of record JAREIK010004938.1, read on the forward strand.
ATGGATGAGATATGCACCAGACACTCTTATAAAATTTGTTATTTTGTCTTGTGCTCCAATAAATACTCCTATAAATTCAAGTACTAATTTAATTTCTGATATAACTCTTCTAATTAACTCTTCAACTTATAAAAGAATTATGGACAAAATTAATTATAAAATTATAACTATATCAAATATGATATATGCAATCAATATAGTTAATTATTTCCTAGATTTTTCTTTACGAATTCATCTTAAATCATCTCTTCACCTACTAAGATATTTGACGAAGTCTTTGTGACTTAGGAACTCTTTTAGAAAAGACGATAACTTATAGTTGGTTGGGTATTCAAATTTAAGTTGGATATCATCATGCACCAAGAGAATATCCATAATAAATTTTATAATTTTCTTAATAACAATCTTATCTCCTAAAAAAGTAAGATTACCAGTTATTCAAAATTCAATACAGACACAAAGTTTAGAGCATTTGTGACAATTACATGCAAGATACTTTTTATGTAATATCTACTCAAAAAGATAAAGTATTCACTCTCTTATTTTACTACTTTTTACTATGAATACCAAATAGTGAGATATATAATTTTAAATATAATATTTTGAGTAAACAAAATACATAAAGTTGAATTTTCTTTTTCAGAAAAAAAATTCAGGATGTAACTATTAATATTGTATATATTCATACATGATAACCAACAAGCATCTTTACCAAAATCTTGAACAAATCCCAGCTTAATTTTATTTTATTTTTATGTATCAACTTGAGTGTGTATTATAATTTTTACTTAATGTTTTTATTTTATTTTTATGTTTTTGATCGAAATACTCAATGCGTGTTGTCTTAATCACTTTCATCTATTATATAAGTACATTTGATATTGGACATTAATATAGAATGTGAGCTTATATATTTATGTAATAAAATTTTAACAAGATCTACCATAATTAGTTAGGATATTACTCAACTTAAATTGAAATATATAATATATTATAAGTGGGCAACCCGAGTTTTATGAATAAATAATGATGAACCATTTATTATCATATCCATCAACAAATGATAATTGACTTACTTGAAGTGAGATTGATGCACAATAATCAACTCTTTTATTTTTATGCATTTGATGAGAATATTTAATATGTAGGCTATACCAATCACTTTTGTACATTATTTAAAGAATATTTGTTGTATGATACTCTTAATAGGTGACCATACCCTTATGTTTCTCATTTATGTAACTTAATTTAATAATAAATAAATAAAAACACAACTTAAAATAACTTGAATAATTGAAGTTATATATCATACATAAAACCCCTTATCTTATATATTAAACAAAATAATTTAATTAACCCAAAAGTTGAGTGCATCAATCAAAAGTATAAAACAAAATTAAAAAATTTTAATAATAATAAAAACATTGAACACACATCACATGTTTCAACACCCCCTCTCAAATTGGCACATAATGGTCCAAAACATCGAGATAGAAAAATAAAGACAGTTTAAACTAGAGCCAAACTATTGACTTATGAACAGAGTAATTAGGAGCATTTCTCAAACTATGTAGCAATGGCTGCAACAATATGGGAATCACCAGCAGTATTTTCTAATAACCTACCCACAATTGACACAATGAAAACAATCTTATCTATGTCCACACAACTTGAAACAGAAGCACCAAGCGTTGGAAAATATCTAATAAAATTAGCAGTATTTTCTCTCCATAGAAGTGCAGACCCTTCATTTTAAACTGTTCTAGCAAAGCAGTCTGTAATTCTCTTGTAGGGCTCGCTGAGGCATCCAGCATTATTCATCTCATCCTGATTCTGAATCAAGGGTTTAATCTCTCTATTGGAGCAGCTGCTGTTTTTGAGAGGCCAGCAGGCACTCCTCTCGTGAGGAAATATATTAGATGGGTACTTGCTCCTGTTTCAGATGGAGCTTCGACCATTATCAAGGAGAGATTTGATGTAGCTTCCAAGCCAAAAACAAGGACCTACAACTTATCATAACCAGCAAGCACACCAACACCTAGGGTACACAATGGGCTTTGCTCAAATGTCTTAAGAGCAAAAGCATTTCTGCAAGCCAATGTAGCGCCAGCCTTACATATATTCATGAGAACAAAAAAAATTCATGGAATAATTTGACCCACACCACTAAACAACTCGTGCAGTGTTTGCTCGTGATATCTGGCACATTAATCGGAATGGTAAGGCTATGAATCTTACCTGCCCATGCCTTGTCAGCTAATTCAGCAGTCCTCTTGCATTCCCTCTCGGAGAGATTACTATGTTCTTGGACTTAAGTTAATATCTCAAAGACTGACCTGCATTTTTTTTTCCAGAAGCAACTTTTCCTATTGTAACATCCTCACTTGCCTCTTGTAAGACAGAGCATTTGCTTTCGTGCTGTTCAATTTTTCTCCCAACTGTTTGATTTCAAACTTCAGTGAACATATCTCAGCCATTGGGCTGTCTTTAATTTTATGCTTTATGCTGTTAGCAGTTGTTTAGTAACATCTATCCTGTGACTCTTTTTCTTTATTTTATCTTCCTTCTTAGTTATTTTGAACAGAAAATTTTTCACACATAGCGTCTTCCCTCAGCTGCATGCTTTTACTTGCACACTCATGTACGATTGCAGCCTACTCAAGAGCAGCTTTTGCTTCTGATACAGTTGTATCATAGTTTCGTTTCCACTGTGCTGCCTCTTCTTGGGCTGACCTAATTTGTTTAGCCTTCTATTCTGATAATATATTAATGTGTTTTTGTTCCCACTCTGAGAAATCTTGTTTAGCAGGTTCCAGAAATTTAATTAAATTAGAGCATCTCTCATCCCAATCTTCTGGTTTCTTTTCTTATTATTCCTCATCAACATATTTGGCTTTCTAGTTTAGAGTGTTTACTCCAAGATTGCCTTGACATTTAGATAAAACTATATCATTCACATGAAATCCCAAAGATTTAAGCACTCTCTCAGCTAGTTCTGAACAATAGACACTCCATCCATGTTACTTGTTTTTTTAATATTTACTAGGAGAACTTGTAGTATAACATCATTTTCTTTTAGAATAAGTAACATTATTATCTCAGTTGAAACAATCACATTCATTGTTTGATATTTTGTTATATCATTTAAAAAATTTTTAAATATCTCAACAATCAGAGAATCACATTCCAAATCCAGCATTGATATATGTAATCTTACTTCTACTAAAATTTCCAGAGACTTGCTAAGCATTTTAGTTAAATCTTTAAAGAATAATACAATCAGCCTAAATACATCCTTCATCATGACATCAACATATGGTATATCAAGAGCTATTATTCTTGTTATCTCACATATACGAGAAGTAACAGAAATTATAACATTAACATCTGAATGTTCAAACAATTTATTTGCTCTCAAAGCTATTTTAATTGGTGACAGTATATTATTTATTTATATTGCTTGAAATTATTCAATCTTTCTCAAACTCAAATATTATTTAGTATGATATACAATAGGGAGCAGTCTTTTCACAAAAAAAAAGATAAGTTAACAAGAAAACTTAAGATTTCCATAAGTTATTGTTAAAATTTTTCATTCATGGAAGTTAATGTCGAAAAAAAGTCATTTAGGGTCTGCCCAAATCAAATATTAGAGGTTCCTAAATTGAAAATATAATTTGAAGAATATACCAAATTAGAAATCCACATTATGGTTTCCAAATGCTATCATCACATCTAAATTCTTATACACTAAATTAGAATTTTGGGGAGGCACAATTTATTATTACAAATTCGAAACTCTAACTTTTTAGATTTTTCGAATTTTTCACCTAGTTTAGCATTTTTTTTTGTGCCAAATTGATGCAGACAATTTTATTTTTTTTGTTATTGAAGAAAAAAAATAGTATCCTCTAACCAATTATGGATTTTCTTAAATTTCCCTAATTGCCATCGAAATCCAATGATAATTAGAAATAGAAATTTTTTTTGTTTACAAATTTTTATTTTTAGTAGCACATAGTAGGTGTGTGACAGTGAGGGTAGCTCATACTCATAGTGGATGCAACCTCTCCCTTTAGGGTCTACAACCCAAACTTACACACCCCTAAATTCATTTTTCTAGGGTATGGCTTTGATACTATGTATATATTCATAAATAAAGATAAATAAATAAACAACTTGAAATAACTTAAATATTTTGAGTTATATAACATGAACAAAAACTCCTTATATAGTAGACAAAATAATTAACACAACAAATTAGATGCTCCTATTAAATGTATAAAATAAAATAAAAGATCTTTTAATAATAAAAAAATTTTCAACATAAATTTCAATAAAAAATACAAAAGATATAATAAATCAAAATGAATATTATCATATTCAATGATATTTTAGAATTTATTATTAGTTATCACAATACTTAATGAATAAGAAAAAAAATAATAATAATAAAAAAATGATCACATATAATATATTTATTGGCTCCCAAGTCAACAATTTAATAGTCTAATGTGGAGGGAAGTGTCATGAGAGCTATATTACCTGGAGACTTAGACAAATTTTTTGTTGTCTTGCTAAGAAGGAACATCAAATATCCTCATTCAAAAAAAGTCACGATGGAAGAATTCTATGAAGATTTTTAATAATAAAAATCTCCCTCAATCATCTAGAGTACTCTCAGTCCCTCTTTTGAAACAAATCCCAATGGATATCCCTAGTTTGATCCATCATATTGCAATGTGTGCATTGGACTAAGGCACTCCTTTCCTTTGTCTACGTAGCAACTAGTATCTCCTCGAGTGTTGGCACACATAGAACAAGAAATCTGTCCAGTGACTCTTAGTCTGCCTCGCATAAACTAAACTATTCATTGATGTAACTATTATCTATTAAAAAACTATTTATCACCCAAGATTTGATTGTAAAATATTGAGAAATTACTTGGTGGTAGATATAAAAATTAAGTCAAAAAATTGTTTCATCTGTTTTGCTCTCTGATACATCAACTTCAACTGAAAAACTTTCAAAAAATGTGTAATTAATCAAGTGAATTAAGCAAGTAGTAACCATAAACACCATGTGCACGCAGCCTTATAGTTTGACTTGAACACAAGCATACACACACTCAGACACATTCATACCACTATCACACATGGTACACTTTCTATGCATTGTAAATGTCGCATGCATTGGGCATGTGATGGAGGAAATGGGGGGTACAATTTTTGTGTGCTATCTTCATTGAGAAAAATTGTGCATGAACATGCATTGTTGAATATGGTGCACACATGTACATTGTATTATTATGATGCATATGTTTTCTCTCTCTCTTTCTCTAAAAATCTTAGAGTTACTTTCTAAAATTTTAGATCTTAAATCATGTCAAAATTAAAATTGGAAAATATAATATCTCAATATCAATAGAACTCTAATACATATGTATAGGGATTGACCCTATATATTGGACAAAATAGATTGAGACAACCCACGTGTCGATGCTCACAACCATAATAAAATAAATATAAATTAAAAAACAAGCAGAAACAAGATGTAGAAATAGAAAAACAGGTTGTCAAAGCTCAAAATGTAGCATCATGCCTCGTCTAGGCCCCATGTCTCTCCATGCTTCTACCCATTTCACCTCTCCATCAATCTACCATTAAAGCCACTGTAGAGCTTTGTTTGTAACTTAAGAAATAGCTCAATAATCAATGATGAATATTTGATCTTTAAAATAAAGTAGAGTCACTCAATATCTACCTCTTTATGATAACATGTTTGTCTTCAAGTGAGTACAAACAAACTATCTCAAGAAGTTACTCTCCAAATAAAAATTGGAAATGAAAATCATACTCAGTAAATAAGATATGCACTTTAGTGTGTGGACTAAGGAAGATTAATATCTCGACAATCTTATTCCTAAAATCAAAAAAATTACATATAATCAAAGTAATCTTCTTACTCCAAAAATTCAATTTCATCAATTATATCATAGTATCATAAATATTAAGATGTAAAAAAAGAAATAAAGAAAAATTACAAAATTTCAAATTATCTCACAAATAATACAAAAGGAACAAATTTTCAAAATCTTTAGCCTGATCAACTATCATAGAGAGACTACTTGTAAATCAATTTTTTTGAAATTATTATCATCCCATAACACTAACAACATCAGATACTTACTGAAATTATTTATTTTCTAATAATAAATAATATAATTTCATCAATCTAATAATTAATAATTTATTTTCTCTTTCCATAAAATTAGTTACCAACATCAGATATTCATTGAAATTATGTCTCATTTCCAACTTTCACTATGCTGTATTCTAGCACTAGCAACAACAATATGAGAGCCAGTAATCTTCCGTTCCAAAGCACTCATAATGATGTCCCAAGCAAAAAAAAAGACCTATAAAATATAAATACTAAAAAATTGCCAATTATAAGTATTGTATGTTACACGATACACCAATCATATGAATTTAAAGTGAGCGCTAATACATTAGAATCATACTTGTGTTGTTTACCAGACACCATGTCAAGCAAAATTATAAGAAAATTGCCACCAATCTGATTACATGCACGTGATGAACAATTAAAAACATGGTTCCCTAACAATTTTAAAAGATGACACCATTAAACTTTTTATTTAATTAAAAAAAAAAAAGAAAGGGTATTGTCCAACAGCCCGGAAAAGTAGGCATTCCTTCTGGTTATGCCCCCAGGAAAGTTTAGGCAAGAGAAATCCTCGGGTCCAACAATGAGAGTCAAACTTAGGTCACTTTGCAAACCCTATTAACCTAAGGAACAGACTGGTCCATGGGGACTTTAAACTGAATTCTTTAATGATATACCATTAATACATGACAAAGGGTAAATAGACTCCATTCACATGAAAGAAGGAGCATACCTCATGGTGCCAACCATCAACCACAAAAACATCCAGAGAAAACCCATCAGTAGTAGAAAATGCATGAGCCTCTTGAATATTCAATCCAATCTCGGCAAGTAATGATGTTAGCTGGAAAACCAGTTACTAGTATTAAATAGTAAATATTTATAAGTGAATGCTATCTTTAAAGCTCAGAATTTAACAGCATCTAATAGCATCTGTTACTATGTTAGCATCTAAACATAGACTTCATACTAGAGCTGTAACATCATGCCCAGGCTAGATGAGATTTTTAATAGCGATAAATAGTTACTAGAAATATTTTCCAAAAATTTTTTAAAATTATCAACAACTAAAATGAGAAAACATGAACCTGACTAAGAAGTTTTGGCCTGTCAGCTGTTGAAAAGGTGATCTCATGCATTGGCCTGCAGGGTTGTAGTTACTATAATAATTAACTGATTCGGATATATAATGCCTTAGCTCACCAAAAAAGATCATAATGATGAAAACTGAACTTTTCAATTATCACAATAAAAGGCACAAGCCACCCAAAAGAACCACTGCCTAAAGATCTTTGCTGTGAATAATTTCAACAGTGATAGAAAAAAATGTAAACATCCCATTAATTGCAATTTGTGGTTGAATGCATTCACACAATTTATGAACGGCGATAATCCGGCAACACCATGACTTTGATGCTCTGATTTTTACATTTCCAGCAGAGTGCTTAGGCGAGAAGAACCTGCGAGCTTTTTGGATGATTCAAGTGTGTTTGTACTCTTTTATAGATGCATTGTATGTTGGGCTAGAAAAGCAGTATAACAAAATGCTATGCAAATTGGTCATACGGAAACAGTTTATCCTATTAGACTATTAGTAACATATCCTTAAAAAAAGTTAGCAAGTTTGATTAACATGCATTTCCCTTGCATTGAGCATCGCAAGCGAAGTGCAGATATACCACTAATCACAAGCACAATTACGCATATAAGTTGTAAACTATTGAATAAACACAAAAAATTAGAAAACAATTAATAAAATAATGTTAGATAAAAAATAATACCATTTTCATATGTTAAAAAAAATGTGATGATGAAAATTATAGAAACTCGTACATAAAAAAATAATAAAAATAACTCCCATAATAACTCAATATAAATGTTACTCTTATATATAAAGTAAAAATGATTGGTACGGCTTGGCTCACATGTTAAGTGCTCCCGTCAAACATAAAATATTTTCAGCTCTATCTTTTTATACTCACAAACCTAAAAAAATATATGCTAGAATGTTTGTATCTTGGATACCATATTGAAGATTAAGCAGAAAATTAAAAATAAATATTCATTTCACTTCAATTTTAAAAAAATAATATATAAGAGAGCATCTTATATGGAGGTTAAAAAGATTGGGGTAACACACAAATAGAGTGTTCCCATCGATAACATTAAAAAAAAGATAAAAAAAAAGATGTGTATGTTAATATATAAAATTGCATAATTTAACAGGGAATTTTATAAAGATATAAGTTGATTGTTTTGTTATTAGAATAAATGTTGGAGCAATGATCTCATTCTAATTCTTCTCCATGAAAAATAAATAATTAACATCCATATACTTCATCCGCTAATAAAACATTAAATTTAAGAGCATATACCTAGTTGTTATACTGTCATACTAAAGAGTATTTGGAGAAGAAAGAAAATATATAATCTATTCGAGTTAGTGACACATCCAAAGTATCTCAAAAATAATTATCATAATTACTATGAACTCTAATTTGTACTTAATCTCAAAAAAATTATCTATTTTTTACTTTTCCAGAAAACAAAATTACCTACATGAAAAATATAAAATTTTATAATAAATCTCCTAAGGAGAACTAGAAGTCTTGCATCAAAGTCTCCTGATGAGAAGAAAATGCATATGCAAAGAGTTGTATTAAAGTACTATATTGAAAATAATTTAAAAAATAACTAACTATACTGATTACATGTATTATATTTGATTTAGTCTAGACAAATAATTAACATTACCTATGATTATCCTCTAAGTAAAATAATTAACTAGAAGTCTTGCATCAGAAATAATTTCACTTTCGATAATAGAATGATATAACTTGTAGAATAAGTTATCTCTATACCAAAAAAATTATCTTAATATCTGAAGATCTTTCTTATGAAATTGTGTCTGAATATACTTCTTAAGTTAGGTGATCCTCAACATATTATTTCTTATAATAAAAATATCATTCACATAAATATCAACAAAATTATTATATCATCAAGGTTTCTCTGAAAAAATAAAAAAAAAATTATAACATACTTGTGTAACCCAAACAAAGTGATTGCTTGTAAAAATATCACAAATTAGGCTCTCGGTAACTATTTAGGTCATACCATGTCTTCTAAAATCTACAAACTGACAATATTACTCGAAACCCAAGTAATTGCTCCATATAAACTATAGGTCTTGGGTCATCAAGTCTTTTAGTTTCTTGATCAACATAAGCATGTAATCAAAATGATCTCCCTTATTAGAAAATTTTACTCTCTCCAAAATCAATATGATTTGTATTTAATAGAAATGATGATTACATGACAGTGACATCATACATATCAACATATTCAAATATAATTGTTTGGTAACTCTCTATACTAAATTATGATCCAGGTTAGAATACAAGTAAAGAAAATAAATATATTTATGTGTAACTTCAAAACTCACACTCTTCATAAGTTCGTTAAAAAACAAGTCATACTCCAAAAATATAATATTTACACTCATTAAAATCTTATAAATCTTTAATAAAAAATATCTTCTCTCTTTGGATTATGGAGTATCTAATGAATGTATATCTCAAGGCCCTAGCTACTAACTTATCTCGTTACACTTGAAATTCCTAGAAGACAAGCTAAATAAATTCTTTCAAGGATGTGAGATTTAAAAGAGTATACACTAAAAAAATACAAAAGAGTACATCTAATTGATGAGGTTGAATGTAGTTAAAATTATATTTTCCTAAAAATATTTTGAAATACTTTTTTAAGTAGAAGTATCCAAATTATCTCAATCAAATATTTATATTTTCTTTTAATAATATCATTTTAGAGGATGTGTCAGCAAAAAAAAAGTCTAATTAATAATATTGTGATCTAAATAAAAGGTATTAAATTTGTCAGATAAATATTTTAATATATTTTCACTTCTTAATTTTTAAATATTTGTGTTAAATTAAGTTTTTATATTTTATGAAATATCTAAAAAATTTAAAACATTTGTGATCTCTCACAAAATAAATATATATTCATATATATTCCAAGTAGTCATCAATAAAAATGACTAAACATCTAAAGCTCTCTTTAGTCATCTCTCTACTAAGTCTCAATATGCTTTCATATATCAGTTCGAATGGATACTCACTCAAATTAGACTGATATGTAGAACTAAAAGTTTTGGTAAACTTTCCAAAATGATATTCCTCAGACTCTAAGATTAAAATAACTTTAAGAGTAAAATAAAATATTCACAACTTGATCAATATTGATTGACTATGCTTAGAATTTAATAAGCTTAAATCTAAATATAACATTTCTCAAAGTCTTTTAATGTTACAAAAAAAAAGAATAATTAAGAATAAACATAATATAAAAAATAATAAAAATCTAAATAAAATATTATCATTTTCAATAATTTTAAAATATTTGTTATTGGCAACAACAATATTTTTAAGACAAGAAAAAAAGATAAAAAATATGATATAATTATCAATAATACGAATATTAGTTCTTGTAAAAAATAATTTAGGAGTTTATAAAATAAAATAAAAATACGAGTAAAATAACAAGTTATACTTAGAAGAGAATAAAAATGTATTGTTATCTTAATATATATATATATATATATATATATATATTCCTTTCTAGCAAGTGTAAGTATTATTATGTGTGAACACTATGAGAACCCCCAAATGACTTTGACAATCAAATTATTTATCTAAATATTATGTAAAGTTTTTGGCCTTGTCTCTAAAAATAACACAATAATTACCTCTGATATTACTTTTTTTCCATAATTCCAAAGAATTAATTGTCATATCATAATACATACTCTATAAAAGAAATTTGTGTGTATATATTAATGTCATATCATAATTCCAAAAAATTAAATTGTCAACTAAAATTAAGATGTCCCTATCTGAAACCCTCAATACAAAGCTGCCAAAAATTAAAATTAGGGTGTTAGAAACCCTAATTTTATCCCAATTGCAAAGAATTTCACCAAGATCCTAAGTTTATCTCAATTACATTGAATTTCACATCTGCTCCAAAACCATTAATTTTGAGGGGACCAAAAACTAAAAAATCCCAACTACCCTAAAAACAAATTGCAACAATGAAATTCATTGTGCCTCACTGCGAAACCACCATGTCATACTGAGCAACAACCACGTATTCACTAGTGGCAGCAACATTACAGGTGGTGATGCCTATTTTCTATAATTTTTCTCATCATTTAGTCACACACATTGAATGTGTGATAGTAGATGTTGGCGCACAATAAATGCATCTCCTCTTCTTTCGGGTTTACTGTTCTAATTTACACACCTAGTGTTTAATGTTCCCTAAGATTAACTTTAATATAATATAAAAACTTATACATAAAAAGAACAAAACAAACAACACTCATAGTCATAACAACTCAATACAAATGATGTCCTTAAATATAAAAATAATAGAGGTAGCCCACAGGTTTGGTGCTCTCATCAAACTCAAACTAACATCAATAAAATCAAAATATAGAAACATAAAATTGTAAAACTACATCAAAAATAAATAAGAAAAAAAATATTTGGAACAATAAAAAATGTCAATGGCATTTCTTTTGATGTATATATAAAAAAATAATTAAATTATATTTCTCTCAATAACCTTGAAAAAATTATTGTGATTTTGAGCCCTATGTTTATTTTTTTCTTTTTAGCTTATGCCTTTTGATAGGAGCACTCAATCAGTAAACTATCCCCACCATTTTTGTTTATTATATATGAACAATATTTATATGATGATTATTAATGAGTGTTAATAAATTTTTATTTCTTAGTGTGTTTTGAATTTTAATATGGTATCAAAACTAATACCTTAGATAAAAAAATCCCAAGTGTCAGAGGTTAAAACCCTAGAGAAAGATATTTGAGTATTGTACCAACACAAAACACATATATGCGTAAACTATCCCCACCACTTGTTTGGTGTCGCACACCCACTGTGTGAGATGGGGATCAATGCCCACTACGTCAACATTGAGAAAGTATTGCACCACCAGAACTCTAGCAATGATTGAAGTTGGTGATCAACAGAAAAGTTTTGATTTGTCTTGAAACCCTAGTTTTTCTTTCAGCAAAGGTTTTGGTTGCCCCAAAACCTCTTTGTTCGGGTTTTTCCAGCAACAGATTTTAGGTGACCCAAAACTCTAATTTCGAACCTATTCAGAACCCTAAATTTGGGGTCCTTAGTTTGGACAAAACCCAAATTAAGGTTGATTGAGGTTAATTTTCTTTGGGGTTTCTTGGGCGACATTTATGAGAGATATTGGAAAAATATATCATGTTGTACATACTGGTAGTGCTAGTTGCAGAATAAACAAAAAATGAGTCAGTTCTATGAACATACTATAAGAGGATGAGTCATACAATGAATAGTTATTTTATATTATTTCAGAGAGGAGATCAATAACATTACACGATATTCAAAAAGATATTAAATATCAAAGTTATCCAAAAATCCTCACAAAATTCATCAAATATGACACTTTATAGAAAAAAATATACAAACTTTTTTTTCCAAGGACTAACAAATATTCCTTTTTTTTCAAGTACCACTAATAATGTTACTCGTATGCATACTTTAAACTCTTCAGATATTAATATATGAGTCAATACTAATTATTGGTAATCATTCCTTTTTTTGTTCTATAAATATTATTATAATTAATAATAAAATCTCTAAAATTATTAGATATAATAATATACAGTTTATTTATTTTTTCATCATATAATATTTATTTTTGATTATCATATTACTTTACTATCATTGACATGTCTTTTCAAACAATTTAAGTTTGACTTATTTTTATGTTTATAAATATTTATTTGCTTGATCAGAAGATTTCATGAAAATCTTCATTTGAGATTGAGTAAAATAAAATATATGTTTTTTCTTATAAGATAAGTTTTCCTTCTAAATGGTTAAGTGTGTTGAACTATTTACTTGTATATTTTCAATTTTATCACTTATCACAGACCAAGTTAAAAATATTTTACTCTAGTCTTATAGATATTTTTTTATCTCCTTCCTCTCTCCCCTTCCCAAACCTAATACATATTATCACTTGACTCATATATGAACCTCGTGGTTCTGGGGTCGAAGCATGTAAGATCCTCATTCTAACAAATACCCTAGGGAGCATATCCAATACCCCCTTAGGATCGAACTAGTAACCCTATGATCAGAGCATCCAACCTCTTTTCCAACTAGACTATTAAAGTAGTAGTCTTAAAAACATTTCTATCCGAGAGTATAAGGTATATTGGTTATAAAAACAAATTAGATTATTCTTTTATGTATACTAGTCTGGTATGAGTAATGACTTATTCGATCTGATATACTCAGACGTATAAAAATTTAGTTGAAATACGACCAGAAAAACCCTTTAATATCTAATTATTTTTATTGTTGATTGCTAATGATATATATGGTATATCTTTTTCATGATAAATCATAAGTACTTTCTATTTTTTAGATATTTTATTAAATAATAAAAATTCAATATAATAAAAATATTACAAAATAAAAAAAATAATAATTCATTAAAATACATATCATACAAATTTAAAACTATATGTCTGAATCAAAAATTTATACATCTAATTTATTGTGTCAGCACACTCTAACAGAATAGAGTTAGTTAAAGGCATAAAAGACATGATTTAAATAAGTCAAATACTTGAAAGTATTATTCTAAAATATTTTTATGAAGATAAAATTATAATCACAAACTATATCATCGACCAAATGTATTCTTCTGTCATTTATTAATATTTACCCTTTCAAATTTAGTATCTAGAAAGAGATTAGTAAATTTATCTCTCAAAGATATTGAAAGTATTTATTTTGTCTACAATCTCTTCTTAAAACAGAACAAGTTTCCACCTATGACCTTAATATATGTTTTCCATGGATACTCAAATACCCAAATAGTGTATAAGTCTTTTTCATCATGAATTATTAAAATTTTAATGAGTACTAATATTATTTTATATAGTATCTTATTTTTTAATGATCCTAGGAAGAATGAGTCCAAAAATTATAATTAGACCCGCTTTTTCTCTCACATGTAGTCCTGCTAAAACCATCATTTAGTACATAGAGTCACATATCTCCTATATTTAAACTTATTGATATACAATATAATATCACTCACATAGAATTATTATAACTATCAATAATTATAAATCATATTGATTTTTAGAGATAGTGATTTCTCAAGAAGAGAAATTTACTTCACTCATAAGGCAAAATAATTCACAAATTTACCCTAATACAAACTCATGTTGAGCCAAAAACTAAGCCACTTGATCACCCAAAATTAAGAATCTATACTAGGAGAATAAAATATATCAAATCTACTCATACTATAGAAAAGCCTAACGAGGAATCAAAAGATCCTGCAATCAACTCCTCTGATCTAGACTTTCTGATCCCCCTCTAGAAGAGACAGACGAATTGTATTCAACACTTGATTTTATAAATTTATTGTATTCTTGTTTCATTTTTTTTTCTTTCCTTTATTATTTTTTTTGATAGTACTATAATATTCAAGTCTCTCTATAAGATATTATCTCCACCAGAAAGATATTAGGCCATAATAAAATAGATAGATATCTTTTATTCCAATGGGATTTAGAATTATTACCACGACATTCAAGTATGTTCATTATTGGTTGCAAGTGGAAGCTCATTATTAAGACATTCAAATAGAAAAATTGATTATTTTAAAACAAGACTTGTTGTGAGCAATGATACAAATTTCTGATATATCCACCGATATATCTTTGATATATCCAATAAGACTGAAATATGTATCCTTGATTGGTGCTCACATACAAATACACACCGATATATCTTTGATATATCCGATATAGCCGTAAAATCTAAGTACCGATATATCCGATATAGCCGTAAAATCTAAGTACCGATATATCCGTAGAAATCGATATTTTAATCATTGGTTGTGAGTGAATTCACTCAGATATTTAGTATTAATTACCAGAATACCCTCTCTAATAGCCAACATAACTTTGGTTTGGATTCTTATTTCACTAATGACATTTCATTGATAAAGGATACACGAGTTAAATGTGAAGAATGTATTTCTTTATGATGACCTTGAATTTAAAAGTATATATGAAGCAACTACCTAAGTTTTAAGCAGTGCAGAGAAATACAGTGTGTTGATTATGAAAGATATTATATAACTTAAAGTAGTCACCGAGAACTTTATTTATAAGATTTTTATAAATAATTAACTCTGAGTTACATAAGTATTTTACAAATTTTTCTTTATTTTTTCAAAGAATATATGATAGCAAAAAAATTTTGCTAATTGTGCATATAAATAAAATTTTGATTATGCAAGATAACAAGTTGAAAATCACTCAACTCAAAGAGTGCCGTCATATACAATTTCAGAAGAAAGACCTTGTAAAACTCAAATATTTTCTTTATACAGAAGTTGTTTATTCTATGAGAAATATCATCTTGTCACATATGAGGTATGTACTTAATACTCTTATGGAATTAAAATTTTGAGTTATACTCTAATAAATATTCTTATTGATCCAAATACTAATTTTACTTTTAATATGACACATCAAGTTAACTCTATCATTTATAGTAGAATCATATAGAATATTAATAATTTAACTATGACCTAAGAAATACGGACACGGATATGGACACGGACATGAGAATATAACATGACGGGATACGAGGACACGATAAATTTTATAAAATTAAGATACGGATACGACTAGGACATGGCATGATATAATTAAATAAAAATAAAAATAATTATCCTTATAAATATTATTCTTAAAAAATATTGATAAAATAAATTAAAATTTATAATTATCTTTACAAATATTAAGTATTTATAAAATAAAATAAAAGTTTCTATTTTATAAAATAAAACTATTTTTTTATTTTATAAAATAAAAATATTCTATATTTTATTTTAAATAATAAAATATTATTCTTAAAATAATATTTATATTTGATACCCAAAGAATCGCACCCCCCTCTCCCCACAAAATCCCCCCCCCCCTTCCCCCCACCCCACAAAATTGTGCCCCCCCACCATCCACAGAATCAAATTCGCCCCCGCCCTACAGAATTAAATTCTCCCTTTACCTACAGAATCAAAATCACACCCCCCCCCCATGTCCGACACATATCCATAATTTTGACCTACTATTTGGTCAACGATACGCCATGTGAAATATCGGACACGTATCTGATGCATGTCCAGCGTGTATCTACGTATTCGACACATAGACACTCTATGAAACTGCCGTATCCATGCTTCTTTGACTATGACCAAATTAGATATAACATATGTAGTCAATATAGTTAGTCATTTTCTATACTCTCCTTGTATATTCATCTTGGTAGAACACTTTGCAGATTGAGGTGGACTACTTCTTTCTCATGAAGATCCAAATTGAAACTATTGACATAGCATATATTTAAATAGCAAAATAACCAATAGATATCTTTAGAAATACTTTAAAGGCTCTTATCATTCTATCATCTAAGTTTTGTGTTCTAGACTTTTATGTATCAACTTGAAGGAAATATTATAGTCTATAACTTAATGTCTATTATTTTCTTTTTTGTTTATTAATGTTTAGTTTATGCATTTTGATGAAAATAAAAATCAAGTGGACTACCTTATTATATAAGAGCAACATTTATAAGATAATTATTATTGAGTATTAATAAATTTTTATTTCTTTGAATTAAGATTTTAACAAAAATATTTACAAGTTAGCCCTAGTAAAATATTTGTTATAATTATTAATATGCACTGTTTTTTTAAGATAAAATAATATTCTACCCCATTGAATGTAAATGGATTTTAACAAAAATCCAAGCTGTGTGCATTGCTATGCTACAGCTACAGTCATAGATTGCAAATTCGTGATATAACTGATATTGGGTTGCCAATAAACTAGTAAATGATAAACAATTTCATAGTTTTTTGTTAGCATATCAATAAAAAAACAAATATGTTCTCCATACAATAGTAACATGACAATAGGGCGAGAAATATCAGATTGGATATGATATTTCATATTTTTAAATCTTTGAAATCAAGTCAATTTTTTTCACAAGATTTAACAAAACATAATCACATAAAATCACAATGCACTGAACTTGAACCTATGAATTCAAATGATTTTGATTTTATTTTTAATCCAAAAGTTGGTTTTCAAAAATAATTAGTAGAAATACAAATGAAAATACAATTAGAAGGATGAGACCTTGCTAGAAAATATTGTATACGTGTGGAGACGAATAAAAAAATAATATATAACTATAATAATTTAATGACAATAAATAATAAAATACTTCATTTCAAATATCATTTATCACATTCCAACTTTCATTTTAATACAAATATGTCTTGACCAATTTCTCAATATGATATGTAGTCAAATTGGTTTTCATAAAATAATATCTACTAATATTTTATAATTTTATAAATTATTAGTAGATATTTTCTTTTAAAATTACTCAACATGTAAAGAAGATACCAAAAAAAAAACCCCCTTACATAATTAATAATGCGTAAATCTAATTGGGAGAGCAATTAAGTTAGGTACTCTCATTAATAATACAATAAAATAAAAAATAATAAAAACCTATAAAATTATAAGCTATAGCACTCTCTACCTCAAGTTGATGTATAAAAGCCTAGAACATTAAACTTGTAAGATAAAAAGATAAGTTAATACCTATGTAAAGCTTTCATAAATAGTTTCATTAGATGCTCAACTATTTCAATATATATAGTCATAATTATCTCATTCTAAATCTTCTTCCTAAAAAATAATAATTTGTCTTTATATGATTTGTTCACCCATAAAATACTAGATTGGAAATTATCTCATAATCTAACTGTCACAAAAAAGAATATGAGGAGGAGGGGTACTAAACCCCCTCAAGTATGTGTTAAATCTAAAATATCTCATAAATAATTATCGACATCATCTTAGACTCTGTATTTATATTGAATCTCAAAATAATTGATTGCTTCTTATTTTTCAAAAAAAATAAAATTATTTATAAAAAAAATATAAAATTTTATCAATGAACTCCTCTCAATACAAGTCGATATACAACTCAAATCTAAATGTCCAAGTAACTATAAAACATGTGGGGTAACCCCAATCAGTTTGCCCATCATATAAAGGTTTCACCTATATGTTTTCGATTATTCAGTTGATGTGTTCTATTTTGTCAAATGGGTTAATTCTTAACATGTTATCAGAATCAATATCATAGAAAGAGAAGAGAAACATGCACTATATTAGCATAGTACACATACACGTGTATGCTACTGTGGATGCACTCACACTGATTGAAGAAAGATGAAGAAAAAAAAAGTACATGTTATTGTGTACCAGCATATTGACCATCACACATCCACTAAGTGTGATAGACATCTATGCCATTGAATCGATGACAAGAGGAAGTGTAGATGGTGATTCTAGTATTAATAGTTGCCCCTACTTCGACTAATACTCTTGGTATTAGAGTCTCAATTCAGTGTTCACACTACATGAGGATATGTTATACATGAGATAGTTATCAAGCATTATTCTCAAAGAGAAAACCAAAAACACTACAAACAATTAAGGAAAATAGGTCAATTATTGAATCTATGTAAGATTCCTCACAAAGTCATCCCATCATAACCCCAATGAAAGAATAGCATGTCCTTCTGTAGGTACTACAACTACAATTCATTTCTCTTCGTACTTTTTGATTGAATCATGAACCAACACCCATATTACAAATAATTGCTGCATTTTTATCATTTCTTTTCTTGCTCTCAAATTGTTGTCGTAACCAAATGTAATCTTTTGAAGGCTATTAAATATGACAATATTATGATTGGTCCATTTCTCCAACATGTTTGTTAATCCTTGACTCTCTTATTAATCTTCTTTTAGTGATATGTTTATTTAGACAAGTTAATTCTAATTTTATTTTTTTTAATTACTGATATTTATCTATAATATCAAAAAAATTTTAAAAAAAAAATCTGAGATTAAGCAAGTATAGATTATATATCTTTATAATTATGATAAGATACCTTATTATGTATTTGCAGTGTTATTATTTACTTGTACATTCTCAACTTAGGTACCCAATACTAGCCAAGTTAAGATTTTTTTATCCGAGTCTAAATAGTATTTATACCATAAAATATGAGATATGTCAGTTAGAAAAATATATCACGACTTGCTATTTGCCTTCTAAATTAATGTAAGTAATGACTCATTCAATCTAATACACTCATAATTAAGTATAATTTATTATATTTATTAATAAATGTTGTTATTTTACGTGATTGTGTTTTTTTTTTCTAAAATATAGATAATTTTTATCTCTCTATTTTTTTCTTTTTCCCTCTACTTTACATTATGTGTTTGATGGGAGCACCGAACATATAAGCTGCAAAAAATCAAATTTTCCCAATATATAAGGGTTTTTCATGTATCATTCTAAGTAAGTTGGTTTTAAGTTGTATCAAATTTATATTTGTTAGTATTAATTATAATTTTTATAATATTAAATTTGTATATGACATCAGAGTATGATGCCCTATGAAAATAAATCATAAGGATGTATGCCTGGGTAAGAGCTACAAACCCTAAAGTGAAGGGTCACACACACACCATACCAACCATCCCACTATTGCACACTCATTGTGTGTGACAAAAAGGAACAAAAAAAATGTATGCAAACATCACATAGTAGCACAATTTCGCATTTGCAACTTCCGGTGCAACTACACATCTCACATTATGAATATTTATGTTCGTAGTTGGTCAAAGATGTGCTTCCAATTGAACAAACTAAAAAAATCAGGGACATGAAGGAATGATGAAGTAAACAGAGATAGTTGCAGTTGAATAGAGTTTATCAAAATCAAATTATCTTAGAGTTAACATCATCAATTTCCATATAAGTTTCAAGATACTCAGAATGCATGTCACATTTGGCATCCTCGCTGAAGTAAGAGCCAGTAAATACTGCAAATGCTCCTTTCACACATGTCACCAGTCTTTCAAAAGCTCCTCGAGGAAGTTGCTGATAGTAGATTTTCTCTTAGATGCCAAAAAATGTAAGGAACTATGAATCTGATGCTTGTGGGAGCAACTGTCCGACATTTTGTTGCTGAATCATTCCATGTTCTATGATTTTAGTCTGACCAAGAGGGGAGCAAGAAAAAAGGTCATGGAAGAAACATGAAGAAAGAAGGTCAATACAGTCCACATTTGCATCGTCGCTGTACCCATATGTTGGCTGGGTTTGATGGCCAGAAGTTTCAGCTTGAGCATGCATTGAAGTATGTATCATAAAATAGCCTCTTTCTTGTCAGAGTTGGATGGCTTGCAAAAAGTGTCAGGTGGAATGAAAGATTGAACGAATCACTTTTTAGTATAAAGATTCTCCATGATAATGCCAAGTAGCCTTATGATAATTGATATCTCTCAAGAACCTTATGTTCCATCTTATGAAATCTGTAATTATAAAAGTTTATCCAGCAACACCTTTTATGTCGCTCCAGAGATTCCAGCAGAAATGGAGAACAAAAATTCTGAAGTGGGTAAGAGAGAAAGTGCTAAATTTTTAAATCGATGGTGTGCTGGTTTCAATGCAAGTGATGTAGTATGTAAATGTTCTTCGGCCCAAATATATATTGGTTATGTAACACATCTTGTTATCCTATATTGGGTTTTAAAAGCAACAAGGGAGAAAAGTACGCAGCAACTTGTACATATTTCTGCTGAATTGGCCAGGCATGTCAGGATGGTGTTAGATGATTTACAAAATAGAATTTAGAGAAAAAAAATAAATGCTGAAAATCTCTTTTTTTTTTATTTGCCAAGACAATAAGACTGAAGACAAAGTACATCTCCACGAATGGAGGAAAATTGTGAAATTTGTTAAGAAAGGGATTTGAAATCATCGTGGCTGTCTTCCAATATTCCAACCCTCTATTTGTCCAATAATCCTAACCAACTTATTGGATTCAATATGTTGGTTGGTATCTATACCGCCCGGCCATGGCTTCACTTTATTCGGACTCAAAACCCAGTAAAGATATAACTGAAGATCACCATTCAGCAACAATCAACATGAAATACAAAGACCCAGAAACTTCTTTTGCTAATATAACCCAGACATTCACATAAAGTGAGAAAAATGATTTATTATTGAAGAGTAATTTTATTACCATATTATTTCTCATTGATAAATTTTCAAAAATGGAACCTTCAAAAATATATTTCAATCAACACGGTTTCTCATGCCTGTAGCTGTATTTGAACACCTTATTGTGTAAAGGCAGACTATCAAGCTTAAGTTCTTAGATTTACATAGGATATTTCTTCTTTTTAAAACCCTAATTCGGCTAAATGAGATATTTTATCTATTTTTTTCTGTTATCCTCCATCAAGTTGGCTAGGAAAAAATATTTGTTCAAGTATGTTTGTCGTCATTCTCTCTAGGTCGACTATGGAAGAATATTTTTGAGTTTCGTCATCGTTTTTCTCCCTAAGTAAACTAGGGGAGAGTACTTCTTAGTTTTTTTCTTTATCGTTATTCTCCCTAAATCGGCAAAAAATATATATTTTTTTCAATATTTTGTCAATATTGTTGTTAATTAAGCTAGGAAAAAATTCTCTCTAAATTTTTATATCATCTTTATAGCTTACACTTGTTCAAATTGGCATATGACTCATCTTCGCTCGCTAGCATGAACTCTTACACATTAATTTGAGAAGGAATGTTAAAGATTATTATTAATTTTTTCTACTTTTTTTTTCTTTTAACTTTTACATTATTTTATATTTTTGATGGGAACACCCAACTTATGGGTTGCCCCAATCAAATTTGCCCAATGACTAATATACAACGACTTATCATGTAGCATTCTAAGTAAGTTGGTTTTAAATTGTATTAAATTTTTATTGTATTAAATTTGTAAAAATATATTATAAAATTGTAAAAACTCAATTTAACAAAAATATTTAAAAAGTAAAAAGTGACAATATATTATAATATATGTCAGATAACTTCAACATTTTATATATATGTCACATGATCATACATTAATACCTTTTAGAAAGAATAACAACAAACAAACTTCAAAAATATTCATGTGTCGGCACATCTTTATATAATGAGATTATAAAACAAAAGAATAAAAAACTAGGTGCAACACTTCAAACTTTCCTCTTTTGAAGAAGTGTTCCATAATAGTTTAGAAAAAATATAATTTTAATCATAAATTATCTTATCAATCAGATATTTATTATTATCATATCTCACCATATAACTTTTGAGATTTTGTAGCCTGAAGAGAAATTATATAATTTGTCTCCCAAAATTTATCGGAATATTTATTTTATTTACAATCTCTCTTCAAGATTAGATCAAATGTTACTTATAACCTTGAAATATGTTTTTATTAGATATTCTAATAAGTTAAAAAAATATAAGATATTTTTTATTAGAGGCTGTTATACTTTTAATGAGTACTAATATGATATTTTTTAACATGTCTTATTTTTAATAAGCCTAGAAAAAATATAAATCCAAAAGCTATAATAGAACCTAATACTTTTTCTTTCACATTCAATTCCACATAGATCACCAAATGATAGAGAGAGACACATAACAACTACAACTAGACTTGTTGGTGTATTGTATGATATCACTTATATAGAATCATCATATATACCAACAAATATAAATCAAACTAATTCTATAGAGTTATAATAATGAAAATCTCTCTTGGATCTAGATGATATTGTAATCCATAAGTCTGCCCTAGTACAAACTCATGTTAAGCTAGGAACTAAACCCAAAGACCTAACAAACCTAGACTTAAAATCTATACTAGAAGAAAAGGACGTACAATCCACTCAAACCAAAGATGAGTTAAAAGGATTCAAATGATCCTGCAACTATTTCATTTGATTTTGATTTTTTGATTGTCCTTTGAAAAATACATAGAAATTATACTCAACACTCAATTTCACATATTTTGTCGTATTAATATCTTTTTCTTTTTTTTTACTAATTTTACTTCTCTTAATAGTATTAGGATGCTCAAAACTTTTTCTGAGTCACTATCTCATCCATGATAGCATCAAGTCATGATAAAAAAGATTGAGGCTCATGGCTCCAATGGGAATTAGGAATTAGAACCACATCCTTCTAAAAGGTTTGTTGTCAATTACAAATGAGTTTTTACTATGAAAATAGATACAAATAAGAAAAAACTCACCTTAAGGTGAGATTTGTAGCAGAAGATCTTAATTAGACATTTTTTGTGGATTACCAAGATCCTCTTTCCAGTGGTCAAGACGATCTCTATATGAATATTTATTTCACTAACATCTCACAGATGAAGAATACATTATTTAAATATTAGAATGCATTTCTTCACAGAAATCCTGAGTTGGAGATGCATACGAAATAGTCACGTGAATTTTGAACAACTCAATCATATATGATTTATAAATTACAAAAAATATTGTATAGTCAAAATTAAATACAAATAGCCTAATTTATAAGATTTTCATAAACAATCACCTTATTTAGTTTACATATGTACATTACAAACTTTTTATTTGTCAGAAATAAAAAATTTTGATGACATGGTATTTTTATTTATTATATATTTAAATGATATTCTGATATAAAAGATTGAATTGGTGATCATTCAACTCAATATGTACATTCAATAGTAATTCCAAATAAAAGACTTTAAAATATACAAATATTTCCCTGATATAAAAATAACTTATTTCATGAGAGATCCTATCTTATCATAAAGAATGTATGCATTTGATACACTTATAGAGGTTGGACTCTTGTATTTTGCTCTATCAAATATTTTGATTAATTCATGTATTAATTTTATTTTGGATGCAACACCTACAATTTACTCTAAAACATATATAATAATTGTTAAAAAGAATAACTATCTAATTATTATCAAACTAAATATTACATATATAATTAGTATAGCTAATTATTTTTTGAATTCTTCGTGGCAAGTTCACTTGGAAACTGCTTGTAGCATATTAAGATATATAAAAAATCTTTATGATTTGGAATCTATTTCAATAATCATGATCACCTGTAATTAGTTAAATATCACTTGTACCGAGAAAAAAACTACAATAGATTTTTGAACTTGTTTGGATATAATCTTAGCTCCTACTAAAAATAAGAGATATGTAATTATTTCAAGATCTAATATAGAGATGAAATTTATGATAATAATATCAATCACTTGTGAGATACTTCGAATTCAGAAATTCAATACTTACTCAAAGAAATTAGATATTTACTTCTTACTCATACTCTTTACTATGACAGCCAGAGAGCAAGACATATAATTTTCAATTTGATATTTCATGAGTAAATAAATATATAAAAATAAGTTAGTTCTTCCTTAAAAAAAATTTAGAATGAAATCATTGTTATTAAATATATTCAGATATCATAATAACCAACATATATCTTCCTTAAGATCTTGGAAAGATTTCAGCTTATTTTTCTCTCTTCCAAGCTTGATGTTCTAGAATTTTATGTAACTGCTTAAAAAATGGCATTATAGTTTACAATCTTTAGTGTTCAATATGTTTATTCTTAACAAGAAAGAAGATTTAATTGAAATGAAGAGAATTAAAAAATAAGATTAATATGAAAATAACTAAATTTTTCAATATTTATATAAAAAAATAAGATTAATACTTTTTAATAAAAAATGTATTTTTAAATTCTCTTTTTTTGTGGGAATATAGCAGTTGAACAAAATTTATTCAATGGATTTTATCCAATAGTTATTGATAGCTAATCCTAACACAATGGCTATAAGAGATATTGTATCAAAAAACTATAAATTCACTAATTCTCAGTAATTGAGAGAACTTGAATGATGATGATGATGATGATGATGATGAATAAAAATATGAGTCGTGTTGTATCATAATGGCAGGCATAAATGACATATCCATCCAATGCGACCCAACTCGCTTTTATTGTCATAAAAATTAGCAGGTGAGATCATTCTTCATACTCAAATCATGAATTTAGCCCACCCCAAGACACAACCCAAGCATGATTGGGGACTCTGGGCAAATTCATCTCGGGTGAGAAAACAATTTGGGTCATGTCAATATGCATGCTCTAGGGGCACACCAATCAAACATCCTGGCATGGCATAGCCCCCACCTTTTGGTCGTGTCATGTCATCCCATATATTTTTAGGTTGTGTAGCATTTCATATCGTGCTATATGATCATAGAGATATTGCACGATCAAAGATAAGATACATATTGGATAATCTTTCAAAGTTTGATCTTTTAAGTTTCAATCATATGGATATGTCTATTTAGTCAGGTATTAATAGTTTGTCCGATATTAGCCTTATATTTATTCAACTACATAAAATAAAATTATAGGAAAAATTTAATATCTTAATTATCATTAGACAAGATATCACTTGTGCAATTCATATTACATATAATTAGTCATTCTCAATCAAAGTTTTAAAATACAAAAACATAACACAAGGCGAAACATTTTTATATTTGTGGGGCAAATCATAAACTTCGAGGCATTAAGTCGTAAGTTTTTTAAGCATCACAATATATAATTAATAAATATTTTAAATTATATAAAATAAAATACATAAATAAAAACATGAAAAATCAATGTTTTAAAAAGTATTTTAAGATGTGCTTTGACAAATACTATTTTTTTCATTAATAATAATATTAAATATTTTATAATTAATACTATTTATTTATTTGATAATTTTATTAAATTATCAAATTAAAATATTATTTTAAATTTTAATAATCTTAAAATAGTATGGAACCTCTCTCTTTTCCCTCGCCCTTGCCCCTCGCCCTTGCCCTTGCCCCTCGCCCCTCTCCCCTCTCCACGAAAAGCTCGATGGAGCTTCATGGAGATCCTCGTTAGAGCTCAATTAAGCTCAATCATGAAGTTCAATGGATCTCGCATTGAGCTCGAAGAGCTCCGTCGAGCTTGATGGAGCTCAAGTGAGCTCCTCAAGCTCCATCGTGAAGCTTGAAGGAGCTCCGTCAAGCTTCATGCTTTTTTTTAATGTCTTAAGGCATTTTACAAATGTCTCGCATTGAGGCACACATCAAGACGTATCTTAAAAAAGCTTTTAAATACTCTGCTCTCAAGATTATCTATGATATATTTACTTTGACGAGACACTTCATGTACCTCAATATGTAAAAAAATCATGATTTAGCATTACATTTGATGATTATTTTCATGTTTTGTTGATTTGATATTCAGACTCCAATTTAGCACTAACATACACAAAAAAGGGATTCACTACTAGCTATTATATTTTTCTTATAAACAATCTTATATCCTAAAAAGATATGAGATATATAGTAGTCTCTAAATCCAGTATAAAGACAAAAAACAGAGTAATAGTCATAGTTACGTGAAAGATTATTTGGATGAGGAACATACTCGAGGAGATCAAATTTCCATTTACTTCTTCCACAACTCTTTATTGTAATAAATCAAACAAAAACACAAACTCTAATATGGTACTTCACAAGCAGTATAAAATATATAGAGGTTGATTGTTTCTTTTTTCAAAACAAAAATATAATATGTGTGTCACCACTTATACCGTTATAATAGATCAATTTACAGATATATTCATGAATGCTTTGAGAATACCTCAGTTAATTTATTTTTCCTCAAAGCTTACTTTGAGAATATCTCAATTAATTTATCTTTCCTCCCAACTTGCTTTGAGAATAAATGTTGGTTGCCCCATACATTTGATTTTTAATATTTATAAGTTAGGTTCTTTCTTGGATATTTTTATGAGATTTATTGTATTATTTTAGTTTCTAGATATAGTGAACTAAAGCATATATATCAACATATCTCATCAAACTTTATTTCCAATTCCATACAATCAAACAACTTCTAGGTTTGATTTTTCTACCTAAAACAAATAGCTAAAACAAGAAACTTACCACTTTTACACAAATGCCTAATAATATTCAAAAAAGAAATCAGAAAAAAAATTTAACTCATACCTATGATGAAATGATGTTGATACCATAGTATGTTCTTCATCTTCCATGTGTAATCTATTGCCATCAATGGCAAGTGCTTCAAGATTAGATGATGAACCAAACGTTGGTGGTGGATGGCTATTAATGGAATAGAGATGTGAAAAATAAATATATGAGAGATAGCATGTGTTAAATAACAAAAACAATGCATGGTAACACAAAATTACCATTACCTTCAACAAATATTTAGATTTCAATGCAATAGAGATCATTGCAACATCATCTATCATTGCATACCTCTTTCTGCTTGAAAAATAAGAACGTTTATCTTCTGACATTGCAACATTAGAATGAGGTGCATCATTCAACTTTCCATTGCCAATAGAGATCACCTACAACACATAATATAAGAATGAAAGCAGCTTTGACTGTGTAAAAGGTGTTGCAACAGCATGCCAGGAAGAAAAGATTAATTTCAATAGTCATTGAACTTATTTTTAAAATTCATTGATGTCAGTAAACTTTGATTTTTATTAACTAAACCAATTGATAATCCAACACATACCCTTCATCCCACGTGTAAAAAAAAAACTAACTACTTACAAGAAAAAACCACTAATTACACGCTCAACCAACCACAAAAACCAACAAGAAACAAAGGACAACTGCTTACCAACAATTTGGTCTCTAACCACAACAAATACACAAATGGATATTTAAATGCTGACAGAACATCACATCCTTCATGAACAAAATTATATTCCTTTTCTTCCAAACTGTCCAAAGAAACATAAAGTGCTTCATTTCACATCTCAGCATTGTGCAAGAGCAGATGAATGATGATCTATGGACTCCTCGGAGAGATAGAGATAAAATCTATTAGCTAGTTTCTCACCCCTCTTCTACAGTTTGTCCAAGCAAAGAACTATTCCACACCAAACCTCCCGTAAAAAGAAATTAATTTTTCATTGCATTTTTAGTAACACATGATCCTCGTTCAAGGAGGAGTGAAGACACAAACTCCAAGGCCTTAAAAAAGGATTTTACAGTGAAGACGCCATTATTCAATTCCACCAAAGTCAATATATCATTCTCATCCAAATTCACTCTCATCCCAGTCGGATGTAGAGTCTCAAAACTTCCCCTAGTTGGCTGGTTTCCAATCATTATATGGTCTAGAAAGACGGGGATTCCAATTGCCCTCCCCATTCTTGGGAAGACCATACATCTTTAACTCATGCCCTCTGCTATCCTTCAAGAACACAGATTTATTATGACACCACTTATCCTTCAAGAACTTTACTATCTGCCCATTTCACATCCTGCAAGATAATTTACTACTATCGAGATATCCATATCTCCTAATTGCACTCCACAAACTCACACGATAACTCTCTTGATTGTATTGAAGCACCACCCTCCTTTAACTCCATATTTTCCTTTACTACTATATTCCAGAAAGCATCTCTTTCACTTGCGAAGCACCAGCTCCACCTACGCACCAAGCCTTGATAAGAGAAAAAAGCTATCAAGTCCCAGACCTCTCTTCTTTCTATTTGAATAGATAATAGCTCATCTAATCAAGTGAGACTTCTCTCCAAGGTTCCTCCACCCCACAAAAAGTCCCTCAACACCAATTTTAATTTCAACATGACATTTCTTGTCATTAGAACCAAAAATATGGAATAGATTGATAAATTTGACAGGATACCTTGAATTAAAATTACAATTTATTATTGTTATTACTTATTTTTATTTTTATTTTGTATGTTTTATGGATTAAAATACATGACATGTGGATTGCCTCAATCCAATGATATCACTGTGTGTTTAGGGTTCCATTTCACTATTATCATGCACTTTCAATTAAAATGTTGATTGGGTTTTTTGACTTATTTATCTATATGGTTCCAAATCCTAGGATATGTTTGCAACTCTAGGTGTGGGTAATTAAAACAGTGTACATGTGAACACTGTTGGAAAAAAAAGGATGTACACTGTCGATGCCTATTGCATTGATGCTGCACAGAGGAAATGTAAGCTGTGTGCAAAACAGTGCAAGTGTGTGTGAAGATGCAGTGAACAGCAAGTGTGCAGTGGGTGGGAAATTTGTGCAAAGTAGTACATGTCCATGTAGAAACGTGGCCTGGGGACAGAATAGTGCAGTGAGTGCAGTGTAGGTGCAGTGAACAAAAAATGTAGCGAATGAGTGCAGTGTAGGTGCAGTGAACAGAAAATGTAGCGAATGAGTGCAGTGTAGGTGCAGTGAAAAGAAAATGTAGCGAATGAGCGCAGTGTAGGTGCAGTGAACAGAAAATGTAGCGAATGAGTGCAGTGTAGGTGCAGTGAACAGAAAATGTAGCGAATGAGTGCAGTGTAGGTGCAGTGAACAGAAAATGTAGCGGATGAGTGCGGTGTAGATGCAGTGAACAGGAAATGTAGCGAATGAGTGCAGTGTGGGTGCAGTGAACAGAAAATGTAGCGAATGAGTGCAGTGTGAAGTGCAGGCGTAGAGTCCACAATGACTTGGTGTGATTATTTTTTCCATGGGATACCACACATTCATTCACATATTGAGGAGATCAAGGTTCCAATCATTACTTTATTCTCGAACACAAAAATTATTTGTAATACTATAAGAGTTAGAACGTAATTCTCTGATCATAGAATGATAATTGCCTGGCGAATAAATCCCCAAATAATGAGACGAAAGAGAAATTACTACAAATTGATTCTTAGCTCTTAATTATCATATAACAATCCATCAAATTAGAATTGACATGTAAAATATTATGAAAATAATCATGACCATTATAATCATATCAAATAATATAGATATATGATAATATTTCAAAGATTATGAAAATGATACTAGAGGAGCCTATAAATCCAAAGTAAATCACAGCTCACTTTATTTATTTCACTCAACAAGGTACGTAGCACTTGAAGTTTCTCCAACAAAGATTAATATATCTAAGATATAAAACACAAAGAAGTAGCTTCTTGACATGGCATTTCTTTATTCACTATCAAATATTTTTCAATATTTTATAACTAGAGTTTGAGTAAAAAGAATTTTTCATCAAACTAAAGTTACAACACCAATCAATTCAATATGTATAAGACAGGTTAAAAGTTAAAATAAATTGGAAAGCCGAAACATTTAGCATAACTGATGGTTGAAAGAATATTAGTCATGGTAAAGACGGGGCATAAAAAATAACGGTGCAGAACACATTACATGAGAATAGATAATACTAGAGAGAGATGTTCGAAATTATTTTTCGAAAAGAAAACTACTTAACATTGAGATTTGAGAATCACAAATGGACTACCGATGTTATTAAAAGGTTCTCATAGAATTCTCTTTTTGTGACCTTTACTAAAGAGATATATTAAGAATTCATCACTAATAAGGTAACAATAAATACTTCTTGATCATCATGTAATACAGCTTTTGTGGCTCATATTCTTACTTCATACTCTTAAGTTATCAATCTAAAGCTAAAAATTATAATACATGGAATTATTTTCTTTTTACTATTTTTTAATCTTATTCACTAAATATTATAATAATTAAATAGCAAATCATCAAAAATTTTTAGTTATGATAATATTCAACTTTACTATTTACTTTTTTTACTTATTTTATTCATTATTGATTACTTAGTTAATTTCCTTTTTGAGTTATTTTTCTTGATAACTCAATTTAAAATTTATTTTTTGTTTTCCTAATATTTATTTGAAGAATCAAAAATTTTAAAGAAAATTTGCATCAAAATTGAGCATAATGAATTATACGTTCATACTTTTTACGATATAATATCTCACTAGATGTCTAAGTATTATTAATTTATTATTTATTCATTTTCAATATTGTCAATGACAGATGGCTAAGCTGATAATATTTAATTCTAGTATTACAGACTTCTCTATACTAAAATATGAAACATATCAAGCAAGAAAATAAAATATACCATAACTTCCTATCATATTTGTCCAATTTATGTGAGTAAAGACTTATTCAATCTAATATATCTAGACATATAAATTTAGATATTTTATCATATTTATTGATGATTATACATATTTAATTAACTAGTATTATTTCTTTTAATCATATTTTATTTTTATTTTTCAATAATTTCATAAAAATATACTCCATTAAATAAAAATATAAAAAAATAAGAATGACTATCTTAGAATACATGTTTCATAATTTCAATACTTAATATATTAATTACTAGATAATACATGAAAATTCAAATGATTGTACATCCACACAAAATGATTACGGAAAAGAAAAATTGATATTTTGTTTAGATGATTGAAGGCTCAACACTCTTTAATAGAAATATTTTGAATGCTTTTTCAGGAAGATATGATTTTAACCACAAATAACATCATGAACCAAATATATTTTTATGTTATTTCTTATTATGTACTCTTTTGAATTATGCATAGTAGAGACAAATTATTAAGATTGTCTCTCAGAGTCTTTAGGAACACTTAATTTAGTAACTTTAGATATGATACGATGGCACCTCAAATAATAAAATATAAATTTTTTAGTATCTTTAGTATCCTAAAAGGATACAAGTATTACTCACTAATATTTAGTAAAGTATTAGTGAATATTGATATTATATTTTTTGAAAAAAACTCATTTTTCAAGAAATCTAAAAAAAGTAAGAGTTCAAGATATACACATGAATCAATTTTTTTTTATTCTGTCACACATGAACATCTAGTTAGGAAAGAGAGTGACTCATCTACTATAACTAAATTATTAGTTCACACTATGATGGCACTCATATGAAGTCAGTATAAATATCAATAAGTATAGATCATTTTAATTTTTAAAAAAGAAAATATTCTTTGAATCCAAATAATTTAGTAACTCATTAGTCTACACTAATTTCAGCTCATGTTGAACTAAAAACATAAAAATTTGATTTCTCATGGCTTAGAATTTATACTAGAAAAAAAAGACATATAACATGTTCAAATTATAAAAAAAAACTCTCAAGAAATTAAATAATCATATAGCTAACTCTTATAATCTTGAAATTATTATCGCTCTCTTAAAGAAATAAAAATAATCATACTCGACATCATAATTCATAGATACTATCATGCTCATGTATTTTTCTTTCTTTTATTTCCTTTAATAGTACTTGAATGCTCATGTCTATTTCTTAGATATTATCTCACCCAATTTAATGCAATGTCATATTGCAAAAGATAAATTTCATCCACTCTAGTAGGACTTGTAAACTAGTACCTCGATCTTCAAATATAGATATTATTAGTTACAGTTGCATATTCGCTGAAAAGATAAGTTCAAATGAAAAAGTATATCTCCTTAAGGCAAGACATGAATTCTTATATCACTAGAAATATCACAATTATAAGACTCGCCACCTAGAAATAAAAAATATATTTTTTCATAATAATCTTAATGAGGTATATATGAAGCATCCACTTAAATTTTGAATAATATAATTAGACTCAATTTGTATATTATAAAAAATATTACATGACATAAAACAATCACTAAAAATTTAATTTACAATGCTTTAATAATTAATTATTTCTTTTGGGCTTGTGAAAAAGAAAGTACACATTTTAATAAAATATCAACTAGCAGCTTCTATTATTAAAATGTATTATAATAGATGGACATAACATAAAGAATCTAAAAAATAATTAAATATATTGATTGAATAAGAAAAATGATTAAACCGCACCCTAAGAAAGTATTTCACACTATATAGTATTATTCATAATCTACAAACCATCCATGATGATCCTAAATATATCTTCCTAAAAATCTTCATGAAAGAAGGTACCCCACATTCTAATTGGTGCGGGATCCAAAAATGAGAAGAAAATAAAAAAAATAGTAACACAACTAAAAATATCTTGATCATGGAAGAAAAAATATCCTAAAAGATAATCTCATAAGTTTAAGCAAACTCATTGACTAAAAAATTTTTCTCAATAAGATCTACTTTTTCATCAATCATAATCTTTAGGGGATACATCCATTTATATGATACGACAGTCTTTCCTATAGATTTCAAAACAAGTTCTTAGTTTTTGTTTTGGGCAACTACATTAGTTCATCTAAAAATGTTTTGTTATTATCTTTAATGACTAAGTAGCTAAGAAGTAGTATTTCAGATCTTGGAACTATCAAGTAAGAAAATGAAACTCATATATTTGTTAAAACAAAAATACTAAAAATATAAATAAAAATAACATCATGAGAATTCATTAATCATTATTTTTATATAATAAACAAATAAGATTGGAAGTTTACACATATCAAGTATTTTCATCAAAAATAACAAAAAAATATGACTCAAATATCCTTTCTGGAGAATAGTCGAAATATCAAGATCAAATGAACTAGTTGCAAGATTATTTGACTTCTTAGTAGACTCATTTATAGTCTGAGCAAACTAGGCATGCCTCTCTCTTTTTCTTAGTATAGACTCTACATCTTATGTGATCAAGTATTCTAGTTATTAACTCAATATAAGTTTGTACAGGTCAAGACTCATTGACTATTATCATTTGAGCCTAGAAAAGATCTCCCTACATGAGAAATCTCTCTTTCCATAATTAACATTATTTGAATTTGTTGGTAAATATAATAACTCCGTGAAAGTAACATCATATTAAATATTAACATGCTTAGATGTAACTGACAAATGACTTTTTTTACTAACTAATTGTGCAAACAAGATAACAAATAATGAATGAAGAGTAATGAATCCATATATACAATATGGTACACTTCCTAGACTCATTGAAAAATAAGTTCTAGTTAAAAAAATAACATGTTTACTCCCTCAATTTCTACTAATTCATGATAAAAAATACTTATACTTTCTTTGGGTATTCAAGTATTCAATGAAGACACATCTCAAAATCCTATAAGCCAACTTATCTAATCATGAAAATCAATCGAGAACAAAATAAGTACATCCAAATTTCTGCGAGACTAGCAAAATAACCACTTTCTATGATGTATGCTCTAAAAAAATATACGTATAAAAAAGACAAAAAGAATTGACCATTAATATTGATTACATTTATAACCACATCTCCCCAAATATACCCCACAACAATCTTTCTAAGTAGGAAAGTTAATATTATTTTAATTAAATATTTATTCTAACTTTTGACAAACATATTTTGTTAGGATGTATCGACATAATAAATTTAGTGTATAATCTAAACATTCAAATAATAAGAACTATATTTGTATGAAACATATTATAATTCATTATTATTTCTTTATTTTTTAATATTTTTATCAAATTTATTTTTTATTATTTTATGAAAAATCTAAAAAATATAAAAAAAATATGATATATCTCAAAAAACATTCATACATATATATATCAAGCAATCATTAATAAAAAAGATTAGATACATAGATTCCTATATTGTCACATATCTACTACATCCTATAGGTGTCAAACATGTTGGGTGGCCCGGGCCAGGCCAGAAGTCCGACACGATTTAGCCATGTATGGCTTGGCAATGCATGCTATAGTGCCAGGCCAAGGTCTGGGCAGGGCGGTCCCTCAACACAAGTCATGTCGTGCTGTGCCGAGGGTTTTCAGCCAGCGTGTCGTGCCAGGCAGGTGGGCATGGCAAGGTGACCACGCACCGAGCAATGCCCGACAGGGAGATAATGGGGCGATACCGGACAAGGCGACGGCTTGGCATGCCTGACAAGCGACTGTGGTGTGCCGCATAAAACCTTTTTTTTTATTTTGACGAACCCGACCCAAACCAACCAGCCCAAACCCAAGCAGTTTTTGCTTCCCTCCAAGGAACCATGTCATGCCAAGCATGGCATGCCAACCCGGTTGGGCCCAAAAAAATGGGTCGGGTCGGGTCGGGTCGGACCAACCTATTTGACACCTCAACTACATCTCATATATCTGAGCATATCATATCGAATAAATCCCTACTTAAGTCAGAATGACATGTAGGATAGGAAGGTCTGACAAGTTTTCCTAATTGACATGTATTATACCTAAGAAGCACGGACACAAACACGAATACGGGAATACGACACGGCAGAATACGGGGACACGACAAATTCTAAAAAACTAAAATACGAATACGACTAAGATATGACATAATAAAAAAAAATAAAATTAAAAATAAAAATTATTTTTTGATAAATATTAGGTACTTTATAAAATAAATTAAATTAAATTAAATTAAATTAAATTAAAATATTTTATTATATAAAATAAATATATATTGTTTATTTTATAAAATAAAAATATTATATTTTATTTTATTTTATAAGATAATATTTATAATTATTTTATTTTATAAGATAATATTTATAATTATTTTATTTTATAAAATAATATTTTATAATTATATTATATAAAAATAAAAATTTTTTATTTTATTTTATAAAATATTTTATTTTATGTCACATCCCCACACAAATACGCATGCCTCTGCCTCCCCCTCAAATCACGCCCGCCCCTGCCTCTCCCTTCAAATCACGCCCGCCCCTGCCTCTCCCCTCAAATCGCACCGCCCCTTCCTATCCGCTCAAATCGTGCCGCCCCTTCATCTCCCCTCAAATCGCGTCTGCTCCTACCTCTCCCTCAAATCACGCCCGCTCTCTGCCTCCCACTCAAATCGCGCCCGCCCCCTACCAGTGGCCAACGTCGCCCATGCGGCAAAGTTGGCCACCCGACATCGTCGGACGTCAGGCACTATCGACATGGATACGACTACCGACGCAACCATCCGATACGCAACGTGGCATATCAGATACAGATTGATCAATGATACGCCACGTGGCGTATCGAACACGTATCCGTGCCGTGTCCGTGCCGTGTCCAGGTGTCGGACACGTGGACACGGCTGTAGGGAGCCATGTCCGTGCTTTCTTGTATTATACTATAAAATTAATATATTCTTGAAACTAGAATAAAATATCCAATTAACTCAAATATTTAGAAGAAATTTTATCATAAAAGAATGAATATGCAAACCATCATACTCAATCCTTAATGAATATGTATTAGTAGAAATAAAAACAAAATTAAAATTAAATTATCTAAAAAAATAACTCACAAAAAATAAATTAACATGACAATCAAAAATAAGCAAAAGATGGAAAAATAATAAATACTCAAGTTGAATATTAACATAACTAATAACTTTCAAATATTTATTATTGACTATAATAATGTTTTCAAAAACATAAAATAAATATAGTCAATTGGATACAATTATGAGTAATATGAGTATTAACCCAAGTGTCAATAATCTAAGAGTCTAGAATAAATGTACAAGTAAAATAAACAATGATAAATGAAAAAATGAATAATGTGTTATTGTCTAAGATATGAGTTGTTTAGACTCCTCTTTAGCAATTATAAATATCATGGTGGGTAAACTATGTGAGACCCCTTGAATAGCTCTTCTTTAGTAATAATAAATATCAATTGAGCCATCTCGTTCTGACATATCCCATTGGCCCAAAGGCTACCAATTCATGCCATGTCGGGTTGGGTTATGCCAAACCACCAAGCCCACCCACTAGGCACAGCTAAAACCTAGGCTAGTTTGGGTTCGTCCCAGGCTAGCCTAGGTTGGCTAATCAAATCGTGCTGCAAGCCAATTTTTGAAGATCATGTTAGGCCATATAATGGGCCAATTGGCCCATTTGATACCTCTAGTTCTAGCAATCAACATGTCTCTATCAATATTGTGTAAAGCTCTCAATCTTCTTTCAAGATATAATATCCAGCCGTTATTTCTAACATGGCTCATGTCTCTATAAGATATTGCAATAAATATAACAATCTGTATTAAGGTTACCTTGGCCACTAGAGAGAGCATCCTTGTAGTTCACAGCAAATGTCTGAGTATATACACTCACTATATATCTCACCTAAATGTCTTCTCACATAGATTTGTCTCACAATGAACACTTACATGCAACTAATAATAAATCTTCTTAAATGTCATGATGTTAATTTTCAAGCTCCATTAAAATGGAGAACTTGTATCTCTTTCATCATAGTATGACATTATCATAAATTAGACATTGCCCCAGAAGAAGACTTAAGAATCCTAATACATCAAAAAAAATTAAATAATTAATTAAAAAAAAATACAAATTATGACAAAACATATAAAATTAAATTTTGAATATAATTTCTTTATATCTTTTAAAGAACAATCACAAGATCGATGTTAGAGAGACTGGCTGCAAGATAATTTGATTCCTTAATAAGCACATCTCTATTCTAAATAGACTAGATAAGTTTCTCCTGATATAAACTATAAATCTTGAGTGATCAAATATTTTAATTACTTACTCAATAATAGCTAGTATTGATGAAAATTCATGACTACTATGTTATTTAAGTCTAAAGAGATCACTCTACCCAATCAACCTTACTTTCTTCAAACTTAATATGATCTAAATTTATTAGTTAATATGATTATTTTGTGGGAGTAACTTTATGTTACAAAATATTACAAGTAATGGAGGAAAATAAATAAAAAACTGAAGAATAATTTAACATAACTTAAAATAATATAACTCAAACTTCAATACAACTAACTAAAATTTCACATACGTTAAATCCCTTATATAATAGGCAAATTAATTAGGTCAGCTCACATGAGTTAAAGTACTCCCATCAGATAGAAAACAAGAATAAAAATATAAAAAAAATAGCAAGAAAAAACTCTAATACGTAAAATCCAAACTAATACACGAAAAGTCTAAAATTATAAAATCAAAAGAGAAGCATATAATTTGAATTAGAACCAAATTAAAAACTTGTAAATAAATTTACTTTAAAAAAACTTATTCCTAAATTACATAGCAATAATGGATAGTAATGGGAGGGCAATCCATGGGGTCCTCTTTGTGATCAAGAAGAGCATAGGCTATACAAATGCAAAAAACCTTAAAGTTGTAATTGACTCATTATGCAATCCAACCCCAATTAAGATGCACCTAAGATAATGGCATGAAAAAAAAAAGAAGTCATATGGGTAGTGACACCAGAAACAAACGTTGAACCAAGAGCAACAATAAAAAAGCTACTAATATATAAACTCATAATTGCACCAAAAGTAGAAAAACCCAAGCATAAAGACTCGTTCAATCAAAAGATATTTTGAGACTTGCATTGATCCCTTTCTAAAACTATAAAATTCACAAGAATAACAGAGAAAGCAATAGAAATTGTTACAACATTTTTTTGATCAAGCATAAAAACTTTAGAAATTAGACTACCTCCATTAATATCTGAAGAAAGTTTCAAATTTACATTATTTATTTATCCTTCAAATAAGTGAGGAATAAAATCCAAGCTAAAATAGAAGAGCATTCGTTCATAACAATAACATTCACCTCTACACCACCATATTTGGCTTCAAGATTATCTTGGCATATGGAAGGACGATATTAAAATAATTCAAATGCTTAATAACTTCACTGATAACTTTTAAGCAGTTAATGACTCACCTCTAATATATATTCACCAAGAGAGATTGATATTATTAATTTTTTCCAGAATAAGTGACACAATAAACTCTATAGAAACAAAGATCTTCTTTGTATTGTAATCCCTTATACCATTTAGATTGTATTAGAACATTTCAATAATAAAAGAGCCACATTTCAGGTCAAGCATCAATATATAAGACCATAATTCTTATCTCTACAAAAATTCTTAATGGCTTCTTAGATTTATCAGTTAAATTTTCAAATAATCATAATATTAGCCAAAATATTTTCTTCATCATTTCATTATTATATGGTGGGTCAGGTATTGATATTCTTATTATTTCACATATACAAGCAACTACACATAATATAATATCAGCATTTAGATGATTTAAAAATTTTATATGATATCAATGATATTTTAATTAGAGTATGTATACTTTGTATTGGTATTATACAAAACTACTCAACATTCCTCGAACTATATTCAGTATAATCAAGAATATGAAAAAAATTTTCCCCAACATACGGTACAGTTACAAGATAATTGGTAGCCTAAATAAACTTATATTGATTTATGTATCATTTGATCCCATTAAAAAATTTCTAGATTGGTGAAAAATTAGGATCTCTCAAATCAAAAATTAGAATTTTTCAAAATTGAAACTTTATTTTAGAAACTTCTCAAATTAAATTCTCAATTTTATGGTAGCACAATTTAATTTCTCCAAGATTTAAGTTTTGATTAGTCAATTTACTATTGATAAATTCAAAATCATATTTAGGATTTCTGCTCAAAATATCATGTATGCCACCACAAGCACAGCCATCTGCCACCGTGTGCACTACCTCATTCTTGTGCATACATTTGCACAAATCACTATACACACACAAATAAAAACGTGCACACATGTGCACGACACTATGCAAAACACCAACATGCATCTCTCCACACTCATTGCAACATTGAATGCTTGCACACTGCACTATGTGTGCACCTGCAAAAACCTTTTGTTTCTTTTTTGTTTTAATTTTTTTGTTTCTATTTTTTATAGCATGCAGTAGTCTGCAATAATAGGGGGGTACACACACTAGGATTTATAACCCTAACTCACACAGACACTGCCTAGGATCTTGTTCCCTAAGATATGATTCTGATGCAATGTTACAAAATATTAAAAATAAAAATGATAAAAATATAAAAATATAACTCGACACCACTTGAAATAATACAATTCAAATTTCATTACAACTAACTTAAATTCAACATATAAGGCTCATATAGAAAGACAAATTAAATGGGATAAATCATATGAGTTGGGTACTCACACCAAAAAGAAAATAAGAATACAAACATTAAAATATAGTAAGAGGAAACTCAAATGGGAAGAGCAAACTTGAACACATTATATTATAAACCAACATATTCAGATACAGTTGACAGGTAACTCTCTCTACTAACTAATAGTTCAAGCATGACAAAAGATAATATAAGAATAATAATAGATTTAGATATAATATCAACTTATATTCTTCATAATCTTATTTATAAATAAGTCTTAGTCAAAATAATAATATTCACACTCATTAAAATTATATAAGTATTTGGAGAAAAATACTTCAAAAAATTATGAGAGAAAAATTAAATAATCTCTCTATATATATAAAATATAAAAAGGTATATGCTGAGAAATAATAAAAGAAATTATTTCATTGATAAGATAGATTATAATTAAAATTATATCTCTCGAAAATTATTTTGAAATAATCTTTCTAAGTAATTATACTTAAGTTGCCTTAATTAAATAATTATTCTTTTTATTATCAACTCTATTTTATTAGGATATATCAGCGTAAGAAATATGATAAATAATCATATTATCCAAATAATAAGTGTTAGATCATTTTGATATATATTATAATACATTGTTACTTCTCATTTTTTAAATATTTTTATTAAAATATATTTTATCATTTTATGAAAAATATAAAATATTGAAAAAAAATTATTATCAATCTTGAAATAAGAATATTCATGTATATCTCAAACAATCATTAATAAAAGTAATCAAATACCTACATCATTCTCTAGTTGTATCTCAACTAAGTTCTCATACGTTTAAAATTATCAAATCTAATGAATCTCGACTAAAGACAAACTGCGTGTAGGAAAAAAATTATAATAAGTTTATAAGCTAATATATCTCATATTCTACGATTAAAATATACTTAAAAATTAAATAAAATATTATCAATTTAGTTAATAATAAGTGACCAAATAAAAAATACACAAATAAATGATTCAATATACTCAAACATCTAGAAAAAAAATTATTATTGAAAATAAAATATACAATTCAACTTATTTAATCTTGAATAAAATCTTCCTCAAAATCTTACATTCCTGCAAATAAATATCACTAGAAGTAAAAATAAAATAAAAATTAAATTATCTAAAAATACAACCTAATAAAAAACAAATTAGCAAAAAAAAAATCAAAATAAACAAGATAAAAAGTAACAAATACTCAAGATAAATACCACCACATCTAATAACTTTCAAATATTTATAATTGAATATAATAATATTTTTAGTATACAAAATAAATATGGTAAATAAAATATGATTACTAGTAAGTGAATATTAATTTATATATAAATAATCTAGAAATCTAAAATGAGTGTACAAATAAAATGATTAGTAATATCTGGATTTAACATCCAATAGATGTCTCTAATATAGCATTTTCTCCTACAATGGATACATTGAAATGAGATTCTTTTTTATTTACCTCCGTTGTAATTATTTTTTTAGTGTTAGAAAATTGTAATTCCCCCAAATAAATAAAATTATATTCGATTAGGTTTTTTTATAATTTTATTGAAAGTCTAATTAGGATTTTTGCCTAAAATATCATTGTATGACATAGTGTACTACCACATGACACTACCATGAAACAAGTTGTTTCGTCCAAAATTAGTAGATCTCAGGAGCATCTAATATCAAGATATTAATCTTTTATATACCACATACTAAGTGAAAATCTTGTGTAGTAGTATGATCTCTTCCAACTCCATGGATGAGAGTATCTAACATGTATGTTGCATCAATAAAAAGCTAGAATTATATATTTTTATTTTACATTCACATGAATATTTATTATATGAATTTTCTATAATTTTCACTCGCAGCTATTTTTTTTGTGTTGTATATGTGTGTCATTGATTTTTCTTTATTTTTTAAAGAATCTTGAATAATAGATTGATCCTACATATTGTATACATAAATAATATCCTTATTGTAAAATACAATGAGTTAGAAATATCTCAACTCGATAAGTACTTTTAATTATAATTCTAGATGAATAATCTTGAGAAATATAAAAATTTTCTAGGAATATAATTTATTCACAGATATTGCATTATCACAATTAAAATATCTTATTGATACTCTCATAGATATTGACTTTTTAGAATATTATCATCTTAAGTTCATCTAGACTACATATA
Source organism: Sapria himalayana (assembly GCA_029783825.1). NCBI lineage: Eukaryota > Viridiplantae > Streptophyta > Magnoliopsida > Malpighiales > Rafflesiaceae > Sapria > Sapria himalayana. The sequence goes on from JAREIK010004938.1 coordinate 632,062, forward strand.
ACTTATGTAGTTAATATATTTAATTATTTTTTAAATTCCTCAAAATAGGTTTATCTAGATATAACTTTTTGTATATGGAGATATATAAAAAAATTTTTATACTATATTTTTTTCAATAATCACGATCACTTTAGCTAATCAATTATTTAAATTTGAATTAGATATCAACTTACACAGAAAAAATATCTACTACAACATTTTTAAAATTTTTATTATACTTATAAAATAAGAAAAAATAATTATTAGTATATGACAATGATACTTGATGATAAAAATTATATATCATATACTCATAAATAATGCGCAAAAATAATTGGAATAACTCACAAATAAAGTATTCCCATCCAAAAAATATTAACTAAAAATAAAAATAATTAAAACTATAATAATTTTCTTAAAAGCAATATTATAACTTAAAAAAATAATAATCAAATAATTAACTCAAGATTCAATATAAAAAATTGAGTTTAAAATGATAATAATTAATACTGACAAAATATTTTAAATTTGATATCTTCCTGATATAATTGGATATTTACTTACTTATCCTACTACTATTTATTATGAGAATCAAACAATAATACATAACTTTTAATCTAAAATTTTATGAATAAACAAAATACATTAAGATGTAATACTTTTTTCTCAAAAAAAAATCTAAGATTGAACTATTGCCCTAACTTATATTTCACCTACAAATCAAATTAATTGATATCTTCATGAATAGCTTTAAGATATTAGTTCATTTTTCTTTCTTTCAAAGAATATGTCATAGATATTACACAATAACTTAGAGGAGAGTATAATAATATTATCTTTATTATGTTTTTTTTTTTTGATTTTCTACAATGTGAATGAGAGCACCCAAATATGAGATGTCCCAATCCAAGTGGCATAGCAGTCATAAGGTTTTTCTACTTATACCATTTATATCTTTTTTCATTAATGATTCCAATTAAATAGGATAAAACATGATTCATTAATATGATATTTTTTCATTATTAAGTATGATGAATTTTGTTTTTCATATTCTACATATGAATAATAGGAGTAGATTAGTGCTTTCATGTATGCAACATTATTGAGATATCTTATTTAAAAGAATTGAACAGTTCATAATATAATAGAGAGGTTGAAATACTATGAGTAATAAAGCTTTCATTTCTCCACATGAATAGTTTATGTGTCGTGAGTGTTGAGGGTCTAGTAATAGCAGTCACGCTTATAACCTGTACGAGATGAACCTCAAAAGCAATACTATTCACTGGATCTTCAGCCAACTGCAGTAATCTTTTATGAGTAAGGACATCTTCCGCCCTCTCCACATTCACATCCAATGCATATCTAGCGATCACCAATAACACTCTCATCAAACATCAAGTCCAAATTCAATGTTGCATAACATAATAACGACGGAAACCATAGAACTAAGAATTAAATGTTGCATATCATAAAAATTATGATTGTATCTAAACACCTCATCACTAAGAAAGATAGAAAAAAATTGCTCTAGGTTAATCATGAGGATACCGAACAGGCAAGCGATTGAAATGAAGCCAGAGCTGATCTTCGAAGCCAGGAACGGAAGCTTCTTCATAATTACAATCGTGGATTCTTCTAAGTACCTCACCATAGACCTCATGTTTTTGACGAAGTTGTCGAGTGTTAACGTGCAACAACGTATCGGATGCCCTGCTCCCGCAACTCTCTGTGTCGTCCTCCGAAGTCATTGCATAACCAAATATAATCGCTGTTTCAAAAACAGAGTGAAAGAAGGCGACTGCAAACGATTCTTCCCATGGAGTCTACAGGAGACAATTGGAAGAAGTCAGAGCACGAGCAGATTCGAGATACCTGGTTCTCCGGGGCAGTAGCTACCCAGGGAGATCGCAAGAACCTTTACGCGCAAAAAGGAAGAACTGTCCTTTTATTTTATTTTATTTTTATTGAAACATTGCTCTCATTATCCATTTTGTGGACCATGCTAGCCACGTCACAGACTCGCAGTATAGTGGAGATTAAAAAGATTTATCTGAATTAGTAAACCCGAAACCAGAAGAATAAATATTAATTTAGTTTAATATATATGAATACACACACAATGCATATATGGATTTAAATGGCATTGTATTTGTGTATATATACAACAGTTGCTGCTTTTGAGTTATATTTATACATTTGACTAAATCAAAAATTAATTATGTATTGAGACTTAAACAAAATTTATTTTATGATTTAGTATCACAATCATAAAAATAGTTCTATTTTGATATATTTAAAATACATCAATCTCATTTTGGATTTTTATCCATATATATATATATATATATATATTGTGCGTGTGTGAGTGTATCTATATATTCATTGTATATATAGTATTTATCTATAGTGCATATATACATTGTGTGTGTGTGTGATAGGTTGAGGACAGCTAAACGAATGGTTTGCGGCTGCATATAAGTAATGGAAAGGATGATATGTAGAAAGTGACTTGTTGGATTTATTTTTACTTATGTTTATCTTTTCAATTTCTTACTTTAGCCGTAATTTTCCCGTGGCATATCTTTTATTGTGATTTTACATGTATTTTGTTAATAGAACTAAAGGGTACGTAGGATTCAACGAGTCTGCCTAAATTGGCAGACCTTAGCTATATTTGTGAAACATTGTGTGTTTAGTAATAAAATTGCATGTTAAAAAAAGTATAAATATTGCATTCAAACTGAAAAAAAAATTAAAAATTATTATATTTCTAAATGTTATAAACTTCAAAAAAGAGACAAAATTCACAAATAAATATTTTTTTTAGTTACTTTTCTAACTAAACTCTTAAACTGCTAAATACCTAACCCCTAAAACATATAAACTACTAAATCTATAAACTCCTAAACACCTATAACTTTAAACCCCTAAATGCCCAGATACAAAATCCTAAATCATAAAACTCATTTTTTTTGTCATCATTATAATTTTAATTATATATATATATATATATATATATATATATATATTATAAGTTTATTTTTACTAAAATACTAAGTATAAATATTGAATTTAGATTAAAAAAAATTAAAAATTATGGTATTTCAAAAGAGTATAATCTTAAAAATTGAAATATTTTCACAAAATGAGAATAAACCCATAAACCCCTAAACTTTAAACCTAAAAATTCCTAAACTCATAAATCCCTAAACACTTAAACTCTTAAACTTTTTAACACATAAACCCATAAACCCCTAAACATAATCCCTAAACTTTTAAACCCATAAACAACTAAACTTTTAAACACATAAACCTTTAAACCCTTAAACCCATAGACCATTAAACCTAAACCCTTAAACCTTTAAACACCTAAAACCTTAAATCCCTAAATCCATAAACTCCTAAATCCTAAACTATATATTATAAATTCTATTGTATAGTCGTCATTATAATTTTAATTATACATTTTAATTATTTATATGTTTATTTTTATTGAAATATTAATTATAAAATGTATTATGAGTAATTCAAATATAATTGGAAACAAACTATTTTTCATCATCAAACTATACAATCTCATAAAAAGAAACAAAAATTTAAAAGTCAAAAATTATTATTGAGAAAAATATTGTACTTTTTTGAATAATTTTAAGTATTGTAAATATATTATAATAAATATTTGTCTCATTTAGAATAGTTTATTAATTTATTTTTTGGTTATTATTATAATATCAATACATAATTTATCTTATATTGAATAAATATGAAATATTATTCCAATGATTATTATAGCTATATTATTAAGTATAAATATGCAATTCATATTGATAAAAAAATTAAAATTTATCGAATTTTCCATGGCTATAAGAGCAACTTCAACGAGAGTTGGCAAAAAATAGGTATCAAATATTATTTTGCAAACTTAAAAAGTATTTTGGCACCCCTAAATAGTATATTTGCTCCAATGGTAGGTACTAAAATGGGGTGTTATTTTAATAATTAAATATTTTTTTATTTAAAGTTAATATTTCAAGCTTTGTGAGAGATCCGTTTAGATGCATAGTAACCATAACTGCTATTTTGCATCCTACATTTTCTCTCTCCAATGATGTCATTTATGACAATTCAATTTCATTGATGCCATTTTGTCACCCCCGATGCTTCCTTGTTGGAGCAAAATAAAATTAATTTGGATGCTATTTTAGTAGTCACGGGGAGGCACCCCAGATAGTACCTCCAACTAGAGTTGCTCTAACCTCCAGAAATAAGTCAAAATTCACAAAATGAAATTTTTTTCTTATTTTATTTTTTAAACTAAACCTATAAACTCCTAAACAACTAAATCCCTAAACACCTAAACTCCTAAACATATAAACTTCCAAATGCTTAAACCTCTAACCTCCTAAACCATTAAACCCTAAACAGTAAACCACACATCTCATTATTTGCCATCTTTATTATTTAAATTATACATTTAATTACTATTAAGTTTATTTTTACTAAAATATTAAATTCAAAATATTTTATGAGTGAGATAAATATGATTTCAAAAAAAAATGTGTATCATTAGTATATAATCTTATAAAAAAAAGTAAAAATTTAAAAATAAAAACAATTATTTAGTAATATATTTTTTAAAGATTTTGAATCTTTTTAAGTATTGAAATATATTTTAATAAATATTTATGATATTAATAATAGTTTTTATTATATTTTTTTATTATTATAATATCAATCATGAAACTATTATATATTTAATAAACTTGATACAATATTTTAAAGATTATTATAATTAAAATATCATGTAGAAATATTAATTTTAGATTAGAAAAAAAAAATTATCGTATTTCTAGAGATTATAATTTGAAAATTGATACAAAATTTAGAATTTTTTTTTTCTTGGTTCATTTTTTAAACTAAACCCAAAAAAACTTGAAACACTTAATCCCTAAACCTCTAAATGGCTAATCCTCTAAACCCCTAAACTCCTAAATCCCTAAACTCTAAAACTCATAAAGGTCTAAACTCCTAAATCCTTAAATCCCTAAACCCCTAAACATTTAAACCCCTAAACCCACACCTAAACCCCTAAATTCTTAAACCTAATAACCCCTAAACCATAAATCATAAATCTCATTTGTTTTCCATCATTATAATTTTAATTATTTATAATTTTATTTTTACTATAATAGTAATTACCAAATATAGTATAAGTGTGACAAATATAATTTTACAAAATTTGTTTATAATCAAGATACTAAATAATCTTATAAAAAGATGCAAAAATCTAAAAATAAAAAATTAATATTAGTATATGTTTTACTTAGATTTTGAATCATTTCGAGGTTAATAAATATATTTTAATAAATATTTATCTCAATTATAAATATTTATTAATTTATTTTTTGGTCATTATTATAATATCATTCTAAAAACTAGTTTATTTTGAAATAAATATGATATATTATTGTTAAGATTATTATTATTAAAATGTTAAGTATAATTATTAAATTAATATTAGAAAAAAGTTAAAAATTATTGTTTTTACCGACTATAACCTTATAAATTGATATAAATTTAATAAAATAAAAAGTTTTGCTTAGTTCTTTTTTTAAATTAAGCACATAAACATATAAATCCCTTAACCCCCAGGTGCCTAATCTACTAAATCCATAAATCCCAAATGCCTAATCTACCAAGTCCATAAATCCCAAATGCCTAATCTACTAAATCCATAAATCCCAAATGCCTAATCTACCAAGTCCATAAATCCCAAATGCCTAATCTACTAAATCCATAAATCCCAAAACCCCCAAATCCCAGCAACCTAAAACTCAAAAATCCCTAAACCACAAAACTCCAAAACTCCAAAATCTTAAACCCCTAAATACCAAATTGAAACCATAAATCTCATTTTGTATTATTTAGTAATATGTTTTACTTAGATTTTAAATCATTTTAAATTTAATAAATATATCATAATAAATATTTATCTCATTTATAATAATTTTTAATTTTTTTGTTATTATTAAGATATAAATCAAAAACTATCTTATATTGAATTAAGATGATATATATTTTTTAGTCATTTTTGCTCTATTCCCCAAAATCCCCCAAAAAAACCTATAATCCTTCAAGTTTTCTTTGAAATCCAACCTAGGTAGGCTTGGTTTATGTAAGTTATGGTGTTGATTATTTTTCTCTAGAACTTGGAAACAATTTCACGCATTATTTTTTAATAAATGAGATGGATAATACGGGACCGCTTGATATATCCCAAATTTTTTTGACATAAATAACCCTAGCCTTCGCCGAAAGCTCTCTGTATATACTTGCACTCGTCTCGGAAGTCCATAAGCTCCTCGATGAATTTCCGAAGCAAAATCTAAGAAGGTGACTAATAATATGCTCCGAGGATGATTCGAATGCGACTGAATACATCATTGAAGATGGAGATAGCCAAAAAAATCTTATTCGATAAGCCTTTTGTTGTTCTGAATGTTACTCTACCTAAAAACCATTGTGAAATGGGTACGTCTACTAGAATTAATGGTAAATTTGGTAATCCTAGATGTTATAATGATATTTTGAATGGAAATAATGAGTCTTCGAACAACTGTTTTCATCTTAATCCCTTAACAAAAGATGATTTACATGATGGAGATAAAAATATGAATACTGTCGATAATTTTAATGGTAATGAAGGTATGATTGCACATCTTGATCATATAAATTGTCAAAATACCACCTTAGTTGGTGTTCAAAATTTGTATGAATTTGAAAATAACTATGATACGGAGGAATCTCAAGCTTTGTTAAGCTCAAGTAACAAAGCTTTTAAGGCTAAAGATTTGAGATCCACTACCTCTAACAAACAAGGTACAAGACAATATCAAATAAAGAGCCTTCACTGAGATTAGTTGCTGTCTGTTGCTGCCAAAGCACATGTAGAGTGCCCCTTGTTGCTGCCAAAGCCTGTTGCTGTCAGGATAACTCCTGCTGTTGCTGTCTGTTGATGTCTGTTGCTGTTAGGATTAGTTGCTGTCTGTTGCTGCCCCCTGTTGCTATCAGGAGAACTCCCGCTGCTGAGACGAATATAACCAATGGAGTGGAAAGACTCCCTGCTGTTCAATGTCATATAATAAGGAAGAATCATACAGAGTGCGGTTACTGCTTCAACTAATCCTAAGGAAAAGATAGTTTCTCTGAATTATTGACTAGGGTTCACCTTATAAGACATAAAGATGAGGGAATGAAAAGGTAAGGGCTGGAATTTTCTGCTTCTTTGGTATGTTTCTGGTTTTTTTTGTATTTGCAGGAAAGCACTAAATGGGCCATCAAATCATGTTCTTTGGTTAAAGGTAGTTTGAATCTAGTAAGAGTCTGTAAAAGTTTTGTCAAGTCATGTGTTATGTTTTTAACAGCTTTTAAATCATGTATAGAGGGTTTCGAAGTTTGAATCTTTTCAAATTTCAAGTGTCATGTGTTAAATAAAAAGTCATAGGAGAGGTAAGTGTCTAGTCTAGGAGTTCGGCAAGGATCAGCATATGGCAAGGTGTTTTGAAATGGCTCTCAAGATGGGAATCTAAAGCTATATCGGCAAATAAAGAGGGACAAGGCCTAGGATAGATAGTAGAGGAAAGCTTCGGCAGAATAAGTGCAACAAGGGGAAAAGGTATTTTGCAAAGTGGGGTATACTTTTGTTATTTTTTGCAGGAAATAAGATATATACAGCATAGAAAGGGTGGATATCAGAGAAACAGGAAAGATGATTCATGGAGCGATTGGAACATAAAAGAAGAAAGTTTCCCTGAGTAAAGAGTAAAGTTAAGATTGATGACTCTTTTAGAGATTTTTATGTTAATTTAGATAGTACTAGGAAGATTATAATATTGTTAGTCTTTAGAAATGGGGAATGGATGTAAGAGGGTAAAGGGTAAATGTAGTTTGTACAAAGGATATTATTCCGCCAAAAGAGAGGGTTATAAATAATAAACAAACTTAAAAAAAAAACAAGGTACAAGACATGATATACCTCCTGTAATTAGTAATACGTTGATTAACTCCAAAAATAATGCTGAAAATATAAATGTGGCCCCTAATACCATCTGGAAAAATAATATACCATGGAGTAATCTGTTCTTGGGTAATAAGAGATTAACTAACATTATTAGACTGTCCTTCCTACCCCCAAAATTGCCTAGAAATACTTAATTTGAGGCAGAAGATTTACTCCATGAAGCTTAACATTGTAAGAATTACCTTGTGGGATACTTTGTTACAAAGAACCCTGGATAGATCCTACTTAGAAGGTTCATGGAAAAGAACGATGGGGGAAGAAAACTCATGCTATACAAAATCCCAGTAGTTGGATTATTTTCAAATTCAAAAACTTAAATGATATGGAGGATGTGTTGAAATTAGGGTCATACCTAGTATTTGGGAGGCCACTTTATATCAAACCCCTCCCCATGGATTTTTATTATGATGTAAATGATATGACCAAAATACTTATTTGGGTGAAGCTCCCTAACTTTCCCATCCATCTATGGAACTCTATTGAGCTAAGCAAAGCTGCTAGTTGCATTGGTCACCTCCTCCATATGGATAAGTTAACCTCAAATATATATAAAATAGCATATGCTAGGATGGTAGTGGAGATAGATCTTAATGAAGATTTTTCAAATGAAATTACTCTTAATTTTACGGATGGGTCCATAATAAAGAAGCCTATGTTGCGTGGGCAATTGCCTCCTTTTTTCAAGTTCTATTTTATGTTTGGGCATGTGGTTAACAACAGCTGAAAAAAAAAGATGAGCCGCTAAAAAAGATGAAAGATTTCAGCCTCTTTAGCACAATTGCTAATCAAAGAATTGAAAAGGCCTAGAAGAAAATGAAGATGTTACTGAAGTAGTAATGGATATAAAAGGCCCTAAAGAAAGCATCGCTTGCTTGGAGGGAAAAACCAATGATCCACAAGAGGAGGAGGAGGAGAATGACTTCACCTTGGTAAAGAAAAAAAAATAAAGGACCCTTCGGCTCTCAAAGAGGGCCCCTCTTTGAATATTATAAATAAAAGCAAGGTGAAATAGAGTACACAAAGAGGAACTACCCCACATGGGCCAGCATAGAAGATTAATAGGAGATCGCAACTCCTTAAAAACTATGATTCAAAGGTATTTTTCCTATTCAATTATGTTGTGGTAGGTTTCTATTTGGAATTTTGGAGGGTGGCATATAGGGAGCCAGTTATGGAACTCCCTAACACTTTATTTAAGAAGTATTTTGGGAGGGGTGATGACACCCCTGAGGATGGGTATGTTATGGCTAGATGCATGTGTGTGGTTATGTATGATAGCAATGTGCATGGTTAAGGATGATGACATGTTCACTAAAATCCATTGGCTTGTTTTGTCAGTATCTGGTATTCTCCTCAACAGAATGTGAGATATTGCAAGACAAGGCATGTAAATTACAGTATTGCCAATCTTATGGCATATTGACATATGTTGACTATGCTTACTAGGAATGTTCATTGAAGTTATACATGTGCTCCCTTGGACTATCGACCTGCTACTCTCTTCTTCTGGAGAGAATAGAGTATGATGCCAAGAATAAATATAAACTACCGAGGTCCCACATCGAGCTTGTTGAAACTTAGTTATGTAAAATGTTGCTTGTAAAGAGGAGAGTTGTGAATATGTGTAACTATTGGATGCATGTTCTGAGATTATTGTGGAGAAAATATAAACCCATGAAGCGGATGTTAGGCCAAATGGGCACATATGTAAATTATGGAATGAATTTGGAATGTAAGCTAAATTGATCCATGGAAAATTAGGGTGCCTCAATTGCTTGATGCAGAACCTCGTGGTGCAACTCAAGTGACATATCGGCTAGTTTGAAAACAAAGCTAAAATGGTATATGCCTAATGACCCTCAACTCTCCTCAACTAATTGTAATGCTTATAATGGAGCCTTTAGTGGGTTCCTACTTGAGATTGAAGGCCCCTGGACAACGGGGCATATCAGTGATTATAAATGTCACTCCATGGGTGTAGTATATATCAAAAGAGAGTTAAATATTTGTATGTCATGGCCCCAGATTGAGCTCACAAGAGAACACACTTGGTCAAACTATAAAATGTCTTATATGAGGCACTGCTAGAATTTATGTAATCAGAGGCTTGTAAAGAGAGCACGAGAGAACAAATGTAAAAATATGTGCAAATCCATAAGGCAAATGAGCCAAAATGGAGTGTCGTGCATGTAACACATTTTTATGTAAAAGCCTTGGAATGTATGTTGAGTCTGTCTGTGGGAAATGGGTATGTCCTTAATGCTCGATGGGGGGCCTCTTGGCATGAGGCTTTTGATAAATTCATATGGCTAGTTAGTACAATTGCCAAAACTCGGTATGGAAAAGCTGACTTGGCTAATGAAAATGAAGTTCAAAGAGCTTGACTATTTGAATAATTTATCTACTCGCCAAAATAGAGAAGACTTATGGTGTTGTGGAATAAGGCTAATACTGAAATGATCTCTTTATCTATCACTATGCAACATATATACTTGAGGGCGTTCAAAAAGAAAAAAGAGTTGGTTTTAGACTATATGTGGTATATGGGCCACACTGTATAGTTACTATATGTCTCTTATGTGAGAACCTAATCACAAAAAATTCTTCTAAATCTTCACCTTGGGTAGTCATGAGTGATTTCAAATCCCTATTATCTAGCCTTGATAAGGTGAGGGGAAAGACTATCACAAATTATGAATATCATGATTTAGTAAAAGGTTGTTCTACTCTTAGCCTAGATGATCTCCCTTCATTAGGTAGCTTTTTACTTGGACAAACGGGTGCACAGCCAGTATGCTAGACAAAGTGATGCCAAATCATGAATGGGCAAGCCTAAGGGGGCATTTGTTTTTTTTTACAATATGCTTAATAGAACTTTTTTTGAGCTTAATGCTAAATGGTACTTAATAGCATTAAGTATTAAGTTGTTTTTATTATTATTTTATTTCTATTAAGAATTAAGTTGTTTATTTTTTACATATTAAAAATTAGCATCTTAACAGCTTAATATATTAAGAAATTTTAACTACAATATATTCAAATATCTAAAAATATCATATTTGATGTCAGTATTTATTCTCATTTCATTACCATTATAAAGGCTAAAAATATAAACATTAATTAAATTTAAAATATTTTAATTCAAATGCATATTCATATATATTTAAAGAAAAACATTAAAATTTAAGTTCGAATTTTAAAATATCTAAAGCCATTTTATTTGATATTTATATTTAACATCACATTTCACACCATGAAAAAACTAAAATGACAAACATTTGATACTTGTTTTTGATATCTCATTTTATATAATGATAAAAGTTAAAATGACAAGTTAATTGAATATTTGAAATAGTTCATTTGCAATATGGTCTCGAATTTGTAGCATGAACTCTTGATCGGTAGCTGTAAAAAAGTTATTTATAGTTGAGCTTATTTCGGTTATCACTATTACTTTTTAATTCCTCTTCAGTGTCATATTCATAAAACAATCTATCTGTAATTGAGACTTGTCGAAGAAAATTATGAATGGAGAAACATGTCATGACTATTCTTATTTGTGTAGCAAATGAATAAGGTGCAATTTTTTTCAATATTGGAAAACATGCCTTAACAACACCAAATACATGTTCAATGATATTTCATAATCTTGCATGACATAAGTTGAATATCTCCTCTCTTCCTACAGCTTTACCACCACTACGAAAATCATTCAACCAATATCCTACATTATGATATGGTGTCATAAAACCTCATGTTCAATGTTAATACCAGTCGACGATTATAGATACCATTTGAATTATCATTGAATGATGGAGGAGTAATCATTACCCTTGAGAAGCTCACCTTGGCCACTAAAATCTCATGGAAGTATTTATGAATTGTTTGGTCGGAGTGTTGAAATCTATTTTTAATAATCAGTTTTGAAGATTATGACTTAAAGTCATTAAGAATATGATTACTTTCTCTTCAACACTCAAATGTTTGCTGTCAACAAGCCATCTTTTATCTCTGAACATTTGACATAGAAAAATAAATCCATGCTTTTCCTTTTGCATTAGTTCATAACATATACTAGATGGGCCATTTAAAACTTCTTTAATGAAAAGAGCATGTAAACAATGATGTAGAAACTCTTTATTTATTAATGGAGGAGTCTCTTAATAAATGGAGCAATAACACAACAAGCTTTTTTTTTTAAAATTTTGTCACTGTTGACTTTATATCTTCATCTGCACTAGATGATGAACTTGAACTATTCAATTGATGTGAAGGATTCTCTATATGAACATCTATTAAAAAAATCATTAATTTTATAAAATAAAATCACAATAAAATTGTTATTATAATGTATAATGAATAATATCACTACATTATGGTGTCATCACATCAAACTCATTTCACATATATAAATTAATATTGTCATGAACTTTCTTACAATTATGTGGATAACAAGTCTTACAATTAGAAAAATTGAAATGCATAAAGTATCCAAAATAACTCAATCAAAATACCATGGCATAATCAGCAAAGCAAAAAATGGAAAATGTATCCCACAATTCCAATAAAGTAAATAAAAATGTCATTTTTTTCAAGCTTTGAAGTCATCCCATTCACTCTTGGTCACTTTCCTTTTCAACACAAATCACTCTATACTTTTTATTCTTGAAAAATACATTAATTGCAACATAATACAAAGGATCCTCATAAGTTGTGAGTTTCTTCAAAATGTTCATACATTCCTTTATTGAGGATCCTTCAAAATTGTCTAAAGCATTTATTATTTTATTCATTTCTTCTTGAGTTTGCTATTTTTTCCCTTTTTCTATTTCTTCTTTTAACATTATACTTCTTTGCTAGCATTTCTTGAAAAATTATCACCATCCTCTAAACTAATTGGGGTTTCACTAGGCATTGATGTAGAATGTGTTGATGATCACTCAGGCCCAAAAATAATCACCCATCCAAAACTCCAATTTTTATATCCAGTAGCTAATACTCAAACAATATCTCTAATTCCTCCAAATTTGGTAACGATCTATAACGGAATTGTTTATCTTCTGGATATTTCTATTCAACAAGAAAAAAAAAACAAATTAGTCATGTATGTATATTTAAGATATTTCTTTAAAGATTCATTTAACTTTGTAACAAAAATACCTGCAAATAATTGACCCATTTCTCATTTGGCCAATCAAAATTTTTAGTTAAAGAATTATAACTATGTCCAGTCATATTCAATATTCTACTCCAAATGAGATATTGTCTTTTCATGTAATATCACCCATTCTTTAGTTGTTTTGTTGTGTAGCATTTTCCAATTATCTTTTCCAATTATTCACCAATTCGAGACCAAGTACTAGGCTTTAAACTTCCACCCGATCTAAAGCCTTTATTTATTTCTTTTAGACAAAGATCAATAAAGTGCTTTCCTTGATTGGGATTAGTCTAATCTCCCCTACTAGTTTCACCAATTTGGCTTAATACTATATAAAACCCCAACAAAAATTAATGATTATTAAAAAGTTATTCGGTTTATCATAACAAGTATAGAAAAGGGAATAATAACTTTTTTTCAAAAAATACTCTCACTTTCTAGAGAGAGAAAATCCCACTTTCTAGAGAGAGAAACTCTCCATTGTTGCTCAAATCAAGCTCTATTCAAGGTGAGAATGGAGAAAACCAACTTATTATTAAACAATAAGTCTTTTGCCTCGATTGTGAAAGGGACCGCGCCAATATTACGAACTCACTAGGACAAAAACGGGCTCCCGGTTATCATCTTCTCTGCCGAAGAAACTCGAAGGCTCTTAGAACCTTTCGAATACACGCTCATCGGTAAGTTCTCCCACGGCAGGCCTCGTGCGATTGAAGTTCAGAAATTTATCGATAATTTAAAGCTTAAGGGGAAGGTGAAGTTCGCTGACTTCGACGCCAAACATGTCGTGCTGCAATGCTCTCTACTGGAGGATCAATATCGCCTATGGCAGCGGGGTTTATGGCAAGTCGACGGCTTCCCCATGTGTATACTGAAGTGGACAAATGATTTCACTCCTCTGGAAGAGGCGCCTATAGCCCCGGTATGGTTTACATTGTCATTTCTGCCATTACATTTATTCTCTGAAACGTCTCTCTATGCGATATCGTCGTGTTTGGGAAAACCCATGCTACGGGACAAAGCCACAGTAGCCATGTCAAGGCCGAACAAAGCTCGTGTATGTGTCGAGCTTAACCTCTTGACTAAACCGCCTGACAAACTATGGATAGGTAGTGGTGAAGGTGAACAGGTCTAGGAGTTTTGGCAAATAGTCATCCTCGAAAGCCTTCCTCCTTACTGCCTAAGTTGTAAGAGGCTCGGGCATGAAAATCTATTGTGCAAGGCGGGAGAAGATGAGCAGAACAATGGGTAGCGGCATGAAGGAGGAGGTAAGAAGGTAATGCAATGGATAAGGAAACAGGAGGCCCCTCTTCACAAGCAAAATATCCAGCCGAAGAGAGATCTGGACAGTGGAGGTATTCCATGTTTTTCAGCAGATTACTCAAAGAATAATCAAGTAGAAGTAATCCCGACAGAGGTTAACTTGGAGATAGAGAAGGAGGATAGCTTAAATAAAGGATGGGAGGAGATAAAACACAGGAGAAAACATAAAAAAAGATCCAGAACCAGAATTGTATTGAAAAAAAAAACTTGAAGATTATGGGTGGATAAACGAGGATCTTCTGGACTTCCTTGAAGATGAATCGGTAATTTTTAGTTGTCCTTCAATTAATAAGGGTGATGTATCTCAAGACGAGCCCGAGGTGAAAGCAAAGGATGATATATATATTTACAATGAAGATTGGGGGAATCTCTCAAGAACCCAATCTATGGAGGCCCTGAAGCAAATGGCCATGGTGCTTGGAAAATAGGTAAAATATAATGAGATTAGGCATGAAATTACTCACACTCCTAAAATAGTAAGAAATACGAAGAAATATGCTAGCATGACTTACGAATCCAAGTGTACAACTCGAGCTCAAGCCAAATTAGGTTTTAATGGATAGATGCATATATTGGAATGTTAGGGGGGTAGCTAATAGCCCCACGATAAATAGATTAAAACTATTAATTAAAGAACATAAAATATCATTAATGATTATTGCAGAGCCAATGGTCCTGCAAGATCAATTAACTAAATATAGAGAAATTTTAGGTTTTAATAAGGCTTAGGCTAATTTAAATAGTAAACTTTGGATTTTATGGCATAATAAGCTGAAAATTGAAATATTAAAAGATACTGAACAGATAGTACACTTTAAATTAGATAAGAACACAGATCAAATAATTTCAGCAGTTTATGCAAAAAATGATAAACAATCTAGGTTAGCTCTATGGGAGGAAATGAAAGATATAGCAAGTAGAAACTCTCCTTGGATCATAGGAGGCGATTTTAATATAATTCGAAGCCCTTAAGAAAAGAAAGGTGGCAAACCACCAGATAAGGTAGCCATGATACAATTTAATGACACAATAGCTATTACTAATCTAATGAAAATAGATTTCACTGGTTCGAGATACACCTAGTGTAATAACTGGCAAGAAAGAGGAGTCATCTGAGCTCGCCTTGATAGGACAATGTGTAACACAAAATAGGTCACCTCACAAGGGATTACGGGGCTTAGACACTTAAATAGAACTTGCTCTAATCATAGCCCACTGCTTATCACGATACAAAGGAACCAGGGTAATACGTCTAATTTTAAATTCCAAAATATATGGGTAAAGCATGCAGGCTATGAAAGTCTCGTCAAAGAGTCTTGGAAAGAGCCAGTAGAGGGCAAGCCGATGCAAGCTCTAACAATTAAGCTTCTGAGGCTAAAAGCTTGCTTAAAAACATGGAACAAAGAGGTTTTTGGAAAATTAAATCAGGAGCTAAAAAAAGTAGAAGAAAAAGTAGCCAAGTTGGAACAAGATTTTGACTCCATTAATAATAATGAAACTCAGTTAGAACTAAGTAAGGCTAAAGGAGAACTAAGATTGAAATTACACATGGAAGAAATTTATTGGAAATAACATGCAAAGATTAAATGGTTAAAAGATGGCGACCGCAATACTAAATTCTTTTATAATATGACTAAAATAAAATCTCAAAAGAATAAAATTAAAGGACTAAAAAATGAAGAAGGAAAATGGGTAGAAGAAGAAAAGGAAATAGGAACTCTTTTTTAAATTTTTTTTGAAAACCAATTATGCAGTCAGTCGCGTAGGACAGACAATTCTCTAATGCATGAGATTAGGGCAACCATTACGGAAGCTCAAAACCATTTAATGGGATTGATCCCAGAAGAACCAGAAGTTAAAGAGGCCGTTTTTAATCTTGAAAAAGAGAGTGCAGCAGGACCGGATGGTTTGAATAATTATTTTTTCCAGTCAAACTGGCACACGGTTAAAACTGAGCCAGTCCCCGTAATTGCAAGTTTTTTTGTAGGTGCGGAAATCCCAAAATCATAATGCGCAAAATCTTTTATAGTATTAATTCCAAAAAAAGAATCGCCATAGAAATGCGAGGATTACAGACCTATAAGTTTATGCAATGCTATTTATAAAATTTTAGCAAAAATATTACAAAATAGACTAAGCTTAATTTTACCATCAATAATATCTCAGGAACAAACGGGTTTTGTCAAAAATAGACTAATGGTTGAAAATATAAAACTTGCATCAGAAATGATGAAAGAAATATGAGGTAAATCAAGAGGAAAAAATTTAGTGGTTAAGCTGGATCTATCGAAAGCCTTCGATAGAGTAGAATGGGATACCCTTTGTTTTGTGCTGAGAAGGTTCGGTTTCTCTGCGCTAACCATAGATCTAATATATAGATGCATTTCAAGTACTTGAGTAAGAGTCCTCGTAAATGGAAAGATAAGTGAGGAATTTAAACCAAATATAAGTATAAGGCAAGGGGACCCATTATCCCCCCTTCTTTTTGATATCTACTTAGAATTATTAATTCGAAACTTGAATAAGAGAATATCCGAAGGTAAAATAATGTCATTCAGACAACCAAGGAATACACCCAGAATAGGCTGTTTAGCCTATGCGGATGACCTTATAATTTTTACAAATGCTAGTACAAAGTCATTAATGAATCTTATGGATCTTCTTCAAATATTTGAAAAAGAAACAGGTCAAATTGTAAATAAAAGCAAATGTCAGTTTATGCTTGCTAAAAATGCAAAATTAAAGTTAGTAGATAAAATCAAAAATATCACAGGCTTCTCAGAAATTAAAGGGGTATTAATGTACTTAGGTTGCCCGATATATGAGGAGAGATTGAAGGAAGAATATCTAACTTACCTTCAAGATAAGCTAAGAAAGAAAATAGCAGGATGGAAAGAAGAGCTCCTGGGATTTGGGGGGAGGATAACGCTGCTCTCACATGTTTTACAAAGTACACTAACACATATTTTATCAGTTATACATCCCCCTAAAAAATTTATTAAAAAACTTAAATCAGAAATGACAAACTTCTTATGGGGTAAAAAAGAAGGTAGAAATAAATTACACTGGAAGGACTGGAAAAACATCTGTTACCCAAAAGAGGAAGCAGGATTAGGTCTAATGAGCCTTCAGGACTCGGCAGCTGCCTGGGATTGCAAAGGCTGGTGGAGACTTAAAGAAAGTGATAATCTTTGGGCTAAATACATGCGGGCAAAATATTTAGATAATAAGAATAAAAGCCCTAAGAAAGCTTCGAACAGCTGGAAGGCAATGGAATAACAAAAGGAGATAGTAGACTCACACTCCACACTAAAGAAGAGTGGCTAGAAATAGACTTTAACACCACAAGGAAACTTCTCTCTCAAGTCGGCAAAAGATCTTGTCAGAAAGAAAAAACCGGCTCAAACATTATTCAAATGGGTATGACAAGAAAACGTCCCACAAAAAATGTGCTCCTTCACATGGAAGGCTCTAGTGAATGCTATACTGGTAGATAAAAATGTACAAAAAAAGGGATAAAAATGGCATCAAGATGTGAATGCTGTTCACAAGTAGTTGAAACAACCGATTATTTATTTTCCAATGGGCCAATTGCAGCGGAAATATGGAGAGAGATGGAGGGGGAAAAACAAATATGTAATAAAGATGATGGATTAATAGATAAAGTTAAAAAATGGGAAAGTGAAAATACGAAAAGCCCCACCAGAAAATGGCTTAATCAGAAATTACAGCATCTAATTATTTGGTGCATATGGAAATCTCGAAATAAAACTAAATTTAAAAATAAAAGGATGAATTTAACAGAAATAATAAAAGATATTAGAAAGGAGATAAGTAATATATCAATAATGAAACCTATAAAAATAGAGGAAAAGAAACAAGAAAAGAAGCTTGAGAAAACATGGGACCTCACTTATAAAGTTATAAAACAACAATTGGCTAAATGTATACATTGGAACACTCCACCGGTTGGCAAATTTTCACTTAATATGGATGGTAGTTTTAACAGGGACACTGGAATAGCAGGAGGAGGCGGGGTAATAAGAGATCATATAGGGACAGTAAAGAGAGCTTTCACCAGATCTAGTAGAGCCTCCTCGGCCCTAGAATCAGAAATTAAAGCATTGAAATCATGGTTAGAGATATGTAAGAAGCTAAATTTTAAAAATATAGAAGTTCAGGTAGACTCAAAATTATTAGTCGAAACAGTAATTAACAAGAAAATATTATGGAGGTATTAAGAGGACCTAGAAGTAATTCTTAGCCTTTTAGATGAATTGAAGGCTTCAATAACACATATATATAGAGAAGCTAATAATCTAGTGGATAGCCTATCTAGAATAGGCTCCACTAGAGGAGATATAGAATATAACGTGGAATCCATGCCACATAAACTAAAGGGAATAGTATGTTTAGATAAAATGGCATTTCCTTATATTAGAACAAATAAACAGCCTACGAAGGTATGATAAAGACTTAATTTCGTGTTGGAATTTTGTGCGGGAATACGACATTGCAGGGGAATTTCTGTCCTAGCAAAGCAAGTCCAAAAGGAAAATAGAAGGCAAAAGTTAAGTGTTGGAATTTTTCTTCTTGCAGGCAAGTTCACGCCCTACTGAAGTGAAACATCAGCCTTACCGAGGTGTTATAAAATTTTTGGGTTATCTTTGTTTTATTAGATGCTAAAGTTTCACACAAGGTTTGGGTTGTATTAATAGAAGTTTAAGGAATAGGAAGGGTGGAGGTTGAGTCAGTTTTAAAATAAAACTTAGAACATAATTTAGAATAACGAATCTAAAAAAGAAGCAAGTAGGTTAGAGCTATGTATGTGTTAATTTTGGACAACTAGAGCAGCCTCGGCAGAATGGTGCACATGTATAAATATGTATTTGGATTTTCTTTGCAGGATGAAGATGTTAAGAAGGAGACTTTTGTTTTTAATTCGATAATCTTGTAGAGTTAAATAATGAAGTTTATAGATAATTCGCCTTGATAAGCTCATATAACATAAGTTGTCTATCACTGGGTATTGACTGCTGGATGTGCAGTTTAGTGGTTAAGTTATCACTTAATAACTTAAAAGGAATAGCAAAGCCGTATAGGAATGCCAAAGAAAATGGGAGGGAATGAAGAAATTACAAATGTCGTATAAGTTTAACAAGGGACAAGGGTAATAGGGTGATAAGTTATTTTGTAGGCACGTTCGTTTTTCTCTTTGAATATTGCAGGCTCAGAAGTGTATAAAAGAAGGAGGAGGACGGCTGGAAATCTTTGGAAATAATGTGAAGAGAAGAGCCCGAGACATGGGGAAGATGAGAGATAGAGGCTAAGCACGGGAAACCTTCGAAGATTACAAGAATATTAAATGAGAAGGGGGGCCGAAAAGATGACCCGAAAATAAAAAAATGGGAAAGACGGGCCGAAAATAGCAAAATGGGAAAGACGGGCCGAAAATCAAATTATATAGGCGAAAAATGTTTTATTGAGCAATTTTTTTTATAATTTAATATGCTAGTAAGTAAATTTAAACTTAAGATGGGTGTAAGAGGGCTACGGGTAGCTATAGGTTGTAAAAATTGTATTCCTCCGCCAAAAAGAGGGTTATCAATAATAAAACGAATTTTATAAAAAAAAAAGTATAGAAAAGGAAAAATATTTGATTTTTCCTACCTATTATGAAAATAATAATAAATATGAAGATTTTGTAGAAACTTGAATAATAAAATAAAACTTGAAACTACAAATTCAACTTAGAGCCACATAAATAAAAAGGATTACATTTTATTCAATTGGGTTTAGTTGATCTGATTTGATTAATGAGTAGATGCAACCTAATAATTAATAAACTAGATTAGTTGTGATTTTAAATTTATATTTTATACACAAATAATTTTTATTCAATTGGTGCTTTAGTTATTTTTGTTTTGGCTTATAAATTTGTGTATTGAGTATTTGTTTATATTAATTTTTCAGATGAATAATCATACAAGTGAAAACTATTATAATGGGTATTACTTATTATTCATTATAGTTATCCTCTAATTATTTATATTGCATTTGGATGTGTATTTTTTTTTCTTATTTTGGATTAGAATGTGATATTTTTGCATAATAATAATTTGGAAGAAGTTATTTTTGCGCGATCTTATTATACTCATGCAATGGTTGATGGGTATATATGTCTCTTATCTGAATGATATTGATGCACATGTCCAATGACATTTTACCTGTAGAAATTGGAAATGAACATACTCTCTAAGGTATCAAAATTAATAAAATCTAATTAAAATTTCAGAGATAGAGAGGAAAAATGGAGAATAATTTGTGTTGTTAGAGTATTTTAACCTAGAGATTGAGATAAAAAATAAAGAATACTTGACATGTAGATATTTGAACATTTGGGAGAGTCATGAAAACCAAAGGCAAGTGAGCTGAGGGATTAGCGGCCGAGTTGGGTAGCTCCATTGTGTTTCAGTCAAGAAAATGGAGTGGATATGAGAGAGAACATTCCGAATAGAAAGGGAGGGAGTATTTTTCATTTACGAACGAGAATTCAAAAATGCTGGATCGAGCATTTTTTGATCTAACATTTTTTGGATGACTTTTTCTGAATAGAAAAAACCAACAAATATTACTTAACGGTTTAAGCATTTTTAAAATAATTTTAAGCGAAAAAATTTAAAAAAATAATTACACCTTTCGACTTAATGCTAAAACTAATTTGTTTTCAGCATTAAGCCGAAAAAACAAATGCCTTCTAAGTCTTGTTAGCCATGTACAATTTATGCCACATAGTTATTTTCATATCATTGTTTGATGATCATGACTATTAGCACAGATAATCATGAAAGAAGAGTGTCATTCAAATTTTGTAATATGTGGTTGACACATACAGAGTTCCTCCCTACACTGACTAGTGTACGGAATAAAAATATTAATGGGTCATTAATGTTTCAACTAGTTGCAAAACTGAAATTCCTTAAAGGCTCATTAACGAAACTAAATGAAAAACATTTTGATCATATCAGTGCTATGATCCTAAGCAAGGCGATATGTGCACAAAATTCTTCCATACATTAACAAATGCGAAACTACAAAGGAGCAAAATAATAACTGTAACAAAGGATGATGGTAGTTTCATCACCTCGCAAGGAGAAGTTGCTGAAACTTTTGTTAAATATTTTAAAGATCTACTAGGAGTTCCTAAAGATAGATCTAGAATTTTCAACTAACACATAGCTAGGGGGAAAATACTGAATGAGGAAGACCATGCCTCACTATCTCTAAATTTTATTATTGAATAGATAAAAACTACTATGTTTAGTATCGGAGGTGCTAAATCACCCGGACCGGACGGATACACTGTAAAATTCTTTAAGGGCTCATGAAGTATTATCGGGAAAGACATTGTTAAAGTTTTCTAGAGTTTCTTCTATTATGGGAGGAGGCTAAAACAAATAAATCATGCCTACATAACACTTGTGCCAAAATCCTCTCACACCTCCACTATGAAAGATTATAAGTATTAAATAAATCATGCCACAATAACACTTCTAATTGCTCTCCAAATTAATTTTCTCTCGGTTGAAAGATGTATTAGGAAGTATTGTAAATCTTACCCAAGGTGATTATATAAAAGGGTGCCTTTTTTAGATAACTTCCTCTTGACCCAAAGATTAATAAGGAGGCACACAAGGAAAAAGATATCCTCAAGATGTTTCCTTAAAATTGATCTCCAAAAAGCCTTTGACATGATTGATTGGGAATATCTAAATGAAGTCTTGAAGGCTCCTAATGTTCCTCAGAAATTCATTGATATAATCCACGGATGCGTCTCTACAACTTCCTTCTCAATTTTCATTAATGGCCAACTACATAGTTTCTTTAAGGGCAAAAGTGAGTTGAGACAAGGAGACTTCTCAATTTCAATTTTCATTGAAATCGGAGCATTTCTCCTATCATCCAGGATGCATTGTGCTTAAAATCTTCCAACTTATGTACGCTAACAACCTTATTATATTTTCTAAAGGAGATTCCTTCTCAATGGAGACTATCATGAATGTGTTAATGGAATTCACGGTAGCTTCAAGCTTTAATATTAACCCCTCCAAATTGAACATATTCTTTGGAGGAGTTACTCCTAAGCTCAAAGAAGAACTATTACCATTCACTAGTCTCGAAGAGGGCTCTTTCCCCTTTGTGTTTCTAGGCGTGCCATTATCTGCCTCCAGCATACTCAATTCTCAATTTATGGTATTATTGAGGAAGATAAATTCTGACATTCACCTATGAGCAAGAAAAAATTCTTTCCATTGCGGGTAGGCTTGAACTCTTATACACAACAATCCAAGACATCAAAGGATAATGGTTCTTAGTCTTTTTATTGCCATCATCCATTATAAAAACAATTGAATTTGCATATAAAAGATTTTTATGGGGTGGGCCTATAACTGGGAGATTCAAGCCAAAAGATTCTTGGGCTGATGTATGCATGTCCATCTCTAATGGTGGGTTGGGTATCCTAAATTTAACCTTTTGGAATAATTTTTTTTTGTTAAAACTTTATAGAGAATTAACAAGGAGGATTCCTTTTGGATCAAATGGGTCCATCACTTATATTTAAATTCCCAAATTATTTGGGATGTTCAAATAGCTAAAAAGTTTACTCTTTTTTGAAAATCCTTACTTTCTATTAGGTGCATTCTTGTGGATAAAGCTGAAAATATTGACAAAGCTAAAAAAGTAATCTCTATTTGAGCTAAAGATGACATAATTGTATCTAATGCTTATAATTTCTTGGTTAGAAATAACAAAAAAAGGAAAATAAATGGACTTCATGTATTTGATTCCCAAACCACATTCTAAAGCATGTTGTCTTTTTATGGATATCTAAGAAGAGAAAATTTAGAACTAAAAACATGCTGTCTGTAACACCAAAGAATTTGGATTGTGAATTCTGCACAAACACATAATCTTTCAATCATATTTTCTTCAAATGTAAATTTCTGAAGGGATTTGAAATAGCTTGAGATGCTGGACTAGAATTTTAGAGCATATAAAAATCAATTCCTACAAGACTCGGAAATTTAAAGATATATTATGCAGCCAACAAGCCACTAAATAGAGTACGGAAAGCTACATTTGCTGCAGCCTTATACAACATATGGAGAGAAAAAAATAGATGATGGCATAAATAAAAGTCTCAAAATTCAAATGCTAAACTTCGGAAGATCAGAACATAAATTTTAAAGCTAAATATAATAGTTTAGATCTCTAGACTATACAAAAATTTGATTATTAATGTTATTACTTATCAAAAAAAAGATGATATGTTATTTTAAAGATTCTTATAACTAAAATATTAAGTATAAATATTGAATTTATATTAGAAAAAAATTTAAAAATTATTGTACTTGCAATGGCTATAACCTTAAAAATTGATACAAATTTAACAAAATAAAAAATTTTGCTTAGTTCTTTTTTTAAACTAAACACATAAACCCCTAAACATATAAACCCCAAAACCCCCAATTGCCAAATCTTTAAAACTCTTTGAAGATAGATATCTCTAAGCCTCTTGATATGTGAGATAACTTAATTTGTGTCTTATATTCAATTAAATATCATGTGACACAAAACTATAATGTTGATTATGAATTATGTTAGACATTCACATAATTTGGATAATAATAATATTATTATTATTATTTTCTTGCTAGAGTTCGTTTATGATTAGTGAGCCTAAAAAGCTTTTAGACCCACTATCAATATTATGTGAATATATAGTAGGGTCACACACTTATAATGGATTAGAAACCAAATATTAAATTAGATTCAAATAAAATATATATTATTAAAATATAT
Organism: Sapria himalayana; assembly: GCA_029783825.1. Lineage (NCBI taxonomy): Eukaryota > Viridiplantae > Streptophyta > Magnoliopsida > Malpighiales > Rafflesiaceae > Sapria > Sapria himalayana. The sequence goes on from JAREIK010004938.1 coordinate 656,469, forward strand.
TATAATACTATGTTAATTGTAATTTGATTTTAGTAAAATCATAATATAATATATGTTAATAGAATGAGATTTTATTAAATAATATTTTTTTGGGTAGAAATAGAAAGATGATTTGTTTTGATAACATGTAAGTTTATTTAAATAAATGTGTGTTTACGAAACTATGAGATGATTTATAAAATGTACATTTTATCAAAATACTCAAATATGTTTGGGAAATACATATTATAAGTGTTGTAATAAAACATGTATTTCATAATACATATTTTTAGACAATACAAATTTAGATATAAAAGAATTTTATTTATTATTTTATGCCATGGCATGTTTTTTAAAACAATACACATCTTTATGAAAACATGCCACTACCTATTCTCTTATATACAACATGTATGTTTTAACGAAAACACACCTGCATATTTGTATTTAATTAAAACAAGTTAAAAATAAATATAATAACCAAACTACTATAAATAAATGTATCACAGGTAGAGAAAAAACTCAATAGTTCAAATATAATAAGATCAAACAAGATCAGAAGATCATCAAGTTCATTTTATTAAAATATATTATCGCATAGTTTTTCCAAAAAGAAATATCATTTAATAAAATCTCATTTTATTAAAAATAAATCACAATTAACTTAATATTAACATCACATTTCAATACTATATATTATATTTAAGTCTAGGTTAATAATTGGCTTTCAATCCATTTGAAGTATGAGACGGCCCTATAAGTTCATAAAATATTAATAGTAGGTGTAAAACTCTTTTTGGGCTCAAAAAATATAAGCGTCATCTAATAAGACATTATCACTACCTAAATTATGTGAATGTTAAACATAACATAATTCATATAGAATGCTATAATCCTTTTGTCACTTGATATATTCATTAAACATAAGACATTGATTAAATTATCCTTGTTTAGTTTAATTTGTGTTTTTTGATTTAAAATAAATTGATAAAATTAATGGCACTAATAACTCTTATTTAGAGTTTTTAATATAAATACTTGAGTGTTTAGTCTGACTACCCTTCACATTCTTTTGATCTTTTTAATATAGTAATTTTTTTTTGTGTTGCCCAAGCTATTGGTAGAAAAAATATTATCTCCTTAAGTTGCTTAACTTTGGGTTGAGGATTAAAATTAGGGTTGAATTTTTGTTTGTAATAATCTTTAGTTTTACCCCTACTTTTTTCATTATTCTTCATGCCCTTACCCTTTTAACTATTAGTATGTTACTACTACTCTTGATGTTTTGAAAAATACATTTTGATAACTAATTAGTTTGTATCCCATATAGACTTGATGGTATATACGAAATAGTTTTTCACAAAAATACATAAAGATTAATCTATTAATCACATAGTAGTAATTTCACATTTAATCAATTTAAATATTATAGATCATTAACAATCACATTTTAATTTAATCAAACTAAACTAAATAGATTATTAATAAACCTTGTATACTAAACTAAATAGATCACTATACATTAAAATTTTGTGATTGACGAATTCAAGTCATTTATATGTAGATCGTTTATCCTTAAATTAATTACATATTTAAATTTCTTACAGCAAAAAGAAATAAGAAATCATATTAATTAAAATCTCAACCTTCATATGAAATAACTTTTGGGGTTTATAGAATTTAAAAAATATATATTTTGCAATAAATATACTCAGCACATGAGTTGCATACGCATCTTATTCATATAAGAAATCAGTGCTTGGTAGTTCATATTTTTAATGCTATGAATTTCATAAACTCAATGAATGACTCATGAATTTAATTAACTAGTTATATAATAAAGAATTACCCTATATAAGAAATTCATACAAATGAATATGTTTGCCAACTCCGAAAATCAAAAAGATGGTGTGCAAGTTTCTTGATTTTCTCACTCTATCTTGAAAGGAAAATATTCTTTTCACATATATTGGTAAAAATATTTATTATGTTCTTCAATATTACTTTTGAAAAATCTTAAAATTTCTCAATCTCTAATATATACATCATCTTTTATGTTCATTTCTAAATCTTTATCATATTAACATTAAAAGAGAAAAGCCTTCAATTTTTATAGATGCAACTAGCAATTTTTTGTTGCATATTATGTAGGTATCTCCTTAAAGTAAAAAGAACGATCATTATTTAATTTCATTTTCTACCACCATACATTGAGCACATTTTTCTTCAAATTGTAAACTAGTAATAAATTTTGAATATATCTTGCATCATTCTTCTTATTAAAAAATATCATTCCTTCTCGTTTTTCTTTCACCAAAGCATAATTTCTTAATTTTTTTATTGTAACAATAAATGCTTTCATTATGTCCATACTTCTAACATTTTCTATAGTGTGGATTATTTCTAAACAACAATCTTTTCTCATGTGGGAAAATCTATTGTTTTTTATGAAATTCATAATTCCTAGCACATTCATTCTTCTAAAACATGTTACCTTCAAAATCCTTTTTGTCATTATAGTTGAACTTGAATCTTGACTAGAAGATGACTTCAAATGAGGAGGGGGTAGGATGATGGACTTAAATACTCCAAATTTAAACACACCCTTTTCACTATATGGTGTTAATTAAAACTATCATGTAAGTTTTTGGTGGGTTTAAAAATGGCATCAAGGTGGCATTGTTTGCACGCATCTACACCCAGAATATTATTTTTTTGGTTTCAACTACTTGAATCTATGAAAAGTGCATGTTTCACACACTAAATGATTTCTTAATTGAACCAGACCATTTATAGGATTGATCGGTTATTTCCAATTGTTATAAAAATAAAATCCACAATAATAATTTGAAAATAAAAAATTCAACCCTAAAATAATAAAATAAACAAGTTGATAAATAAAATACAAGCTAAAAGAGAATTGGAAGTAGAATCTTCCTTTATAGGAAAAAAAAATTAGAAATCACAAATTGATTTCCAATGTAGGCAAAGTGACATTTCACCTACCCACCTTGACTTTGACATTACATTCTCTCACTTGAAATTCACATTTCTCACTTGCCAACTCTATGCTTATTTATGTTCTTGCTAATCAATAGAAAATTTTATACTATAAAAACTTGATTGTGTTGATTAGTTTGATTATAACATCCATTATGTTCTTATTAGTGTAAATCTGTCTATATCTACACTCACTTCTTCAATTTTCTCTCATACAAAATGATATTATATCATATTATATTTTATCTTTGAGTGAAATGATGAATTCTTTGCTAAGTATAAAGCACTCTGACTATCACAAAATAATATAATTTTATTTTATATGTCAAAGCTCACTAATAACATATGCAACCAAATTCCTTATTTGTTATCTAGTATAGTTGTAATATACTATGTTTCTATCATAAAAATAGATATGATAGATATAAAATTTGAAACCCAACTTAGTCCTCTTGTAAGAGTGAAAATATAGTTCGTAATAGACTTGTTATTATCAATATCGTTAGCATAGTCTACATTAACATAGTCTTTAAAAACAAAGTCTAAACTTCTATAAAATAATATAGTCTTTAAGATTCCTCTAATTTATCTAAGAATCCTCTTCATGGTACTCCAATACTCTCTACCAGGATATACCATGAATTGATTAATCACTTCAACTAGTAGTGTAATATCTAGTCTTGTACAAATCTTAATGAATATCAAACTTCTCACTACTAATGCATATGATATTCAAGATATCTCCCTCATATCTTCTTTTATGTTAGGATACATACGTGAAGATAACTTAAAATTAATAGGGAAGTGAGATAGAAATTAGCTTACTACCTTACGTGTTGAAATGTTAGAAGATATTATAAAAATAATTTTCTTGAGAGTCAAATCTTTTTATTGTTTCTGTCTCACTAAATTTGCATCCCTAAAATCTTATTTTTTATTCCCAAATCCTTCAAATCAAGCTACCTAATCAATGGTGCCTTTAATTCTTGGATTAGATATTTATTGAGATTTGATACTAATATATAATTCACATAAAATAATAGAATGTTGAAGTTATTTTCATCCTCAAACTCTTGTAGTACTTATAATAATCTAGAATGAGTCTAGTGTACTTAAGACTAATGATGAAGGAATCAAATCTCTTATACCAATACTTTGGCACCTTTTTAAGACTAAAAAGATTTTTTCAACCTATAAACCAAGTTCCCTTTACCTATTTCAACAAAACTTTATAATTGGAGTATATAAATTTTTTCTTTAAATTCTCCATGACTAAATATAGTTTTGACATTCAACTACTCAAAATATAGATCAAATATAACACATAAAGTCATTATTGCTCTAATTATTATGAGACAAACTACTAAAGAAAAAATATCATTGGAAATGAAGCATTCTTTATAAGTATATTCCTTCACAACCAATCTTACATGACATCATTCTACATTTCTACTTCATCATTATTATCTCGTTTTATCATGTAGCCCAATTTGCTTACATGGCTTTTCTTTCATGTGGTAATTGTACTAAATCTCATGTACTATTAATGCCAAGCTAATGGCCTAATATTTGTGCTACTTATAATTTTATGAAATATTAATGATTATTTATTATCTATTAAAAGAAAATATGCAATATTACTCTTTATAAATATACTATGAATGGAAAGCTAATGGCCTTCTATCACAAGTTGGCTAACTAACTTTTGGAGCTTCGGATTCGACTTGTTCTTGTATCTCATGCTATTATGCTTCCTCCATAGACCATTAATACTAGAGTTTTGTATGTCAAATTATTCACTTGTATAATTATAGTCTCAAAAACTTATTTTAATATCCTATCATTTTTATTCATTCTTTGTAGTTATTTTTCTACAAAGATTATATCCCTACATATAATTATCTTGTGAGTAGTGGGATCACATAGGTAGCACCCCTTTTCTCTTTCAACATGCCCTAAAAATATATATGTTCTGAATTTTAAATTTAACTTTGTTCTTTCTTGGGTGTTATACATCACAAAAATAAAATATCCAAAAATATATATATAGTAATCTACTAACTTACCAGTTTACATCTCCATTGGTTTCTTTAAATCAATTGTAGTTGATGTCAATTGATTTATCACATAATATGAGATATTGGATACTTCTACCCAAAAAAAATTAATTAGATTTATAGTCCTAAACATCACTCTCATCTGTTCCAAAAGAGTTTTGTTCATCCATTTAGTCACACCATTTTATTGTAGCATATATGTGGTTATAAACAATCATATATACATTCTAGCTTACAAAGAGTAAGAAACATATCATTTGTATTCTCTCTTCCATTATATGTCCTCAAATAATTAATCCTTTTCTTGGATTCAAGTTCTACCTATACTTTTAAAATAATTAAAAACTAGAAATATATTTGGCTTCTTCTTGGTTGTATACACCTAACATCTCATTGAGTAATTATAAATGAAAAAATACAAAGTATTTTACTTCTCATTGAGATATTCCCAGTGATTCTCATATGATAATAAATCAAGTCTATAATATATATACTTCTAGTAATTGATCTACCGAATACCAATATATGTTGCTTACTATTAACACAATGCTCACAAAAAGATAAATCTATCAATTTGATTCCTGAAAGTAATTTTCTATTAGAAAGAATTTTTAAATTTTGTTCTTATATATGACCTAATTTGAGTTTAAGATATCATATCATTATTGATTCTTCTCCTTTATTAATTGATACAACATATGCATATTTTCCTATATTATTTTCTCTTTAAGCATGAATAGATTTGTCATGATCTTTTCTTCCTTCATAATCAGAAGTATATCTCTCATAATATTTATCATCTAATTTTGACATTGGTTTTGAAACTAAGATTATCTATTTATCTCAAAGATAATATATTTTTCTTCAAGTCTTTCATATATACTACTTCATGAATAATGTGAACTGTACTATTTAATATTTTTATTTTAATAGTATCAACACTGATAATCTTTAAAGTATAATCATTACTAATATATATAGAATCTTCAATGATTGATTCATGTTTATAGAATCATTCTCTTCAAGATATCATGTATCATGAAGATCTTGAGTCTAATAATCAGACATCACCAAACTATTTTCTGCTTTTAATTATTATTGTTGCTTTTCTATAAAGCATATTGCTATCTTCATAGATTCTTGTAATATTCCTTTAAATATTTGATGATTCATCATCTCTAATCTTTTTTTTATAGTAAGAATTTATTTTGAAGTATCATTTCTTGCCACATTTATAGTACTTAATATGCTTCTTACCTCTTGATTTTGATATATCATAATTCAAACTCTCATTAGAGACACACTCAGTTGATCTCCCTCGTATCACCGTCAAAGTTTCTACTTGATGTGCACTTGCATTTTTGTCCTCCTTATTTTTGCATCTACTTTCTTCTTCTAATTCCTAAGATGATAGCTGCAATATTATTAAGACTAGATAGTCTGTGAAGATATCGTTTGTTAATTTGATAATGAGTTGATCATACAAATCATGTAGACTATGAAGTAAAATCTCAGTACATTCAATATCTTCTATTTTATGACCCAATGTAGTAAGTTGAGAAGATAGAGAGTATTTAATGTGTTGATATGGTCATTTGCCATAATGGATTCTATCATTTAAAAATTATAGAGTATTATCTTTAAGAGTATCTTATTGTAAAGTGACTTTATCTTATATAATCTTGTGTGAGTATCTCAAATTTTATTTGTCATATTATTTTCAGCTACACTAGATAAAACTCAATAGTTTGCACCAAATATAGATTGGCATTCACATTACAGTCTATCTCATTTTATTTATCTTTAGTAATTATGGCAAGTCATTTTCCAATTGTATCCGAACAATTTTAAAATTGTCTTCATTTTTATTTTTCATTATGATAAATTACTACCATTGAAATTTTCTATTTCAAAATTCACTACCATTTATTTCATTTTTATAATGAATAATATACAAGGATAATAGTAACTATTTATGATAATTTACCAAAAAAATTTACAGATAAATGGTAGGGTTACAATGCCCTCTTACAATTGATATACCTTAAGGCACTTATATTCTTTTTTGATAGAATTTTTTAAAACATGTATTAACCACATAAATTATTATCTTAAGCCCCACGTGTGATACCATTGTTATAAAAATAGAACATGCGATAATAATTTGAAAATAGAAAATTCAACCCAAAAATAATAAAATAAATAAAAAAATAAATAAAAAAATAAATAAAAAAATAAATAAAAAAATAAATAAAAAAATAAATAAAAAAATAAATAAAAAAATAAATATAATACAAGCTAAAAGAGTATTGAGATTTAAATACTTTTAAAGAATGAGAAACCTCTTTTTTAGGGAGGAAAAATTAGAAATATCAAATGAATTGTTGATGAGTTCAAGGTGAAATTTCATTTATCCACCTTGACTTTGATATTACACTAGTTAATTAATGAGAGATCTATGTTTTGGTGCACCAATTATAAAATAATTTATAAATATATATTTAAAAAAAATTAAAACAAAGTACATCAAATGTAATATAATTATATTTTAGTGTTCTGAAAATCAGAAACTCAATTTTGCCTCCAACTAACACAATGAATGTTAAAAAAATAATTAAAAATTTAATTAATAATAAAACTCACACACCAAATGTCTAAATATCAATGGTGAAAGTGAGATTAGAACATAAATCCTTTCTAATCAAAAATATTCCTTTGCTATCAAGCCACACTCAACAAATCAAAAGCCAATCATATATATATATATATATATATATATATATAAAGATGTTCAATATATGCATATATATTTAAACATAACATATATAAATATATAAACAAATATATATATCTTTAAAAGCAACAATAATATGATCAAATTTCGATGTTAGACTCCTTAAAACCTTACAAATAATAGTTTGTTTGTTAATATTTTCCACATAACATATATAAATATATAAACAAATATATATATCTTTAATAGCAACAATAATATGATCAAATTTCGATGTTAGACTCCTTAAAACCTTCCAAATGATAGTTTGTTTGTTAATATTTTCCACATATAACCTCATGTGATCGGCAATCTTGGACACCCTAGATAACAACAAAATCTTCTATTCCTTATTATTCATGGCCAAGGTTTCAAAATCACGGCAGAGTATAATTTAACAATAATTACCATATAGTCACGAAAAAAAACTCCTACTTTTTTATCTCCCAAGCTTGACGGGAAGTGCTTATTGCTACAATTCAAGAAAAAGAATTATCATCTTCAATGGCTTGTTCAAAGAGAAACAAGGCCCATGCATCCTGCTTTCAAATCCCCCAAAGCCCGATCAAATGTAGTTTAATTGACATCTTCAAATCCTTCTTCCATCAAGTCACATAGTTCTTGATAATTGAACATCATCTTTTTGAGATTTCAAAAAAGACAATTTTGCCCTTTAAAACTTAGAATATGAGAAGACAAACTCATAATCACATCATTGCTCAACAATTTTTTTCCCTCAAATATCAATTTGTTGTTTTCATTAAAACAACTGAGAAAATATCAAGGAATATTAGTGTAGAACTAAACTTTAATTATTCTTCAATAATATATCACTATCATTAATTTTCATCAACTACACAAGATTTATATAAGATGAAACTGGACTCGCATACAAGGGTTATGGGCAGGTGAATCATGGGGAGTAAGTAGTAGAGAAGTGATGATAGCTATCAAGTTTACTTTTTCATTTGACTTCGTAAGTTGCAGAGTTGATTATGCACAAGCCCGTGTTTTCAGAGCGATGGATTGTTATCACTAATGTGAGTATATTTTAAAATTTTGCAAGTGAGATCGGGGATGCCATGAACGTTGACTGTTTGTTCCAAGAAATATATACATATCTCACAATTGCTCAAAAAGAAACATATACACAACTCATCATTGCTAAAACAAGATTGCAATCAACTTCTGTCTTCCTCAGTGGGCATGCAGATTGTTGTTTTTAAACAACTATTTCTTGTTTAACACAAGAAATTCTCAAGAACAGAAGCATAAACTAGAAGAAGAAGAGATGAACAGAGGAGAAGAAGAGAGGAAGAAATATCGCGCAGCAGAGCAATTCAAAAACCAATCAATAAATGATCCAGCAGCTAGGTCAAAAGAAATTATCGGCTTTTACATCAGTCCGATAAATTAAAACAGATAAATGTATTAAAAAGAATACTTTACAGAAATGCACAGATAATTGCTCATTAAGGGCAATTCTGTAATTTCAATTTCATAACTCAACAAAACGAACAGCCCGTCAACAATCCCCCCGATTCGATGTAGTTGAGGTCAGTCCAAGCTTTTCTCTCAAATAGATAAGCTTTTCTCTTGGTAAGGACTTTGTGAATATATCGGCAACTTGATCTTCAGTCCTGCAAAAAACCAACTTAACTTCATTAGATTCAATCGTATCCTTAATAAAGTGATATTTCAAACCTATGTGTTTAGTTCGACTGTGCATTACCATATCACTTGCAATAGATATAGTGGATTGATTATCACACAGAATTTTTGTTGGATATTTTTGGACTTTATCTAAGTCGCCCAACAGTTTTCTAAGCCATAAGGCTTGAGAGGTTGCAACTGAAGCTAAAACATATTCAGCTTCAGTAGTGGACAAAGCTACAGTTGATTGTTTCTTGGACTGCCAAGAAACTATAGCAGTTCCAAGATTAAATACATATCCAGAGGTACTTTTGTAATCCTCTGGATTTCCTCCCCAATCACTATCACAATAACCTATGATTTCTGTATGGTTAATTCTATGATATTTCAGACCTAAATTAAGTGTACCTTTGAGATATCTCAATATACGTTTAGCAGCACTTAAGTGTATATGATTCGGACAGTGCATAAAACGTGATAACAAATGAACTGAGAAAACTATGTCAGGTCTGGTTGCTGATGCATACAGCAGACTGCCTATTAGACTTCTGAAATTTTTCATATTTACTGGTTTACCCTTAGCTGAAAGAAGTTTCTGATTTACTTCTAAAGGGGTAGATACTAGTTTGCAGTCACTCATTCCAAAGTTTTTCAATACTTGTTTAATGTATGAGGTTTGAGAAACGGACACACCACTTGTGTCTTGAATTATTTCAAGTCCTAGGAATTGTTTTAGACTTCCTAGATCAGACATTTCATATCTAAATTCCATTTCTCTCCTAAAATTATTTATCAATTCTATTTTATTACTTGTAAATACAATATCATCAACATACAAGGAAACAATCAAAATTCCAGAATTGTTATCTCTTTTAATATAGAGTGTAGGCTCACTCTTGCTTCTACTGAATCCTTGATTCAGAAGATAAGAGTTGATTTGTTGATACCAAGCACGAGGAGCTTGTTTCAACCCATACAAGGCTTTATTTAATTTATAAACACAGTATTCACTCCCCTTTTTCACAAACCCAGGGGGTTGTTCTACATATATCTCTTCCTTAAGTTTTCCATTTAAAAAGGCAGACTTTATATCCAATTGGAATAAATTCCAACCTTTCTGTCCGGCTAAGGCTATTAAAAGCCTTATGGTTTCTAACCTTGCCACTGGAGCAAAGGTTTCATGGTAGTCTAATCCAGGTTTTTGTGAGTAGCCTTTGGCTACCAATCGAGCCTTGTATACAGGCTGATTTGAGTTTGATTTAAATTTAATTCTATAAATCCACTTAACACCTATACTGTGTTTATTTTGAGGTAAGTCAACTAAAGTCCAAGTGTTATTTTTCTCGATAACAGACATTTCTGTCTGCATCGCTTTGAACCAGAATTGATGTTTTACAGCCTCTTCATAGTTGAGTGTCTCAACTGAGGTGTAGTTACATCTCTGATAAATGTCTGACAGGTTTCTATACTTTACAGGGGTTATTTTACTAAGTTCAGTCCTTGATTCAGAATTAGATGATGTACAATCACTATGTTCAGAAACAGATTTGGACTTATATTGAGAATCATGTTCAGTAAAAGAATCAGAATCAGAAATAATTTCAGAAGTAAAAGTAGAGGGTGAGCCGAAATCATACCTTGGAGCATTTTTAAATTTATAGCAGGTTGCACCAGCTTCTGTGCAACCATTTTTGGTTTCAGAATTAGCTTCACTTAAATCTCCATTCCACATACTGTTTTCATCAATCAAAATATCTCTACTCACCAGAAATGTCTTTGTTTCTGGTGAGTACAGTCTGTAACCCTTGGATTGCAGACTGTAGCCTACTAAAATACATTTTAGACTCTTGGAGTCTAATTTGGTTCTATGTGCACTTGGTATATGGGAGTAACAAACACTCCCGAATACCTTTAGGTGTTTAACACTAGGCTTCCTACCAGTCCAGGCTTGCAATGGAGTTATGTTTTCCAGAGCTTTGGTTGGGCATCTATTGAGCAGGTACATAGAAGTGTTCACTGCCTCTGCCCAAAAAATCTTTGGTAGGTTTTTCTGATTTAACAATGTTCTGGCCATTTCCATTATTGTCCTATTTTTCCTCTCCACAACTCCATTCTGTTGTGGTGAGTAGGCAGTGGTAAGTTGTCTAGTTATTCCTTTAGATTCACAGTAATCTGTGAATTTTTGAGAGAGGAACTCACCTCCTCTGTCTGTTCTAAGTGACTTGACACTTAGACCAGATTGTCTCTCAACAAGTGGTAAAAGTTTCTTGAAGCATTCAAGTGCTTCAGACTTGTGCTTCAAGAAAAAAACCCATATATATCTTGTGCAGTCATCTATAAATAACAGGAAATAACTACTACTGCCTAAGGACTTTACTGACATAGGACCACATATGTCAGCATGTAATAATTCCAGAGGTTGAGAAGCTTTCCAGGCAGAGTGCTTCGGAAAGCTTCTTCTGGATTGTTTTCCCAGTGAACATACTTCACAGATAGAATTAGGTGGTGTAAGGTTTGAAGGCATACCAGTTACCAAATTATTTTGAAAAATATTTTTTAGGTCAGAGTAATTCAAATGCCCAAACCTTCTGTGCCATAGAGAGGTGACAGATTGGACATTCATTGAGAATGCCTTATCTGTTTTCTCAGCAAATGTCAGTGGAAAACTTCTTCCACTCGACATTTTCACAATCTAGGAAGGTTGATTGCAGTTTTGGTCAAAAATTTTACATATTTTATTTTCAAACATTAATTTATAGCCTTTTTCAATTAATTGGCCAACACTTAGTAGATTCTGGTCCAATGCAGGAACCAGAAGTACATCTTTTATGAACTTTGTTCCAGAGCAGGTGGGTACTGCCACTCTGCCCTTGGCTTGCGCCTGAACTAGTTCACCATTCCCCAATTTGACTTGTGAATTTACTACTGGAAGTAAATCCACAAATATCTCTTCATTTCCAGACATGTGGTTTGAGCAGCCACTGTCCAGAAACCAAGTGTTTATTGAGTGTGTATTTTTTGTTTCATTTACATAAAACAGATGTTCTACAGAACTTACTCGTTCTGTAAAACCAGCACTCTGGTTGGAGATGTTCTTACAGTTCTTTGAACTGTGCCCAAACTTTTTACAGTTTTGGCACTGATTTTGTTTTCTAAACCAACACTCTGTCGCAGTGTGATTTAATCTCTTGCAAATAGTGCAAGAGGAAACTTGTTCCTTAGATGAGTCTGAAGAGTGAGTAGAGAAAGAGCATGTTTTAATTTTATTTTTATTTTTATTTTTAGATCCATACCTTAATGCATTTTTCTTGTTCCTCATATCTCTGTATTGCTCTTCAGCCTTAATGGAGCTATCTTCCCATCTTGACTGCATTGCAGTCTCTGCAGAACTTTCTGCTCTCTTCAGTAATCGACCCTCATAAGACTTCAGGGAGCTCAAAACTTGCTGGATGGAGAGTTTTGATAGGTCTTTGGTCTCCTCAATAACTGCCACAATGGCATCAAATTTATCAGGCATACAGATTAAAAGTTTTTCAACCAATCGAGTCTCAGAGACATTTTCTCCATGAATCTTCAGTTGATTAACAATATCTAAGAACTGAGTTGAAAACTCAGTAAGAGAATCTGAGTTTTTCATACTCAGATTCTCGAAGTCTTTTCTCAAGGAGTGCAGAAGAGCTCCTCGAGCCTTCTTATCTCCTTGATATTCCTCGATTAGGAGGTCCCATGCCTCCTTGGCTTGAGTGCAGCCAAGTAATCTAGGAAATATCGCATTACTTACACCATGTTGGATGAAAAGTAATGCCTTAGCATTTAATTTCCTCAATTCCTTCTCTTGTAACAGTTCTTTACCTTCCAGAATAGAGAAATTAGGAGCTTCTTCATATCCAGAAACCACTATTTCCCATATGTCTTGGGAGATAAATAATGTTCGCATTTTGACAAGCCAATAGTCAAAATTACCACCATCAAACAAGGGAATAGGAATTAAACCCGAGTTTGATGTGTTTTGAGTTTTTGAAAACATAATATCTTAAGAACAGCTTGAAAAAATATGAACAGAAAGTTGGGGTTTTGTTAAAAATAGGTTTTAAAAAACACAAAACCTTTAGATCTTACTAGATCTAGTTAGATCTATGCTCGATCTTAAGAAATTTGTGAAAAATATTTAGGTTTTCAGAGAACGCCTAACTTGAGAAATTAGATTTGAATATTGTTCAAAAATAATTTCAATCGCAGTTAGGTATCGATGCTCTGATACCACAATGTTGTTTTTAAACAACTATTTCTTGTTTAACACAAGAAATTCTCAAGAACAGAAGCATAAACTAGAAGAAGAAGAGATGAACAGAGGAGAAGAAGAGAGGAAGAAATATCGCGCAGCAGAGCAATTCAAAAACCAATCAATAAATGATCCAGCAGCTAGGTCAAAAGAAATTATCGGCTTTTATATCAGTCCGATAAATTAAAACAGATAAATGTATTAAAAATAATACTTTACAGAAATGCACCGATAATTGCTCATTAAGGGCAATTCTGTAATTTCAATTTCATAACTCAACAAATCGAATAGCCCGTCAACACAGATCTACGAAGATGGCGCCTGGGATACGGCGCCGAAAGCAACATTTTTTTGAGCACGCCACCACAAGATGATTTTCTATGGCCCTGAAAGCATCGCGGATAACACATACATTTTCATCCATATTTCCTGGTTTCAATTTGCGAACGATAATGCAGAATTGTTTTAGTGGCTGATGGGAAACAACGTCAACCACATCCAGCAACTCCATGAGTGTATCGTAGTGCCTTCCAGAGTTCAGGCAGAGTAAGCACAGAACAACAAGCAGTCTCAGCACTAGAGGCGGGTGGAACCCCAAACTGAGCTTGAAAATTTCCATCCATGAAATAATATCTCGAGCATTATGAAGAAGCTCAGCAACAATGCTTGCGATGATAGTGAGGGGGCGACTAAACTGTTCTTCCCATTCAGGATCGTCCAATTGGAATATGGAATTCGGATTCCATTGCTGGTTCATAAGCGATTCAAGAAAACAAGCTTTCGTGGAGAAAAAGCACCCTTTCAAGCAAAAGATATTGGAAACAAGGCACTCAACAAGGTAGATGAAGCAATCTGGTGACAGATAGCTAGCCATGCCAAAGCTATCAGCATAGTAAGTCAGTTGCAGAGCATTGTAGAAACTAGTGGCGACAGAAACATCCATGAACGTGAATCCCGCATTCCGAAAACAGTCAATAAATGATCTCCAACATGGATTTCCGTCAAATCTCCGACACACTTTCCAATACGTTTCACCAGGAAGTCTCTGCGAGCTCAACAGAATTAACGTCACCAATTTTCCTATTCCCCCATACGTCAGATAACCTTGTGCGTTCACAGTTATACAAATCCCATCTTCAACCAAGTCCTCAAATTCCTTTGTATTCCTCAGTTCAGTCATCTTCAATGAGATCTTCTTTTTCCAAACCAGGTCAAGGATATTCCCCAGCAACTTATCCATAGATGATATATCTAAGTAGTCATTAAGTACCTCATCATCGACCACGTATAGAGAAGGGTTGGTCACCTGGAGAGATTTAACAACACCATACATACGAAGAAGAAGAAAAGCTTGGTAATAGATGGGTAAAGAACTATCTTTTGAGAACTCAGAGAGAGCTTTTAAAGTCTCTACCACCTTAGTTCCAACATTAAACATTGTGAAATTCCAATAACATCGAGCAGCATCAGCAAAACATGAGGCATTACATTTTACTACCCTTCCTTTCCTCTGCAAATTGTAGTCGCCAACATATTTCACCCAGAACGAATTACGTTTCAGTAGAAGAAAAGTGGCCTTATTTTCATGGTCGTTAATCATGCTGACACCCATATAATTCAAGCAAAACCTGCCATGTGCATCATTCCTTTTAAGATTATAAAGATAGTTAAATATCTTCCCAATCTTCTCCTTCCAAACCATCCAGAAGAAAAGCAGTGTTTTCACAGTGACTTGATCCTGAGACAACAAATTTTGCATATGGAATTGCCACACGTATTTGGATACGTGAGCTGAAAAATGACAATCGAGAATCTTCCAAGCACATAATATTTCACCTCCAACACTTTCGCAACTCTTGGAATCATCGAAGAGTTGTTGCAACCGAGACAAAGAAATATCGTCATCTGACAGAACATTTTTCTGAGTCGATACTAACTTGGAGAATGGTGTTGAAACACTATCTGCTAATGCTTGAGCTTTATCTAAGAGCTCTTTTTTTCTGGCGAACTGCTTTGGCGGCCAGCCTAAGCTATTTTCTATCCAAAGAGAACTTACCAACACATGGAACAGAAGAACGAGCGAGGCTTCTTTAAAATCATGGGCTTTTTCCAACGCCTCAGCTTCAAGAAGCGCAATTCCAATTGCTTTGGCCATCTTTGCAGCACCCACAAAGTTGCCCCATTCAATTTCCAATTGAATAAGCTCTTCAAGGCAATCTTCAGTTCTCAAATATTTGCGCATTGAAACTTTGGAATTGAAGCCTCTAACATATTTCATCATTGTGGATTTATCTCCGAGCCTTTTGAATTCGCTCGCAGCTCCATGAAGCACCTTTTGTTTAGTATCTTCTATTTTTCCCTTGACTCTTCCTATGTAATTATTTTGGGTTGCATGTTCTTCCCAGTTGGAAATGTAACAAAGCCCCTCTTCGAACAGTTTCCCCTTCAGACAGGAGTCCAAACATTTACAGAAGAAGTTGCCTTTACCATAAGCATTAGCTGCAAGCTTATAAGACCTTGCTTGTATGAAGCAATCTCCAGCTTCTTCTAACTTCAAAACACCACAGTTTTCCATAAAAATTGAACCTGCGGCAAAATCTAAATGAATGGTACAGAAGAATAAGTGTGCTTCTTAGCTTGCATCATCTCCTATATTTCAATTTGGGTGCACTATTTAATTTGAATCATTATATTTTTCTTCTGTTATACCATTTGATCTCGAGTTAGCATACTTTTACGTTGCATATTCTTGCAGTCAAGAAATACTTAGTTCCAAGTATTGGAAAGAAAAAATGGAAGAAGATTGAGAAGAATAATAACAATTAAAAAATGCTTCAATACACTTAAGAATAGAATATATTAAACACAAATACAATATAGTTATTTATAGGTTACAAATCCCACAAAAATCTCAACTACCTTAGACTTGGTCTTAGGTTGTTATTTTAAAAACTTTGAATTATGAAAATTCAAAGTTACATTCAATTCTCAATTAACTTAGACCAAGTCTTTAACTTTGAAAATTTAAAATTATTATTATTAATTTTTGTTAAAATAAGTTTATATTTCAATACTCTCCCTTAAACTTGATTTTATTACTCAGAGTAAACTTCTTTACCTGGTGAAACTGTGGTAATTTCTGTTATATCAGCTAATTGATCATGAGACTTCACATGCTCTAACTATACATCCTTCTTCGCAATGCACTCTCTAATATAATGATAGCGAGTATCAATATGCTTATTTTGATCATGGAAGACTGAGTTCTTGGCCAAAGCTATTGCTGACTTGTTGTCCACAAAAATTTTGGTCGGCTCTTGTTGAGGCACTTCTAACTCTTTTAATAGATTTCGAAGCCAGATTGTATGACATACACAAGAGGTAGTTGCTACATACTCTGCTTCACCAGTGAAAAGAATGACAATCGGCCGCTTCTTTGATACCTAATTACAGGTAGTGTCTCCCATATAGAATATAAAACCAATACTACTCTTGCGATCATCTATGTCTCTACTCTAATTACTATTGCTATACCCAACAAGCTTGAAATTATCACAAACAGAATAATACAAGCCGAAGTCTGTAGTACCTTTAATATAGCGAAGGATTCTCTTTGATGTCTTCCAATGAGTTGTTGTTGGATTCTCCATGTATCTACTAATGACTCCAACAGCATAAAGAATATCAGGCCTTGTATATATTAGGTAGCGTAGACTTCCCACCAAGCTTTTGTAGAGAGTGAGATCTACCCTACTTCCTTTCTCGTGCTTGGATAATTTGATTCCGCATTTCATTAGAGTGTCAACTGTATTAGAGTTATCCATCTTGAACTTCTTAAATATATCTTTAACATAGCCTTCTTGGATGATTTGGATCCCATTTTCTTCCTGCTTAACTTCAATACCAAGGTAGTAAGACATGAGTCCAATATCATTCATTTCGAACTCCTTCATCATTTCTTTCTTGAACTTGTCAAACATACTTGGATCGCTACATGTGAAGATTAAGTCATCTACATACAAGCATACAATAAGAATATCACCATTTTCAATTTTGATATAGATTGCATGCTCATATGGATACTTGATGAAATTTCTTCCTTGAAGGTATTTGTCAATTCGAGCATTCCAAGCTCTTGGAGATTGCTTCAATCCATACAGTACCTTCTTCAACTTTAAGACTTTATCTTCTTCTCCTTTTACTTCATACCGTTGTGGTTGCTCAATATAAATTTCTTCTTCAAGGATTTCATTTAGGAAGACAGATTTCACATCCATTTGTTGTATCCTCTAATTATTTTGAGCAGCCAAGGAAATAAAAAATCTAATAGTTTCTAATCGAGCAACTAGAGCAAATACCTCTTCATAATCAATATCGGCTCTTTGACTGTAACTTTTTGCCACTAATTTTGCCTTGTATCTTTTGACTTCTCTTTTGATATTTTTCTTTGCTTTGTACACTCATTTCACACTAATTGCCTCGTGCCCTTTAGGAAGTGAAGCTAATTCCCATGTATCATTTTTCTTGATTGTCTTTATTTCTTCATTCATTGCTTGTTTCCAATTCTTATTTCTAATTACTTCTTGAAAGTTCATATACTCACAGTCGAAAAAGAGACAAAATAGAATGAGATTCTCTTGATTTTCTGTTACCTCATATATTTATTGTATGCTTTTTAAACGTGGAATTCTTTCACTTGAGAGTTCCTCTTCTTGAATACTCTCAGTTGGTAAAATTGGTGGGGTAGTAGGCTCATCTTTTGCTTATTCTAGCATTGGATGTTCCATATCATCTTCTTCGACATAAGGGAAGAAGTTGTAGTCTTCATTTTGTTGTTCCCAATCTCATTCTCCTTATTCATCAAATATGACATCTCGACTAATGATTGTCTTTTCAGTATCATGATTATAAAGCTTGTAGCCTTTAGAGTTTGCATCATAACCAATGAAAATATATTTCTGACTTTTATCATCCAGCTTGCTTCTTTGCTCATCCGGGACATGCATATGAGCTATGCCTCCGAAGACTTTTAGATGGGAAATACTTGACTTTCTTCCACTCCAAGCTTCTTGTGGTGTTTTCTCCCATATGCTTCTTTCTTGGAGATCGATTGGATAGATACACTGCACATGCAATTGCTTCTACCCACAATTCCTTTGGTAGCTTCTTGCTTTTAAGCATGCTCCTCACCATGTCAAGGATAGATCTATTCTTTCTTTCTGCTATTCTATTTTGTTGTGAGGATCTTGAAACTGTGAGAGGTCTTTGAATTTCATGATCTTCACAATATTTCTGATATTTGTTCGATGTACATTTTTCTCCACGATCTGATCTCATGGATTTGATTAGAAGCCCGCTTTCCTTCTCAACAAGGGCTTTGAACTTGAATTTTTCAAATACCTCTAATTTTTCTTTTAAGAAATAAACTCAAATTTTTCTTAAATAATCATCTACAAAGAGAAGAAAATAGTTACTCTTACCAAGTGAGCTTGGCTTGATTGTACCACACACATCTGTATGTATAAGTTCTAGTGGCTTTCGAGCTCTTGAGCTTGACTCCTTTGGAAATCACTTCTTGAATTACTTTCCAAGTAGACATCATTCACATTTTGATCAGGATGACTAATGACTGGTAGTCCTCTCATCATTTACTTTTTAAAGAGTAATTTCAATCCTTCGAAATTGAGATGTCTAAACCAAAGATGCCAAAGCCAAGTTGTGTCTTTGTAACATGCCTTGAGACACTTTGCATGATCACTTTGAATGCCAAGCATAAACATTCACTTTTTTGACATTGGCACTTAAGCAATTAAATTATTTTTCTTATCACTTTTAGAAATATTATTATATTTTAGATGAATATTATAATCTTTCTCTAAGAGCTGTCCTAGATTCAAAATATTACTTTTTATATTTGGTATATAATAAACATTGGAAATGAATTGATGATTTCCATTCTTTAATCAGATGAGAATGTTACCTCTACCTTTTACTGCTACTTTTGATTCATTTCCAAAAACCACATTCTCACTTACTGATTCATTAAATTCTACGAATTTGCTCCTTTTCCACACATATGATTGCTTGCACCAGAATCAAGGTACCATGAGTTATCTTCACTTTTTTCATTGCCCTTATAAGCCACCAGCAAGGTTTCACTGTCTTGACTTTTTTATTCCACATAATTGACATTTTCTTCAACTCTTTTATTATTTGGAGCTCTACATTCTGAGGCATAATGGCCAAACTTTTTACAGTTGTAACATTTGATATGTGACTTATCATACCTCATTTGTAGTTGTCTCTCTCATAACCTCATATTGTGCTTTCTTCTCTTTGGATATTATTGTTATTATCATAGGACCTCCAACTTTGTCCACGTCCACGTCCACGTCCACGTCCATGGCCTCCACGACCACGACCTCTTCCTTGTTACTTTCTATCATTCTGAACATTATCAATCTGAGTTTTGAGTAATTGCTCTATGATTCCTTCTTTCTTCTTCCTTTTTTCTTCATAGGCTTGCAAAGAACCCATCAACTGTTCTATTGTCATGGTTTGCAAGTCTTTTGTTTCTTCAATAATAGCGATAATATGATCGAATTTTTCATCTATTGATCGAAGAATTTTTTCTATGATTCTTACATTACTTAATATTTGACCATTTCTTTTTAATTGATTTGTCACTGTTAAAACTCTAAAGTAGTCTGAAATAATTTCTCCTCATTTCATATTTTAAGGCTTCAAACTCAGCTCTTAATGTTTGAAGACATACTTTCTTAACCGGATCTGCGCCCTTATATGAGGTTTGAAGCTTCTCTCATGCTTCTTTTGCTGTCTTTGCTTCTGAGATTTTCTCAAAAGCATCTTCATCTAATCCTTGATAGATTACATATAGAGCCTTCTTGTCTCTCTTTCTCGAGTCTCTCAAACTATCCTTTTGAACTCGAGATAGAGCATCTTTATTCTATGGTTCTTCATGGTCTTTCTATATTATGTCTCACACATCTTGTAATCTAAGGAGGACCTTTAACTTAATGCTCCAGTTGTCATAGTTGCTCTTGTGGAACACTGAGATTTAGAAGAGAATCATATCACTATTCACCATCACATCGCTATTAACCATCACCCTCTGATATCACTTTGTTGGAGATAAAAAATGGAAGAAGATAGAGAAGAATAATAACACTTAAAAAATGCTTCAATACACTTAAGAATGAAATATATTAAACACAAATACAATATAGTTATTTATAGTTTATAAATCCCACAAAAATCTCAACTACCTTAGACTTAGTCTTAGGTAGTTATTTTAAAAACTTTGAATTATGAAAATTTAAAGTTACATTCAATTATCGACTAACTTATACCAATTATTTAACTTTAAAAATTTTAAATTATTATTATTTTTTTTTGTTAAAATAAGTTTATATTTCAACACCAAGAACATACTTTAGAATGCAATCAAAAAAAACTGTGCAGAAAATAGAAGATACATACCAGCTTGAACGTAGTCCTTCAATTCATAGAAGCACTGGGCAGCTGCCTCGAATTTTCCGATAGATATGAATGCGGTTGCAGCTTTTTTGAGCAGTTCCTCAGCCAAAACAGAATTCGAAGTACTTGTGTGCCAAGCAGCAGCTTGGAGTTCAGACGCTTCGGCAAACTTCTCCAAGATTGACTCTTCAGCTCTTTTGAAACACAATTTTGTAGCCTCGTAATTCTTTTCGCTTAAAAACTGTACTACGACAAAAAAATTACATTTCTTAAATTCAAGTCCTTTTGGCAGAGGCCGCCCACAAGGCGGCAATCAACAATAGAAGTGGTCGTGTGCTTGCTTGTCAAAAAAAAAAAAAAAAAAGAATAGCAATGGTTGACTGGTTGGTCTATTAATCTAGAACAAACCTTAATGCCTCGAGACTTCCACTCTTCTCTGCTGCTTGAAACATGGATCTCCTCCAGAAATGAATCATCGAGTCCTCGCACTTCAACTAAATGCAGTGCCTTCCAATAGTCGCACATGGGTGCAGGAAACCCATCTCCATCACCAGTCTCAAGGATCCATAACCTCTGTCGTGTGCGAGTGATAGCCACACACAACTGCTTAAGCTCAGAACAAACAAGTCTGTGCTTAGCCCAATCAAAAGGCGGACCAGACCTCCGTGATTCGGAGACAATGATATTTCTATCCTTCATGAACGTGTAAATAAGTTTCCATTCTTGTTTTAGAGGTGATGAAGAGAGGAAATTATATAACACAACGTCCTATGAAAAAAAAAAGAGCATGATACATCAACAAAATTGCGACTGTCTGCGGGAAGCAGTCATCTTATTACTGCATTCTGCGATGCAAGACACTTTATCATGCAGAGGAATGATACAATTACGAATCAAGCGACGCCACGTTGGAACTTTGAATACTACACACCAAACGGACACCAACTACGTCGCTTCAATTAGGGTTTTTAATGTGATATGTCTATTTTTTAATTCTTTAATTATTTTGAAAATTAAGATTTCACACCACAGAACCAAAATATTTATGTTTGCATATATTTTTAAAAGTTTTAATAAAAAAGTTAATTAATATAAAATATTTACATTCTAGTCTTATTTTATGTTAAATTACAAAAATACAATTACGTATTCAAAAATAATAATTTTCCATGTTTTCTGAAAAACAATGTGATGTGTATAATATTTTCAAAAATATTATTTTGTAACACACACACACACACACACAATAAGTACTTAGCATGCATATTAATATACATATGTTATGTTTTATATATATATAAAGTGATATGTTTATACTTGTGCTCATGGGTGCTTGAAAATCTTCAAAAATACTATACATGTTTGAATCGTTCAACTAATTGACATAGCAAATTAAAGATAACAAATATTTTAATGATGCATGACTTACTTGAAATAGTTCTCAATGATCCAAAACTGAAAAGTATGAAAAATGAAAAGTAGAAAAGATTTACTTCAATGCATCTATCACAATGATATAGTGTATTGAAAATAAAATTTTGTGCCATATCTATGTTATCATAAAAGTAGTTGAGATATAAAAAAAATTAGATTTAATCTATGAAAAAAGCATATCGAGAAATAAGATTCTATTAATTTGGGGCTTAGTTAAAATACAATATCATGAAAAATATGATGACTGCTCACTTGAATACTTTCGAAGACTTGATTAATCATTTAGCATATATGAAAATAGTGCTAGATGATGAAGTATATGTATATATGTTTCTCAACTTACATTCCAAGAGGTTAGAGGACACTCATAATCACCTTGAGTACATCGACTCTAAATAGCACCCTTACCATAGTTTATCATTACTGATAACCTAGTAAGCGATGTAGCAAGATGGAAGAAAAAAAAAATTTTCCAAATATCCTTATCTTTGAGAAAATTGAGAGAAGTTGAATGAGTTCAAAATACATATCAAGAGTGGGAAGTTAGAATTCTTTCAAGGAGAAGTCTAAATCCAAACTCATGATGAAATGTTACTACTATAACAAAATAGGACACTTTCAAGTGGGATTATCACATGTAAAAGAAACTCAAATAGGAGCAAAGGAAGAGATGAGACAGGAAGGGTAGTTTTTATTTTTCTCATAGAGGGTGACTTTTGCTTTTTTAAGCAGTATTAAATTATATGACAAAGTCAGTTAGAAGAGTATTTGTGTGGTGAATTCAACTACCACCTTGCACCTTACTTCAAACCTTGATAGGTTTGTGACATATTCATCCAGTTTCCATGGATTTATTAGAATGGGTAATGGCAAAAGGCATAGCGGATATTTTTCTAGAGACAAATATGAAATACTGATTATTTCTGAAGGATGTTTGGTATATTCTGGATGTTCAAATGAATTTGTTGTCCATAAAAATATTGGACAATATGAGTCATGTGTGAAAATTTGGAGAATGTTAATGAAATTTAGCAAAATGGTCATTGACTATAGCAAGAAATTAAAGAGTATATTCTCTTTATATTAGCCAAACTAGGTGAGCTCATATCATGTAAATATTTGATGAGAAATTCCAAGTGTTGATTTTAAATTACATAGACCCATAAATATTTGTATTGATGATAATATTGAGAGAAAAGTAAAAGTTTCATGTTGATGTGAGTATTTAATTTTCAGAAAAGTTTTTCTCATAGGAAAAAAGAGAAATAATTTTATAGTCAACAAGAGAAATTATTTCATGTAATTAGAAATGAGAAAAGATTTGTTGGATCTGCCTGAGTTTGATAGATTAGGTTGATTTAGTCTAGTTTTGTTTAATTTTGTATGATTTAAATTTAATATTAATTTAATTTAAATGAGAATATGAATTATTAAGTTTTCTATTATGCAAATCTAAAAAAAAAAAAAAGACACACAAGACATACAAATCCCTTTATATAAATATTTTACACCTTTTAACATACAAAAATATAACATAAATTTTACCTATAAAATATCTATATATATAATTATTAAGTTTTCTATTATGCAAAAAGTTATCAGTAAAGTATGTCTTCTAAATACCATGAAATGAGTATTTGTCTATCTGCACTATGAGCAAAGAATTCAAGTGCTTGTGATTATCAAGGTGTGGATATATCAGAATATTGAAGAATAATTAACTATGTTATATATATATTTTTTGTGATACGATAGAAACTAGAATAAGATGGACATGGAAATTGAGCTATTAGCTTATTACCAAAAAAAAAAGAAGAAAGTTAAAATCAAATGATCTGTTTAATTTGCATTTTTTTTTTGTTAATTGTTATGCATATTTTATTTTTATTTGGTCACAAGGAGGGTCTAGAATATAGATAAAATGCATGGAGTATTTTCCATTGTGGATCTCAAAGAAGAGAAAGAACCAAAGATTTTTTTTCTCCTCTTTTGATTAAAAACATGGACTAGGGAGAAAGAGTAGTATGCATGAGAAATATATGTGTGACGATTGCTTTTTTTACATTTGTTGTTGCAAGGTAAGGATACTACATGTGAAGGTCCTTTATCTTTTGTAAGAAAGCTTCTTCACAACTTAAGTATTTATTTGACTTATACACCATGAGAACTTCATTAGTGTCAGCATGGGAAAGGAAAGTCACTCATGTTTGTGGAAGCAACATCAAAAGTGATACATGTGACCATATGGGTGGCAGACATTATTGGAAAAATATAGATACAATATAAAATATAAACACAGTCAAACATTTACTTTAAACAATAAAACTCTTAAATTTACAAAATTAAGAAAATGTAAAACTATTATAAAATATATATGAATTCATGATAGATATATTTCCTCTTTGTATATGAAAATTTAAAAATTGAAAAGAGAGAGTAAGAGAAAGAGACGGTAAGAGAAAGATAGAGAAAGAGAATTTCTTATTTCATTATTATCATAATTGTATGTGTCTTTTGTAGCCTTTCAAAAGATGGTTACATCTACACATCTTAATGATGAGTTATGAAAATCAAAGTTATAAAAACATTTATGAATATGCATGTGGTCATTCACCACTCACATAACTAGTTTATTTGTAACATTGCTCCTTGAATGACCAACATATAGAATATGTGTTACTTAAAACCTTGCTAGTAAAAACTAATGACATAAAACTTAGCCAAAGAAAAAAAAAGTATAATATTCATATGATGTTGTTCATTGCTCTTAATTTGTAAAAATTGCTTCATTAAAAGCTTTGCTAGTAAATTTCAAATGGACAAAACTTGTACAAACGGGAAAAAAAAATAGTATACTAACATCTTCTCATAAGCATGTTCTCCCTTATATTGATAACTTCAAGTTCATGCATTCAAATCATGAGTATTAGCTTCTTGAATATTGAGGCTGGCATGACTTGGCAAATAAGTGTGTTATAATATCTATAACAAACAGTGGGCCCCACAGACCTAGTCCTGGAAAAGCCCACAAATATTAACTGATTACCTATCTCCCGAGTGTTAACCGATTGCCCAGCCCCTATCTGACATATTCATATTATTCATTTTGCATATCAGAGCACATAGTTTTACACATGCCCTACAAGTTGCATCCACTAGGATATGAACTCGAGACTTCCAGTCTACATAGTCCAAATCCCTAACATCTAAATAATAGTTGACCAAACTGACTCAACTAGTACTTAGGTGCTAGGATTTGAAACTATATAAACTGGGGGTCCCGAGTTCAAATCCTAGGAAATACAATATGTGAGACATGTATAAAAACATATGCTCTATAAGAAGCATATGGTTATCACTCATGCTAACCAAGTTTGAAGAAATATATTGCATGAGCGGTTACATTATCACTTGAGCATATTTATTGAATATCAAATCACTAATCTTCTAGAGTTCATATGTATAAAAGAACTTTGATGAAATATATTTAGTTTTACAACTCTTAATACAACCTCATTTGATATGAGTAATACATATAATATATTCTTTAAATAATATTATCATACTATCATTTATAGAAGAAAGTTTACATGATTCTTAGAAATGTTGAATCATCAATCTTAATCATTATATTTATGATGTCTTATTGGATTGCTATTATCTTTGAATAATATAATGATATAGGCGCTCTCATTTACTTAAAAAATTTTCATGAAATAACAATCCTATTATAAATAAATACATATATTATTTTTGATTTGGCCTCTATGGGTGAGTTTATTTATTCGTAGAATATATAAGCATACTAATGGTACTGAGATATAATATTTTAGGACCAAATATTTTTATGCCCTTTTCATAAGGATGAAATGCTTTCTTTATCACATCAAGTGAAAAGATAACCATTGATGCATTTAAATGGTTTATTTTATCCATATAAATATATTTTAAGTCTTTCTTAGTATATATCAATTTGTAAACCAAAACTCTAGTAGAAAAATACTTGATCTACAGACTCAGATAATTTTTTTTTTTCATAATATCTTTCATTTTAGATTATTATTTTTTAAATATTTTGTTATTCTTATAAGCTCTTCAAGAGTCTTAATAAAATTTAGATCATCAACATAGATAATAATAATTACAAATTTAATTTCTGATTTTTTAATAAAGATGCATGGACATATAAGATTATTTGCATACCCTTTTCTCAATACATATTCATTGAGAAGATTGTACCACATGTGTCTGAATTATTTCAATCCATATAGAAATCATTGAAAATTTTCTGAGCACATACCATGGAGCTTTGTAATATTTGTTTCAAATAATTTAGAACCATCAACAATTTTCATATATATATGTTACTATTTATGGATCCATATAGATAAGATGTGATGATATTAATGAGATGCATATCAAATCTTTTAAAGACTATCAAACTTATTAGAAAGTCAAAAGTGATTGCTTTCATGATAGGAAAATATGTTTTCTTATAGTCAATACCAAGTCTCTACAAGAAACTTTATACAATTAATCACACTTTATATTATACAAATATTCATTTGTACCTAACAAACTTTACATCTTTAGGTGTTTGGATTATATGTCCTATATATATATATATATATATATATATTATTTTATTTATAAGTTTAATTTTACAAGTAGAGCTTCTTTCCATTTTGGCCAATAATTTCTATTTCAATATTCTTCCACATTTTGTGGTTTGGGATACTAGTCATTCCTTATGATGTCTACTAATATTTGAAAAGTAAAAATATCATTAATAATAACTTTATTTTGATATCATTTTTCTCTATTATCCACATAATTTATTGAGATCCCATATATAATTTCAGGTACATATGCCTCTTTAAGAGCTATTTCTTTATTTTGAACCTATTTAGATTTCTTTTGATCAATATATATCTCTTCAAGGCCTCTTGTTCATCAAATACCACCCTAGGGGCTTTTTGTTTATTATATACCTCTAAAAGGACTTCTTAGTAATTATGTACCTCTTCAAGAGTATCAATTCTTATTTGTGTTATTTTTTCTGATGATTTACATCTTTTGAGCCAATAGGTCATATATGCTTCATGTAATATTTTAGAATCATTTTTTAATTATCATTTAGATATATCAATATGTGTTGAAACATTTGTAGCTAATATATGTGACTGTCACTTTCTTTGCCTTAATAGAAGTATTTAGTAATTTATTTATAAGATTTTGAAAATAAATAATTTTTTGCAATTTTATTTCATATTGATTTATATGAAGATCAAAATGAGCTATTATAGATAAATTCCAAGTGACTTATTATTATCCTTCTGGAACTAACTTTTCTCCCCCTAGTGGAGAATGCACTCTCATGACAATATTGTAACCCACAACTAATATAAAGTAATCAATATTTTTCTCTATCTTGAAAAATAATATTTCAATTATTTGTGTTATTAAATTATTTTCTTTATGTATGAAGTATGCATTATTATGAAATTAAAAATTAGCTATAATCAATGTGAGACCATTGATAGTAGCCAAATTAAATTGAGGACAAACATATTTTCTCTTTAGGCTATATCGGTGATGATCTGATTTCTAACTGAAGGATATATCAATCAATTATTAGAAAACTCACATCAAACGGAGACTGATAAGTAGATACAAATAAATACACAACTACTAGTATACATATGGTAGTTGATTGAACTTAGTGTATTGAGTACGTTCTACTATTGTGATACATGTAAAGGGATTTGAGACAATGCCACTTCGATGTATTCTTTATGGACATTTTATTTATATGATGTTATTACTTAATTATAGAGTATATTGATTGATAAATATAATGCACCACACTGTGACTTAGACACAATTATGAAAGAAGATCGTTAGTGTTATATTAGTGTTAACAGATCAAATTGTATTAAGAAGACTTGACAAATAGGTTTATATAGTTAATCAATGTATGTAATTAACTATGTAAGATGAATGTTTTATAATTCATCATAGGAATGTTAATATGTTGTCTCTCTCTCTTATATAGTGATAACGAATATTAATGTAATTACTTCAATCATGAAATACGAGATTCTTTGCTGAGACAATGACTGACTTGTTGTCAACATAAATCTTGGTTGACTTTCTTTTGAGAAGTCTATCTTCTTCAATAAATTTCTAAGTTAAATTACATCATAAAAACATGAGGTTGCAACAAAATATTTTGCTTCACAATTGGATAATGTGACTATTGGTTGCTTCTTTGAAATTCATGTAAGAGTAGTATCTCCCATGAAGAAATTTAAAGTTAGTGGTGCTCCTTTGATTATCAATGTCTCTACCCCAATTAACATCACTATATCCAACAAGCTTGTAATCATTACAAATTGGATAGAAAAAATTAAAGATAACGATACCTTTCAAATAATGAAGAATTCTTTTACCTAGTTTGAAATGAGTCATTATTCGAGATTCAATGTAGTGACTAATCAATCCAATTGCATTAAGGATGTATGGCTTCGTACATTTTATGTAGCACAAACTTCCTACCAAACTTTTAAAGAATATTGGATCTATAATTTGTCATCTTTATGTTTAAATAGCTTGATTCCATTTCCCATTAGCGTGTATCTTGACTTATGATTCTCCATCTTGAACTTCTTTAGTATCTTCTTCACATAATTTTCGTATAAAATAAAGATTCCATCACCTTGTTGTCGAACTTTAATTCCAAGGTAATATGTCATGAGCCCCATATCTTTCATCTTATATTCATTGATCATCACTTATTTGAATTCATTGAGCATACTTTGATTACTTTCAGAAAATATCAAATTATCTACATAAAGGCACATGATCAACATATTTTTATATTTGATCTTGATATAAATATATATATATATATCATGTTCCCAATGGTTTCTAAATGTAGACTTCCTCAACCTTCATTTAGAAATATAGATTTTACTTTTATTTGATGTATCATTCATTTATTTTAAGCTGCCAAGTAAATGATCAATCTTATAGTTTCCAACTGAGCAACTGAAGCAAATATCTCACTATAGGCATTCCCAACCAGCATTTCACAACTAGTCTTGTCTAGATCTTTCAACCTCTTTTTTAGTAATTCAATTTAATTTTATATCCATTTGATATTTTTCAAGGTTGTGTTTTTTAGGAAATGAAAAAAGTTCCCATGTGTCATTCTTCTCAAAGGACATGATTTCTTTATCCATTATATCTCACTGCTTCTTTCTTTTATATCTTCTTGATAATTCATTTGTTCATAGTCAACAAATAAATAACATAATGTGAGATTATCTTATCATTCAGTTACCTTATTGAGATCTTGAAGACTTCTCGTATGTTGAATCAATCTTTCACTTTCACTTATACTTGAAGTAAGTTGGACCATTGGCTTTTATTTGGCTTCTCCATGATGTACTATTTGTTTCGGTTCATCTTCAAATGGAGGAAAAAAATAAATTATTTATATGAGATCCAAAATCTCATAGTTCTCCATCAATAACACATCTCAACTAATCACAATCTATTTATTATTATTATTATTTTTTTTTTGATAAATATAAATACACTATCAAAAAATCTTTACATTCTATGGCATAGATAACATCTTGTGTTCCTTATGAAAAACAATAAACATCTCAATTTGAATTTTCCTAATAATAAAAGCTGCATTATTAGCTTTTGATTCATGAAACCGCCTGTTCCTCTCTTTCCAAATATGATAGACAACCGCCGCGAACGTAGCTTTTCAGAGGTTGTTTTCCATAGTGTTGGCTTCATGCATCTTTATCAATAATCTGAATCCCATAGGTATCGAGAAGATATTCCCATTCAGCTTAGCCCAACCTTGAGTGACTTCAAGAATATGTCTTGTAAATGCACAATTAAAAAAAAGATGGTTGAAAGATTCTGTCAAACCGCAGAATTCACAACATTTGTTTGTAGGCGTGAAGTATTTATCCTTGGTCCATAGCTTGCCCTGTTTTGCAATCCAAAGGTTTGCTGCATGCTTTGGAATATGGTTTTTGATCCATATGAGGTTCCCCAGGTTTTACTTCTTTTGGATTGAGAATCTGCAAGAAAGTAGTAGGATTTGCCTACAATTCTGCCATTCTCACCTCATTCATTTAGCAATAGTTCTGCAGCTTCTTTGGATCCAGCTTTATGTACTAGGATATCTCTAACTGAGATCAGATTTTTCCAAAATGGCGTGTTGTCCTTTGAGCTTTCTGTTACCCAAATGTTAGTACCATTTAAGTAAAAATGGTGGATCCATTTGATCTAGAGGGAATCTTCCTTCTTATTAATTCTCCAAAGTGTTTTAATGAAAAATGCTTTATTCCATATGGCTATGTCTAGAAGACCAAGACCTCCAAGGTGGATAGGGAGACATACTTTCTCCCAAGATGCTTTAGGTCTATATCTGCCATGTGATTTGGCACCCCATAAAAATCTTCTACAAG
This sequence comes from Sapria himalayana, assembly GCA_029783825.1. Taxonomy (NCBI): domain Eukaryota; kingdom Viridiplantae; phylum Streptophyta; class Magnoliopsida; order Malpighiales; family Rafflesiaceae; genus Sapria; species Sapria himalayana. The sequence continues at coordinate 687,642 of JAREIK010004938.1, forward strand.
CTCCCTCGATAGATTTAATGATGTACGAGGGAATTAGAAAAAACGAGAACCAATATCCCTCGATTCCTTGAACGACTGTACGAAGGAGCTCTAATCTGCCCGCAAGAGAGAGCAGTTTTCCAGCCCATTGATGTATTGCTGACGTGATTTTGGCAAGAAGTATAGAAAATTACGAGGAGATAAGGCGGCTGGACGATAAAGGAACGCCAAGAAAAGTGAAGGGAAGGATACCTTCCATAAAGTCTGCATTTTCAATGAATTTCCTCTTAATCTCCTCCCTTACTCCTCTAAAAAAGATATTCGATTTGGAGGAGTTTACACTTAAACCGGAGACACTTGTAAACTCATGCAATATGTTCAATATAATGGAAGTAGAGTTTATATCGCCTTTTGAAAAAACTATTAGATCGTCTGCATACATCAAATGGGTTATCTTAAGAGAAGCGCAACCGGGATAGTAAGAGAACCGATCCATGGAGGCAAATTTCCTAGAAAGATATTCCATGCACATAGCAAACAAGTATGGCGACAATGGATCCCCTTGTCTAAGGCCAAGGTGGCCTTTAAAAAAACCATGAAGTTGACCGTTTTTTGATATCGAATATGAGGTGGTGCTAATGCACTCATATACAATCTACGTGAACTGTTTTGGGAAGTTAAGGCCATTTAGGACTTCAACGAGGAAGTTCCAATCCACCGTGTCAAAAGCCTTTTGAATATCAATTTTGAAGAAGCATCGGGCTGAAATTCTTTTGCGGGAATATTTCTTTATGAGGCTTTGAGCTAAAAGGAAATTATCAGAAATTAAGCGCTCTTTAATGAAGGTGCTTTGAGAAGGGCAGATAATACGATCCAAAACCTGCTGAAGATGTGATGCAATTAATTTGGAGATAATTTTATACAAGACGTTACAGCAAGAGATGGGACGATAATCTTTAACAGAATATGCATGAGAAGATTTCGGGATTAAGGCAATATACGCATGGTTTATTTGTCTCAACATCTTCTTATAAAGGAAGAAACTCTTAATTGCTTTAATGATGTCACATCCAATATATTGCCATGATGCTCAGAAGAATTCGGCTGTAAAGCCGTCTGGTCCGGGCGATTTAGAAACTCCCATAGAGAATACCACATTTTTGATCTCTTCGGAGGAGAAAGAGAGATCAAGTAGAAGATGATCCTCATCTTTTAGTCTTGGACCATTATCCATTATGCTCTCATCAATATGATTTCTGGGCATTGAATTGCCTAGAAGGTCTTTGAAATATGTAACAAAAGTATCCGCGATCTAACTCTTGGAAGTCGAGTAGAGCCCATTATCATTGATAATTGTGACAATTTTATTCTTTTGAATCCTAGAGTTAGTTAATGCATAGAAAAATCTAGTGCATTTATCACTCTCTTTAAGATATTTAATCTTAGCTTTCTGCCTAAGGAATGAGAGTTCAAACTCTTCAAGTTTTCTTAGGCAGATTTTCTGTTGGATTTCCTCCTTTTTAAGCTCTGGTCGAGGATGAGAGAGAAGTTCCTCTTGGGTCACCTTTAAGGATTCTCTTGCTCGGCTAACTCTCATACTAATATAACTGAAATGTCGGTCATTAAGCTTCTTCAAGGGATCTTTCAACAATCTCAATTTTACAGCTATTTGAAACATCAGAGACCCGGTTACTTTGTTTTTCCAGCTATTTTGTATTAACGGGCCAAATTCTTCATGAGAAGCCCACATGTTGCAGAATTTAAAAGGTGTTAGACGCCATTTGTCTGCTTGTTCCGTGGACATTAAGACCAAACAATGATCCGAGTAAGCTCTAGGGACTAGGAATTTGACGTGGCTGTCAAGTTGCAGATTTGATCACTCATTGTTCGCCATAGCTCTATCAAGTTTGCTAGAAACTTTTCCATTAGTCCAAGTAAAAAAACTACCAGAAGAGGGAAGATCTTCCATTCCTATATGAGTAAGGCAGTCTAGGGCGTCGTGGCATTCGTAATTAGAGACAAATCTGCCCCCTACTCTATCTAGACCAGATAAGGGAGAATTGAGATCCCCTATAAGGACCCAGGGAGAAGGGGTTAAGTCTACATCTATTAGATCCTTCCATAAACTTCTTCTAGTAACCACCGTATGTAGACCATAAATAATAGACAGTCTAAAAACTAAGTGTTTTTCCTTGTCCGTCACTTGGAGCGAAATGAGTTGGGCTGCACTAGTCAGAACATTAATACCAGTAGTTTGAGGGTCCCATAATATCATTATCCTTCCATATTTGTAAGATGCAAAATTATCAACTATATTGAACTTTTTGAATTTAGTTCGCATGAGCCAGCTTAATTTATCGCTACAAAGCTTGGCTTCTGAGATAGCGAAAATATCGATGGAGTAAGCCTGGATCAGTATTAGCTCCTCCTTATGTTTGAGGGGACAATTGAATCCTCTAAGATTCCAATAGGCTATTCGCATATATAGATAGGATCAATCGCATTTTCAAAAGAATGTCTATTGAGGTAGGGATAAGAGTACCCGTAAAGACAGAGCCCTTATAACCACCCTTTCTACCAAATTCCAAAAACAATAGTTCCACCAGCATTGTAGAGATAAGCCCGTGATCTTTCATCTCCCCGATTACATCATGCATATATACAAAATTTTTCCTACCCTTACATGAGTATTCTACCCTTACATATTGAATCCCAACTTTCTTAATCCAGCATGTTGAAAAAGGCCTATCTGCCCAATGCAAGGGAACTAGGCCACTCCTGATATTAAGACGCCATAAATCAACACAGCAAACATTTTCAAAGGAAGATCCAGTGAGTCCAATAAGGCATAATTCATCCAGTTTTGACCGAACTGCCTCAAAAAAGACAGGTCCTAAGACCAGTCTTTTTGATTTATTAAAACATTCCCAGACCAACTGAAGAAGGTCTGAGATTTTGTAGCACACACTACACTTTGACGCACGCCATTCCATTCCTAGAGGTGCCCTCACCACTCCCCAATAACCCTTTAATAACCATACCATAGAGGGGTAAAAACCCCTCTTCTAGCCACCAAAACTCCAACAACAAAGAAGCCCCAGGTGGGGAGAAAAAACAACAATACAAGAGGTTCCATAGTTCCGAGCCTCTATGTTTCTTCTAGGCAGGTCCATAAGGTAGGAGGCCTTTGATCTTCTGTTGCTTGTACTTAGCTTTGTTTCTGAGATTAAGAGAAGGACCTTCTCTTATCCACGGATCCTTCCTCCTTGATTTGGCTTTAATCGTAGTAAAACCTTCAGCATCATGGTATGCACTTGTTGGTATAGCTTTTAAAACTATTTGAAATGCAGGGGGGAGCCATTGGGTACTGACCTTCTTCTAAGGAGCAAGATTTTCTGGATTCTTCGACATCACTCCTTCTGGAAGGGGATCCAGTGACAGGTTCCACTGATTCTTTTTCTGCTGTGTGTGGAATTTCGGAAGCATACTTAGTGGAAGGACAATCTCTATCCAGAGGGATTGTAGCATTATTCTCCGTCGGCTTTTCATCTTGAACTTTTGCTTTGCGACAGGCATTAATGGAATGACCAAAAACACAGCAGTTATAACAGTATAGAGGTAAGTTTTCATAGATGACGGATTGTCTAATATTAGAACCATCCGGAAATTCCAGCATAAATTCATCCACTAATTTGCTTCCTAGATCAATTTCAACCAGAACCCTAGCGAATGCAATTTTTGAAATATTCGTTGTGAGTTTATCCATGTGGAGAGGTCGGCCGATACAGCTCGCTGCCTTGCTAATACCTATAGGGTTCCATAAGTGTAGAGGAAAGTCAGGCAGCTTAACCCATATAGGGAATTTTGCCATTTCTTTAAGTTCGTAATGAAATCCGACCGGGAGCGGCTTAACGTAAAGAGGACGTCCAAATACCAAATAAGGGCCAGAGTTAAGTATACGGTCTCTATCCATTGAGTTTCCAAAGCGGAAAACAAGCCATCCGCTAGGATGCTGAATTATTTGTGGGGATATTTTCCAAAAATCTTTCATAAACTTCCTCAAAGAGGGGAGGCCAGGGCTCCTAGTAACGAAATACCCTACTAAACAATTATCCCAATATTTACGAAGCAAATTATTTTCAACATATATTGCTTTACCTTGCTGAGCAGGGGGAATGTATTCAAGCTTAGATGAATTTGCAAGCTCTCTGTTTCCAGCAAACAAACTGCTCCACGGGGCTTTATTTTTGCCAAATGTTTTAATAGGTTTATTCTCCTTGTTTGGCAGAATTACCTCAAGTGGAGCTTTTAGATTGCCTTCATTCTGAGACAAGTCTGTTTGGGTATCTTCATCATAGATAATACGTCGATTGACGCCATCTTCAACAACCAATTCGGTTGCTGAGGGATCGCTTTCGGAGCAAAGGAGGAGATGTTTTCGGATCCTCTACGGGGGGAGCTGGCCAGGCGCGACGGCGGATTCATCAGAAGGACTTAGGTTTTTTTCGGCCTTCTCGTCGATATTAAGTGTGTCGGGCGGTCCCGACATACTTATATATATAAATAAATTTGGCCGAGTGTATCCTAACTAAACAATCTCGCCTCCATTACACTTAATCAAGCTTAATAACTAAGCTGAAATTCAAAACCTAACAAGATATGGAAGAAAATCGGGAGGAGAGAAGTGAGAGAATTTAGGAGAGAGAAACGGCATTTTTTCTGCAGAAAACCCCAATCCATTTATTATTATGATTGTATAGGTTGTAACCTTTTGAATTTGAGTAATAGTCAAAGAAGATGAAACCCTCACTTTTATCATTAAAATTTATTCTTTTCTCATCTAGTTCATGAAAATTGGATATGCTTCCAAAGACTCACAAGTATGAGATGTTGGACTTTCTTCCACTCCAAGCTATTTGTGGTATTTTTCCCAAGCACTTCTTGTTAGATATCAATTGGACAAGTAATAGTAAACTGCACATGTCACTACTTCGGCCCAAAACTCATTGAGTAATTTCTTTCTTTTGAGTATACTCAAAACTATGTTGAGAATAATTAATTTTTTTTTAATTTGCTACACTATTTTGCTGGGAAAATATTGGGACTATCATTAAATGATGAATTTCATTTAATTCATAAATATTTAAAACTCTTTTGATGTAAATTCTCTTTTTTGATCAAATCTCATAGCTTTAATCATTCTTTTGCTTTCTTTTTCCATTATAATTTTGAACTTCTTGAAGAGTTGAAAAACATATAATTTTTGCTTTAGGAAGTACACCTATATTTTTCTTGAAATTTCATCAATGAAGAAAAAATAATTACAATCACCGAGAGAACTTGAATTTATTGGTCTGCACATATCAGTATGGAAGTAAAGATATCATAACCATAATGTATCCTTGTAACAATATTTCAAATATATTGTAACATCTTGAACATTTGATTATTTGACTTTGATACTTTAATAATGAGGGTATTCTTATCATTTTTTATATAAAGATTATGATTTTTCATATGAATAGCACAACTTTCTTCCATTAGTTACCTAATGCTCAAGATATTGCTTTTCATGTTAGGAGCATAGTAAATATTCGAGATGAATTAATGTCTCTTATCTTTTAAATAAATAAAAATGTTACCTCTCCCTTTCACTATTACTATAAAATTATCTCTAAATGAAACATGTTCATTTATTGATTCATCTAACTCAATGAATATATATTTCCTCCCATACATGTGATTGTTTGCATCACTATCAAGCTACCAAAAATTTTCTTGGATACCTTCGATCCCTTTTCATGTAAGAAAATATGTTTCTCTATCATTAACTATATCTTTCCTCCACATAGTCAGTCTTTGTATTTAATTCTATTATTGGGAATTCTACATTTTGAAGCATTTTGGACAAACTTGATTTTTATCATTTTTTCAATTGAAAATAATATAAAACTCGAATGTCTTCTTCCACAATCACATATTGAGCTTTCTCCTCCATAATCATTATTGAAATTAATATAATGTCAGCCTCTTTCATGAATATAACTTCAACCATGTTCATTTCCTCTACTTCTATCTCAACCATATTGATTTCTTTTTTATCTTGATTTTCATGCATTTTTTGGAGTTGTAGCATAAGAAGTTACTCATTTATCTCTTGTTTCTTCTTATGTTTCTCTTCATGTGCTTGTAATAGTGATCTTTGGAGTTGCTCAATTATCATTTCCTCAAGATCTTTAGTCTCTTAATTCATCACAATAATATGCTCAAATTTTGGATCCAACGAACATGGTATCTCTATTATTCTATCATCTTTTAATTTTCCATCTTTCTTTTCAATTGATTAGAAATGACTATTACTCTTGAGAAGTAATCAAAAAAATGAGCTCTGAACCTTTCATTTTCAAGGATTTGAATTCAATTCTTAATGTTTGGAGATGGACCCTCTTTACTTGTTCAAATCCTTAAAAAGATATTTGTAGTTTTTTTTCCAAAACTTCTTTAGCATAATTGACTCTTGAAATTTTCTCAAAACTATTATCATTTAGTGCTTGATTGATGAAGTAGAGAGGGTTCTTGTCTTTCTTTTTGATATCTCTCAAACTATCCCCTTAAGTCGTGGTTAGAGCAGCTTTATTATCCGGCTTGCTAAGACCCTTTTCTATGTCATTATTCTAAATATCATGCATGCCAAGGAAAGCTTTCATATCGATGCTATAGTTGTCATAATTATTATTTTTAAGCATCAAATTTGGAATAATGTCATTTCATTTACCATATCACTCAATATAGCAATAATTATAAAAATATGCATGCACGGATGATTTATGACACCAAAAACTATTCAAATAAATTGGCAACACTTTGTGGTACATGAAAACTTTGGTGAGAATAATTCTAAAGTAGTTGGATTCCTCTTATCGAAATTTTAAAATTAATATATTATATGATATACTTCCAACTAACCTTCCTCCACTTCTATTTTGTTGGAAATAAAAGAAGGAACACTCAATCAATGGCGACATGATCACACACTAGTAGAAGTTGTGACACAACAAACTAGTATTGAGAAGATGAACTTGATCATGTAGATAGCATTTTACATGGTTGTACAATAGAGTTTTGATCTTTACCATGATATATTTGGCATAGTTGCTCTTAGTCTTACTCTTGATAGTTTTGTTTTATTTGCAATACCAATCCTATGCTTGGGCATTTCAAATCAACATAAAGGAAACAAAATAGTTCAATGAACTTTACTATTTTTATGATTCTTGTAAAATCATTATAGTTAGAACAATATCCACTAGACTTATCTTGAATTTTGAATGCTCACCCCCAATACCAACTCTTTCACTTTTTACTATACCAACCTGAATAGGAAAATTTTAAATTTTGTTAATCTTCAATCATTTCATAAATATGTATTCAATTTGATCTCAATCTTCACATACTTCATCTCAACTTCTTCTTGAGAAACTTTTTATCTAATATAGTGATAGTGTATTCCACATTCTTGTTATTGCATAAAACTTTAGATTTTTCCCCAAATATATTGCTAATCAATTATCACAACGAAGTAATATCATAAAATCAATTGATTGGTGTATAAATTCAATTAATCATACCAAGCATGTGCTCTCTTGTGTTCTTATAGTTGTTACTCAATATTTTGTTTGTGGTTGAAAGTGAAACTATTAATTACCTTTTATCACACAAATAATTAGCTTCAAAATTGAGTTTGAAGGCATATCAATGTGTTGATCGATATGTATTATGATATCATACATAATTAGCATCACAATAACAAACCAACTTGACATCTTCACTTTTCTTGTACAAGATATCAAAGTCAATTGTACTTTTGATATATCTTAAAATTTGATGAATAATTTCCAAATGAAACTTCTTTAGATTCTACATTTATTGATTCACCACTCCAACCAAAAAAATTATCATGCCAAATCAAAGAAATATGAACGAGACTGTCTACAAGTTGTTGATACATCACATCCTTTAAGTCCTTGCCTTTATGTGCACAAATCTTTCCATTTGCTTTCATTGGTATTGAGATAAATTTGCATTCAACCATTTTGAATTTCTTCATCAAATCTCTAGCTTACTTTTGATGATATATAAATAGTTCTTTTGAATGATAACTTCTAGCCTCAAAGAATGTTTTAAGTTCTCTTAGCTTGTTAGACAAAATTATCCCATGTTAGACCAAATCCTCCTTTATCATCTCTTGTAATAATCAAATTATCAACATATATCAATACTATTGCCAACTTTCCTTTGCTAGTTTTAACAAATAAGTTAGAATTTGCATGTGCTATAAAATATTTATTGTGTTAAAAATTTAATGATCTTACTAGCTACATCATGACCTTGGCACTTGCTTAAACCCTTAGAGAGCTTTTCTCAATTTGCACACAAACTTAAGATGAGATGTACTTTTTAAAGCCTCATGGCTGATTCATAAATATAGCTCAATCTAGTCTTCCAATTAGAAAAATATTTTTTACATTCATCTTTAAAAGTTGCTAAACTTTGTTGGTGGTAAGTATCATAAGAACTCATACCGTATTAATTTTTGACACTAGACTGAATGCTTCATCATAGTCTAGTCCATATTGTTTATAAAATTCTTTAACTACCATGAGTCTTATATTTTTTGATTGACCCATCACAACAAGTTTTGACCTTGTACACCCATTTGAAAGAGATCTGTTTCATATCTTTTGGCTTTGGCACCAACTCTTAGGTTTGATTTTTTTAATATTGTAATTTCTTCTTCCACCACATTCACCCACTTTGTTTTCTTGCATTGCTTCTTAATAAGTTCAAAATGATAATTTATTTTAATATATTTATTTTAATCTACCATTAGTATGGTCACAATATCTCCACTTGTTTCTTTGATTGTTGTATCCAATAAAACACCAATCTTCTTTTTATCAAATTTACATTTGTTATAGTAGTGGCTTAGCATTAACACATAACACACACAACTAAATACTCATAATTGATCAACTTTAGGTTTAGCACTCCACGATTAGTCAAATGGTAAAGTGAATCTTAGGCTTGGTTGGGGAAGCATATAGAATGCATTTTTTTTGGTGTATTTGCACATGTAAGATGATGACATATTTATAAATCTTTTAAATATTTGGAAAACTTATTTGATGTGTACTCTCTACCATTGTCTATATGTAAACATTGGATCTTTTGAACTACTTTTCCTTCAATCATTTCTTTGAGTTCTTTAAATTTCATTGATGTCTCGAATTTTTCTTTATTGTGAAAAAACAACATATATCTTGACAAGTCATTTATAAATGTGTCCATGTACCTCATTCTCCTAATCGACAATTCTTTAACATGTCCAAAAAAATTAGAATGAATCAACCCTAATGACATCTTTGTTCTGAAGTTTGACTCCTCAAATGGTAACTAATCCACTTTATCAAAATGACAACCCACATAAATTACATCTTGAATTTTGATACTAAGAATACCCTTTAGCATTAAATTCTTCATTATCACTTTTAGCTTGTGATATTCAGCATGTTCCAATCTTGCATATTATAGATCAGTAATCTTGTTCTTTCAAGTCTAGTTAAAGTAGGATGATCCTACTAACATTAGATAGATAGACTCAAATACACATCCTACCATTATTAGTGTACCATAGATTTTTACATCTTGATACACCTTGATACCATGTGGACTGATCAAATATATAATTTCATGATGATGTCAATTGTTTCACTGACACCAAATTTTTCTTCATGTCTGGTACATGATAAATATCGTGTAGTGACTTCTTATTAGGATTAATATGAAGTTCAACAATTGTCTTACCAATATGAGCTACTGGTAATCTCAAGTTATTTGCAATTACTACCATATGACTTTCATTATAATCAATAGGATCTTTATTTATCAAAAAAAAATTATAATCAATAGTATCTTTTAACCTTTTTGGATTATCTGAACAACAAAAGTTGATGATCCAATTTTTATCATAATCAATTCATTTAGCAATTGTTGTTGTGAGAACTAATACTTCATCAACAATGAACAAAGCTTCAAAACCCTACTCAACATCACTTTGACACATCTTTTAAGTCATTGCATTACTCTCATCATAGTTTTTCTATAACCAATAGTATATGGATATATGATTTAATATTTTTTAACCCTTTGAGAGAGTTATTGTGAGATGCACAGTAGCCATAACTGTTATTTTGCATCCTCTCTTTTCTATCTCCAAAGTTGCCAAATATGACACCTATATATCTTGAATGACATTTTGCAACCCCCGATGCCACCCCCGATGCCACCCCCGTTGGAGCAAAATAATTTGTGATTTGGGTGTCATTTTGGTAGTTACGGGGATGGCACCCCTGATAGCACCTCCCATTAGAGTTGCTCAAATTTACCATTATAAATCTTATGAAGCTAAAATAGTCCCAGCATGAAAAAATAAAAATACATTTTAGATAGAGTAGTAATCACCTGAAATTCCAGGCCCTTGCTCTCAGATATGGTCAGGATAACAGCACGACTCCCAGCATGGTTCAAGATTTCTTTCCTGGTGGCGTCAGCTCTCACTAAGACAACTTGATCAGCTCCAAGCCCATCAAAGTTCCTTCCAGAATCTTTATTTTTACTCAATATGGAATAGAATTCAGTGGCACCGTGCTCGCACTCAAGCAACACTGGAGTTTCTCCACATACGAGGCTTGTCTCAGGCTTCAAGACATCTATAGAGAGTGGGAAATAAGTATAAATAACGTCAATAACACTTTGAGCCAGCTTCAGAACCCCCTCATGAGTTCGAAAGTTGTAACTTAAATGGGCCAAGTCCGCAATTATGCCTTTCTCTCCTCTCCCAGAAGTTCGTTTATTCCCTCTTGATTTCATTGCGAATTCCTCATAGAACATGTTGACGGTCTGTTCGTTAAGTTGAGCGGGCTTAGAGTGAAATTACCACTATGCCCTTAATGAGCAATTATCCATTTATTGCTGTAAAGTATTTATTTATTAATTCTTTTATTTTAATTATTGGAAGGGATATAAAAGCTGATTGTTTTCTTGACCTAGCTGCTGGCTGAACATTTTTTTCTCTAAGTGCTTTGATAATTGGTTTCCTGCTGCGCGATTCTCTCTTCTCCTCTCTTCTCTTCTGCTCTTCTTCTTCTCTGTTCCGTGCTTCTATTTCTTAAGAATTCCTTGTTTTAAACATGGAATAGTTGTTCTAAAACAACATTGTGGTATCATAGCCTTGATTCCTAACTGAGATCGAGATTATTTTTGAATAATATTCAAATCTAATTTCTCCAGATTAGGCGTTCTCTGAAAACCTAATTATATTTCACAAATTTCTAAGATCGAGCATAGATCTGACCAGATCTACTAAGATCTAAAGATTTTGTGGTTTTTAAAACCTATTTTCTACAAAACCCTAACATTATGTTCAAAATTTTCAAGCTGTTTTTTAAAATTATCATGTTTTCAATAACTCAAAACTCATCAAACTCAGGTTCGATTCCTATTCCCTTGTTTGATGGAGAAAATTTTGACTACTGGCTTGTGAAAATGCAAACATTATTTATCTCCCAAGATATATGGGAAATTATGGTTTCTGGATATGTGAAAGCCCCAAATTTGTCTATTCTGGAAGGTAAGGAATTATTGCAAGAGAAGAAATTACGAAAATTAAATGCCAAAGCATTACTTTTCCTCCAACAGGGTGTAAGTAATGCAATATTTAACCAATTGCTTGGATGTACTCAAGCCAAAGAGGCTTGGGACCTCCTAATCGAGGAATACCAAGGAGATAAGAAGACTCGATGAGCTCTTCTGCACTCCTTGAGAAAAGATTTCGAGAATCTGAGTATGAAAAACTCAGATTCTCTTACTTAGTTTTCAACTCAGTTTCTTGATATAGTTAATCAACTTAAGATTCATGGAGAAAATATCTCTAAGACTCGATTAGTTGAAAAACTACTAATCTGTATGTCTGATAAATTTGATACCATTGTGGCAGTGATAGAGGAAACCAAGGATTTATCAAAGCTCTCAATCCAGCAAGTTCTGAGTTCTCTAAAGTCTTACGAAAGTCGATTACTGAAGAGGGCAGAAAGTTCTGGAGAAACTGCAATGCAGTCAAGATGGGAAGAAAACTACAACAAGGGCGAAATTCAATACAGAGACATGAGGTGTAAGAAAAAGACACAAAGGTATGAGTTTAAAAATAAAAACAAAATTAAAATTAAATCAGGCTCTTCTTCTACTCTCTCAATTGACTCACCTAAGGACCAATCTGTCTCTTGCAATATATGCAATAGATTAAACCACACTACGACTGAGTGTTGGTTTCGAAAACAGAATCAATGTCAATACTGTAAAAGGTTTGGGCATAATTAGAAGAACTGTAAAAGCATCTCCAAACAGAATGCTGGTTTTACAGAGCGAGTAGCCTCTGTAGAACATCTGTTTTATGCAAATGAAACAGAAAATATATCCTCGATAAACACCTGGTTTCTGGACAGTGGCTGCTCAAACCACATGTCTGGAAATAAGAAAATATTTGTGGATTTGCTTCCAGTGGTAAATTCACAAGTCAAACTAGGCAATGGTGAATTAGTTCAGGCGCAAGCCAAGGGCAGAGTGGCAGTACCCACCTGCTCTGGAACAAAATTCATAAAGATGTACTTCTGGTTCCTGCCTTGGACCAGAATTTACTAAGTGTTGGCCAGTTAATCGAAAAGGATTATAAACTGTCATTTGAAAACAAAACGTGTGAAATTTTTGATCATGGCAGTAATCAACCTTCATGGACAGTAAAAATGTCAAGTGGAAGAAGTTTTCCACTGACATTTGCTGAGAAAACAGATAAGGCATTCTCTATGAATGTTCAATCTGTAGTTTCTCTATGGCACAAAAGGTTTGGGCATTTAAATTATTTAGACCTAAAAAACATTTTTCAAAATAATTTAGTAAGAGGAGTGCCTTCAAACCTAGTATTACCTACCACTGTCTGTGAAGATTGTTCACTGGGAAAACAAACCAGAAAGAGCTTTCCAAAGCACTATGCCTGGAAAGCTTCCAAACCCTTGGAACTACTGCATGCTGATATATGTGGTCCTATGTCAATAAAATAACTAGGAAACAATAATTACTTCTTACTGTTTATTGATGATTGCACAAGACATATCTGGGTATTCTTCCTGAAGCACATGTCTGAGGCACTTGAATGCTTCAAGAAGCTCCTATCTCTTGTCGAAAGACAATCTGGACTAAGTGTTAAGACACTTATAACAGATAGAGGAGGTGAGTTCCTCTCTCAAAAATTCACAAACTTCTGTGAATTCAAAGGAATAGCTAGGCAGCTTACCACTGCCTACTCACCACAACAAAATAGAGTTGTGGAGAGAAAAAATAGAACTGTAATGAAAATGACCAGATCACTTTTAAATGAGAAAGACTTACCAAAATCCTTTTGGGCATAGACAGTGAACACATCAATGTATCTGCTCAATAGGTGCCCTACCAAAGCACTGAAAAATCTGACTCCAGTGCAAGCCTGGACTGGAAGGAAACCCAATGTCAAACACTTAAAGGTATTCGGGAGTGTTTGTTACTCCCATATACCAAGTGCACAAAGAACCAAATTAGACTCCAATAGTCTAAAGTACATTTTAGTAGGTTACAGTCTACAATCCAAAGATTACATACTGTATTCACTAGAAACTAAGTCATTTCTGGTGAGTAGAGACATTTTAATTGATGAAAACAGTAAGTGGGTTGAAAATTTAATTGAAGCAAACTCTGAAACCAAAAATGGTTGCACAGAAGCTACTGCAACTAGGAATAAATTAATAAGCGCTCTAAGGTATAATTTCAGCTCTCCCTCTGAGTTTTCTTCTGATTCTTTTTCTGAAAATGATTCTGAATGCAAGTCTAAATCTATTTCTGAATAAAGTAATTATTCCTAACCTAATTCTGAATCTGTGACTGAACCAAATAAAATAACCCCTATAAAATATAAAGACTTGATGGATATTTACCAGAGATGTAATTACGCCTCAGTTGAGTCACTCAACTATGAAGAGGCGGTAAAACATCAATTTAGGTTCAAAGCGATGCAGACAGAAATCTCTGTCATTGAGAAAAATAATACTTGGACCTTAGTGGACTTACCCCAAAATAAACACAGTATAGGTGTTAAGTAGATTTATTGGATTAAGACTAAATCAAATTCAAATCAGCCTGTATACAAGGCTCGATTGGTAGCTAAATGTTACTCACAAAAACCTGGAATAGACTATCATGAAACCTTTGCTCCAGTAGCAATGTTAGAAACCATAAGGCTTTTAATAGCCTTAGCTGGACAGAAAGGTTGGAATTTATTCCAATTAGACATAAAGTCTGCCTTTCTAAATGGAAAACTTAAGGAAGAGATATATGTAGAACAACCCCTTGGGTTTGTAAAAAAGGGGAGTGAACACTGTGTTTATAAATTAAATAAGGCTTTGTCTGGGTTGAAACAAGCTCCTCGTGCTTGGTATCAACAAATCAACTCATACTTTCTGAATTAAGGATTCAGCAGAAGTAAGAGTGAGCCTACACTCTATATTAAAAGAGAACCATTCTGGAATTTTAATTGTTTCTTTATATGTAGATGATATTATTTTTACAAGCAATAAAACTGAATTAATAAATAACTTTAGGAGAGAAATAGAAACTAAATATGAGATGTCTGACCTAGGAAATCTAAAACAATTCTTAGGACTTGAAATAACTCAAGACACAAGTGGTGTGTCCATTTCTCAAATTACATATATTAAACAATTGTTAAAAAGTTTTGGAATGAGTGACTGCAAGCCTATATCTACCCCCTTGGAAGTAAATCAGAAATTACTTTCAGCTCAAGGTAAACCTGTAAATGAAAAGACATACAGAAGCTTAATTGGAAGCTTGCTGTATGCATCAGCAACCAGACTCGATATTGTATATTCTGTTCATCTGTTGTCACGGTTTATGCATTGTCCAAATCATATACACTTAACTTATGTTTGAAATATCACAAAATTAACCATACAGAAATTATTGGTTATTATGATAGTGATTGGGGAGGAAATCCAGAGGATTACAAAAGTACCTATTGTTATGTGTTTAATTTAGGAACTGCGACTGTTTCTTGGCAGTACAAGAAACAATCAACCATGGCCCTGTCCACTACTGAAGCTGAATATGTTTCAGCTTCAGCTGCAACCTCCCAAGCCTTATGGCTTAGAAAACTGTTGGGTGACTTAGATAAATTTCAAAAACATCCAACAAAAATTCTATGTGATAATCAATCGACTATATCTATTGCGAGTGATATAGTAATGTATAGTCGAACTAAACACATAGGTCTGAAATATCACTTCATTAAGGATGCAATTGAATCTAATGAAGTTAAATTAGTTTTTTGCAGGACTGAAGAACAAGTAGCCGATATATTTACGAAGTCCCTACCGAGAGAAAAGCTTGTCTTTTTGAGAGAAAAGCTTGTCTTTTTGAGAGAAAAGCTTGGTCAGATATCAACTACATCGAATGGGGGGGTCAGTTGACGGGCTGTTCGTTAAGTTGAGCATGCTTAGAGTGAAATTACCACTATGCCCTTAATGAGCAATTATCCATTTATTGCTGTAAAGTATTTATTTATTAATTCTTTTATTTCAATTATTGGAAGGGATATAAAAGCTGATTGTTTTCTTGACCTAGCTGCTGGCTGAACATTTTTTTCTCTAAGTGCTTTGATAATTGGTTTCCTGATGCGCGATTCTTTCTTCTCCTCTCTTCTCTTCTGCTCGTCTTCTTCTCTATTTTGTGTTTCTATTTCTTAAGAATTCCTTGTTTTAAACATGGAATAGTTGTTCTAAAACAACAGAACAGGTGTCGAATGTCCTTGAATCGAAAGTCAATCCCTTTGGAAATTGTTGAGCAGTGTCGCCTGCAAAGATGAACCCACCGTCGACATTATTGCACATGTGCCTAAATAGCGCAATCTGCCCCATGGTTAAATCCTGCACTCCATCAATGTACACAAAGTCAAACTTCACTGCATTGTATTGTTTATCTCTAAGACGATGATGAAGATCGATCACCAGATCAGCCAAATCATATTCAGCATTCATCTTCTTTTTCTTTTCATATAGCAGAAAAATTTCATACATATTATCCCTTTCCTGCTCATCTAAATTTGACACACGGCTACTGGATTTAAAATATACTCTTCCCTACTAAGCGATCCAGTATCAATATCCCAAGCATGCAATCCACCCTTTATGTGAGACATTATTTCAGCAAAAACTGTGGATGGATTGTTGACGGGCTGTTCGTTAAATTGAGCCGATTAGAGTGAAATTACCACTATGCCCTTAATGAGCAATTATCGAGTTATAACTGTAAAGTATTTCTTTAATTAATTCTTTTTATTTTTAATTATCGGATGGATATAAAAGCTGTGTGTTTTTCTTGACCTAGCTGCTGGCTGAACAATTTTTACTAAGTGTTTTTGATTTTTGGTTTCCTTCTGCGCGTTTCTCTCCTCTCGTTCTTCTCTTCTGCTCTTCTCCTTCTTCTCTGTTCTGTGCTTCTTTTCTTGAGAATTCCTTGTTTTAAACATGGAATAGTTGTTCTAAAACAACATTATGGTATCAGAGCCTCGATTCCTAACTAAGATCGAAATTATTTTTGAATAATATTCGAATCTAATTTCTCCAGTTTAGGCATTCTCTGAAAACCTAACTATTTCTCACAAATTTCTTAAGATCGAGCATAGATCTGACCAGATATACTAAGATCTAAAGGTTTTGTGATTTTTAAAACCTATTTTTTACAAAACCAAAACATTCTGTTCAAATTTTTTCAAGCTGTTCTTGAGATTATTATGTTTTCAAAAACTCAAAACTCATCAAACTCGGGTTCGATTCCTATTCCCTTGTTTGATGGTTAAAATTTTGACTATTAGCTTGTCAAAATGCGAACATTATTTATCTCCCAAGATATATGGAAAATTGTGGTTTCTGGATGTGTAGAAAGCCCTAATTTCTCTATTCTGGAAGGTAAGGAATTGTTGCAAGAGAAGGAATTACAGAAATTAAATGCTAAAGCATTACTTTTCATCCAACAGGGTGTAAGTAATGTGATATTTCCTCGATTACTTGGCTGTACTCAAGCCAAGGAGGCTTTGGACCTCCTAATCGAGGAATACCATGGATATAAGAAGGCTCGAGGAGCTCTTCTGCACTCCTTGAGAAAAGAATTCGAGAATCTGAGTATGATAAACTCAGATTCTCTTACTGAGTTTTCAACTCAGTTTCTTGATATAGTTAATCAACTTAAGATTCATGGAGAAAATGTCTCTGAGACTCGATTAGTTGAAAAACTACTAATCTGTATGCCTGATAAGTTTGAAGTCATTGTGGCAGTGATAGAGGAAACTAAAGATTTGTCAAAGCTCTCCATCCAGCAAGTTCTGAGTTCCTTAAAGTCTTATGAAAGTCGATTACTGAAGAGGGCAGAAAGCTCTGGAGAGACTGCGATGCAGTCAAGATGGGAAGAAAGCTCCAACAAGGATGAAGTGCAATACAGAGACATGAGGAGTAAGAAAAATACACAAAGGTATGAGTTTAAAAATAAAAACAAAAATAAAATTAAAACAGGCTCTACTTCTACTCTCTCAATTGACTCATCTAGGGAACAGTCTGTCTCTTGCAATATATGCAAGAGACTAAACCACACTGCGACAGAGTGTTGGTTTCGAAAACAGAACCAATGCCAAAACTGTAAGAGTTTTGGCACAGTTCTAAGAACTATAAGAGCATCTCTAAACAGAGTGCTGGTTTTACAGAACGAGTAGCTTCTATAGAACATCTATTTTATGCAAATGAAACAGAAAATACACATTCAATAAACACCTGGTTTCTGGACAGTGGCTATTAAAACCACATGTATGGAAATGAAGAAATATTTGTGGATTTACTTCTAGTAGTAAACTCACAAGTCAAACTAGGTAATGGTGAACTAGTTCAGGCGCAAGCCAAGGGCAGAGTGGCAGTACCCACCTGCTCTTGAACAAAATTCATAAAGGATATACTTCTGGTTCCTGCCTTGGACCAGAATTTACTAAGTATTGGCCAGTTAATTGAAAATGGTTAAAAACTGTCATTTGAAAATAAAACGTGTGAAATTTTTGATCAAGGCAGTAATCAACCCTCTTGGACAGTGAAAATGTCAAGTAGAAGAAGTTTTCCACTAACATTTGCTGAGAAAACAGATAAAGCATTCTCAATGAATGTCCAATATGTAGCTTCTTTATGGCACAGAAGGTTTGGGCATTTAAACTATTTAGACCTAAAAAACATTTTTCAAAATAACTTAGTAAATGGAGTGCCTTCAAACCTATCACTGCCTACCTCTGTCTGTGAAGAGTGCTCACTAGGAAAACAATCCAGAAAGAGCTTTCAAAAACACTCTGCCTGGAAAGCTTCCAAACCATTGGAACTACTGCATGCTAACATATGTGGTCCTATGTCAGTAAAATCTTTAGGCAGCAGTAGTTATTTCTTATTGTTTATAGATGATTGCACGAGATATATATGGGTATTCTTCTTGAAACACAAGTCTGAAGCACTTGAATGCTTCAAGAAACTCTTACCACTTGTCGAAAGACAATCTGGACTAAGTGTTAAGTCACTTAGTCCAGGCTTGCACTGGAGATAAGTTTTCCAGTGCTTTGGTTGAGCACCTATTGAGCAGGTACACTGATGTGTTCACTGCCTCTGCCCAAAAGGTTTTTGGTAAGTCTTTCTGATTTAAGAGTGATCTGTCCATTTCCATTATAGTTTTATTTTTCCTCTCCAGAACTCCATTCTGTTGTGGTGAGTAGGCAGTGGTAAGCTGCCTGGCTATTCCTTTGGATTCACAGAAGTTTGTGAAATTTTGAGAGAGGAACTCACCTTCTCTGTCTGTTCTAAGTGACTTAACACTTAGTCCAGATTGTCTTTCGACAAGTGGTAAGAGTTTCTTGAAGCATTCAAGTGCTTCAGACTTGTGCTTCAAGAAGAATACCCATATATATCTCGTGCAATCATCTATAAACAATAAGAAATAACTACTACTGCCTAAAGATTTTACTGACATAGGACCACATATGTCAGCATGCAGTAGTTCCAATGGTTTGGAAGCTTTCCAGGCAGAGTGTTTTGGAAAGCTCTTTCTGGATTGTTTTCCCAGTGAGCACTCTTCACAGACAGAGGTAGGCAGTGATAGGTTTGAAGGCACTCCATTTACTAAGTTATTTTGAAAAATATTTTTTAGGTCTAAATAGTTTAAATGCCCAAACCTTCTGTGCCATAAATAAGCTACAGATTGGACATTCATTGAGAATGCCTTATCTGTTTTCTCAGCAAATGTCAGTGGAAAACTTCCTCCACTTTATTTTCAAATGACACAGAAGTACATCTTAGTAAATTCTTACTAAGATTACTGCCTTGATAACTGCCTTGATCAAAAATTTGACACGTTTTATTTTCAAACGACAGTTTATAACCGTTTTCAATTAACTGGCCAACACTTAGTAAATTCTGGTCCAAGGCAGGAACCAGAAGTACATCCTTTATGAATTTTGTTCCATAGCAGGTGGGTACTGCCACTCTGCCCTTGGCTTGTACCTGAACTAGTTCACCATTGCCCAGTTTGACTTGTGAGTTTACTACTGGAAGTAAATCCACAAATATTTCTTCATTTCCAGACATGTGATTTGAGCAGCCACTGTCCAGAAACCAGGTGTTTATTGAATGTGTATTTTCTATTTCATTTGCATAAAACAGATGTTCTACAGAAGCTACTCGTTCTGTAAAACCAACACTCTGTTTAGAGATGCTCTTACAGTTCTTAGAACTGTGCTCAAACCTCTTACAGTTTTGGCATTGGTTCTGTTTTCGAAACCAACACTCTGTCGCAGTGTGGTTTAGTCTCTTGCATATATTGCAAGAGACAGACTGTTCCCGAGATGAGTCAATTGAGAGAGTAGAAGTAGAGCCTGTTTTAATTTTATTTTTGTTTTTATTTTTAAACTCATACCTTTGTGTATTTTTCTTATTCCTCATGTCTCTGTATTGCACTTCAGCCTTGTTGGAGCTTTCTTCCCATCTTGACTGCATCGCAGTCTCTCCAGAGCTTTCTGCCCTCTTTAGTAATCGACTTTCATAAGACTTTAAGGAACTCATAACTTACTGGATGGAGAGCTTTGACAAATCTTTGGTTTCCTCTATCACTGACACAATGACATGAAACTTATCAGGCATACAGATTAGTAGTTTTTCAACTAATCGAGTCTCAGAGACATTTTCTCCATGAATCTTAAGTTGATTAACTATATCAAGAAATTGAGTTGAAAACTCAGTAAGAGAATCTGAGTTTTTCATACTCAGATTCTCGAAATCTTTTCTCAAGGAGTGCAGAAGAGCTCCTCGAGCCTTCTTATATCCATGGTATTCCTCGATTAGGAGGTCCAAGCCTCCTTGGCTTGAGTACAGCCAAGTAATCGAGGAAATATCGCATTACTTACACCCTGTTGGATGAAAAGTAATGCCTTAGCATTTAATTTCCGTAATTCCTTCTCTTGCAACAATTCCTTACCTTCCAGAATAGCGAAATTAGGGGCTTTTACATATCCAGAAACCACAATTTCCCATATATCTTGGGAGATAAATAATATTCGCATTTTGACAAGCCAATAGTCAAAATTCTCACCATCAAACAATGGAATAGGAATCGAACCCGAGTTTGATGAGTTTTGAGTTTTTGAAAATATAATAATCTCAAGAACAGCTTGAAAAAATTTGAATAGAATGTTCGGGTTTTGTAAAAAATAGGTTTTAAAAACCACAAAACCTTTAGATCTTAGTAGATCTAGTCAAATCTATGCTTGATCTTAAGAAATTTGTGAGAAATAGTTAGGTTTTCAGAGAACGCCTAAACTGGAGAAATTAGATTTGAATATTATTCAAAATTAGTTTCGATCTTAGTTAGGAATCGAGGCTCTGATACCACAATGTTGTTTTAGAACAACTATTCCATGTTTAATACAAGGAATTCTCAAGAAGGAAGCAAGAACAGAGAAGAAGATGAAGAACAGAATAGAAGAAGGAGAGGAGAGAAATCGCGCAGAAGGAAACCAATATCAAAGCACTCGGTAAAAAAATTATTCAGCCAGCAGCTAGGTCAAGAAAAACAATCGGCTTTTATATCAATCCGATAATTAAAAACAAAAGAATTTATTAAAGAAATACTTTACAGTAATATGTGCACGTGTCTCATCCAGGCGTGCTTGTGGGGCCCTTACAAGCTGGTGGCACATACTTCTGGCTGCTTCCAGGACTTGCTAGCCCCTCTAAATGCTACACCATATTGGACAAGAATATGTGCACGTGTGTACTGTGGTCCGTCATTATGTGTGTGTGTTGCAGTAGTATTAGGGTTTAGGAGTTTAGTAATTTAAGTATTTAGGTATTTTGTGGTTTATAGGTTTTATTTAAATAATTAAATAACAAAATAATTATTTTTTTGATTTTTTCTAATTTTCAAGGTTATAACAATTGAAAATATTATAATTTTTAATTTTTTTTCAAATGTTAATACAATATTTAATTATAATAATCATAAAAATTAAAATTCATGTAAATTCAATATAAATAATTTTATTGATAGATATTATAATACTGATCATAAAATTGATTAATAAACTATTATTAATATGATAGATATTAATTAAAATATATTTGCTAAGCCCGAAATGATTCAAAATCATAGTAAAATATATTACTAAATAATAATTTTTTATTTTTAAATTTTTTATTCATTTTATAAGCTTATAAATTTTTTTGATGAAGATAAATTATTTAAATTATATAATGTCTCATTCATAATTTTATTTTGCAATTAATATTTCTATAAAAATAAACTAATAAATAATTAAAATGAATATTGA
This sequence comes from Sapria himalayana, assembly GCA_029783825.1. NCBI lineage: Eukaryota > Viridiplantae > Streptophyta > Magnoliopsida > Malpighiales > Rafflesiaceae > Sapria > Sapria himalayana. Next base: position 709,675 of record JAREIK010004938.1, read on the forward strand.
AATTATAACGAATACAAATAAAATGAATAATTAAAATTAATATTTTGCAATTAACATCCCGTCAACAGTTTTCCCAGTTCCTGATCTTCCAAGTATGAAGGAACTTTTATCGAAATGAATTATTTCCACTTCTTGGCTACTGAGATCGAATGGAAGTTCAAGCTTGGTGCCATTGTAGTTAGAGAGCATGTGCTTCACCATGCCGGATGATATCGAGTAGAATTTCATCAATAGCAAGTTGCCACTCACCTTACGGTGTTGTGGAAACTTTCTTTTAATATAAGCTTCTGCAGCACGCCTATTTCCTTCTTGATCATGGCTAAATTTCTTATGATGGAAGGCATCCACAGATTCCCATTTCATTGGAACCACCAAATCGCTGCATCCATTAAAGGAGATGAGTAAATAAATTTTCAACCTAGTATAAGAGATCCTAATCGCAACTTTGTGTGTTAGAAAATTTCAACCATGTATAAGGTTTGTATCAGCAAATGGTACTGCATGATATGTGACTTACCTTTCTGAAAGTGTAGCCTTGCAACGCCTGACAAATTCATCACCGTATGTTAGAAAAATAGAATCAAGACCCTTAACCAGTTCTGGAATTTTCATCAGTGGCAGCAAATCCCAGATCTTCAAGACTTGAATGGACCAGTCTTTTTGTTGATCTATATCAGTTGAGAAAATAACATAAAGTTCTTTAACCTTGAATTGGTAAATAACGTGTTTTGATTTCTCACATGTTATGCTAACATGCCTTCTCTTTGGCCTCCAGCCATTTGCAAGCTTCAATAACGAAAAAACAACTAGCTTCTTTATTCTAATTGACTTGATCTGATCAAATGATTTCATGAAGTTATCAGAGAACTGAACCTGGACACATTCAGAAAAAAAAAAAAGATAAAAAAAACAGAAGATTCAAGTACTTATGCCTTATCCATGAAAATGAAGTAGATTATGAGATAACATGATGCCTTCACCTTCCATCTAACATTCTTGAAAATGGATCTGTCAGGATCAAGCACCTGCTCCAGCTGATCAAGCTCTTTCTTGACTCGAACAACAAAATTTGACATACTTTATTTTCCTCAATATTATAGAAACAGTTTCGATCCTTTGCATCGCTTATAATTTTTTTCCATACATTATCAGTTTCTGACAACGTTCTTTCATTTACAAGAATCCATAGACAGTACCTGCAATGACACCACAAAGAGGTGCAATCTGAACGATGGAGGAGAGTTATAATGAGAAACAATGTTATAATACCTGGCAATCGTCATTGCTACATTGTTTGTTTGATAATTGGGAAGCAATCCCAGCAAGTCATTAGAGTTTGATCCAACAGTGGATAATATTATAATGTCAAATTCTTTTCCCTGCAACTTTTCAAATAACATCACCTTCACTGTAAATCCATCAACACTTTTGTAGTTGTACTTCTCTCCAAGTTGTTCTTGTATTTCAACAACTTGAGCTGTATATGGAGATGCCACAGCAATACAAAGCTGCTCTCTCAACCCCTTCCATGCTACGTAAAAAATCCAAGAAGTAATAAAAGAAGCATTTGATGCATAATACAGTATAAAAAAAGAATCGTGATTGTACAATTGTTATTTTGGTTCAAATTTTTGGTTCATATGTATTCTGACACTGAAAAAATATTCGTGCTCTTCAATTAAGGAAGAAAAACAATCAGACAACACATAGAACGAATTTCGAAATGAATAAAGAAGATGCACATTCATAAAGACGGAAAAAACAAAACCACCGCTGTTACCTACCAAGGTACAGATTTTGCAAAATTCTAGCCACAACAGCAACTTCAACCATGTTTTTCTTGCTCCCAAGATCACTGTCTGTCTCATCTTTTCCACAGGATATGTTTAACATAGAGTAGGGACCAAAGAGTGGGCCCGGATGATAGTAGAAATCTATGTTATTAACACCATGAGTCACGCTAATGTTGAGCTCGGAGACTAGCAACGACTTGTTCCAACATTCCCCACCTTCCATATTTTTCTCTAGCATTGGTAAGCAACGCGATCAGTGTTTCAGCTGAGCAGCATTGGCTTCTTCAAAATGAAGAAGAAAAAACTCATGCAATGCATGGTGAAAATTGCTTCGATGGGCACAGGGCACATCTTCTCTCACCATCGAATTGGCCAATGAAAATATGACCGGGAAAAGCACTACAAAAAGGTAGGATCAGTATGGGCATCCATAGCATAATCAGCATGTTTCTTCAACTAATATTCCAAAGCTATTGAGAAGCGGAACAGGCACTTCGTTGGGGTTCCAGTTCCAAGACTTAATATTTATTATAAAGGATTCACCGACAAGACGTGGAAGATAAAGCAAAGAAGTACGTGGGCTCATTTAGGATGAAAACTTTTTTAACTATCATTTAAGTAATAACATTTGCTGTACTCAGCAAAATTGATTGCATCTTATATGTGTATATACTTATGTATATATTATATGCATATATATTAGATACACTTATCAATTGATAAATTTATTCCTTTTTTGGTGGCAAAATACTCTCCAATAAAAACTAAACATCAATTAAATTTATTATGTTACAACTATTAGTATTGTTATAAATAGGAACAATAAATAATTATTATGTAATATATATTATATTCTTCTAGAGATGGCAAGTGGCCCAGGCATCCCGCACATTGTTGTATTGTAACAATAAATACATACTTCAACAAGGATTACATAGAGGTAGACTTGATGAATAAGAGAAGAAATATAGAAAAAGAATAGGCAATCACAAGAGCAGCCGCAAGAGAGAGAAAACAAATCAAAAAAACTTCATAAAAAATACGTCCAGATACATGAAAAATAAAAAATTAAGCTTATATACAGAGCTCAATAATTAATAAAAAGTAAAGCCGTAATTAAAACTTTACAGCAAATCAGACGTGGTTTTTATTAAATGTCAGTAAGGACATATTAGTAATTTTGCCAGAAATCCAAACCAACCGAATCAAAACCCAATCAACAATATCTCCTATTTGATATAGTTAGTGTAAGTCCAAGATTTTTTCGAAAATAGACAAGCTTCTCTCTAGGTAAACGCTTGGTGAAAATATCAGCCACTTCTTCTATTCTATAAAACATCAAATTAATTTCATCAGTCTCGATGACATCTTTAATAAAGTAATATTTGAGACCTGTGTGTTTTGTTCAACTATGCATAACTACATCTCTTGCAATGGATAAAGTTGATTAGTTATCACAAATTATAATAGTTGGATAGTTTAATGGTTCATCCAAAAATTGGTCAGCAGCTTTCTCATCCATAATGTTCGAGATGTTGCTTATGAAGCTGAAATATATTCATCTTCAGTGGTAGACAATGCAACTATGAATTGTTTCTTGGACTACCAAGAAGAATTCAGTTCCTAAATTAGATACATATCTAGAGGTACTTTTGAAATCCTCTAGACATCCACCCCAATCACCATCACAGTATCGAGATATTTCAGTATTGTTAGTCCTAGTGTATTTCAGACCTAAGTCTATAGTTCCTTTAAGATATCTTAATAATCTTTTGGTAGCACTAAAGTGTAAGTGATTAGGTCCATGCATGAACCATGACAGTAAGTGAACAGAATATACAATGTCAGGTCTTATCGTAGATACATATAGCAAACTTTCAATTAAACTTATGTATACTATTCCATCCATTATTCTGCCTTAGGCATAAATTAATTTTTGGTTCAAGACCAGAGGGGTAGAAACAGGTTTACATTCACTCATTCCATGATTTTTTAATACAGATTATATATATGAAGTTTGAGAGATGGACATTCATTCCACTTGTGTCTTGAAAAATCTCAAGTCCTAAGAAATGTTTTAAGTTACCCAGATTTGACATTTCATACTTGGTTTCTATTTCTCTTTTAATTTCATCTATTAATTATGATTTATTACTAATAAAAATTATATCGTCTACATATATTGACACAATTAAAATTCCAAAATTTTTGTCATTTTTAATGTAAAGTGTAGGCTCACTCTTACTACATTCAAATCCTTGATTCAACAAGTAGAAGTTTATTTGTTGATTCCAAGCACGAGGAACTTGTTTCAACCCATATAGAGCCTTGTTTTATTTATAAACACAATGCTCACTCCCTTGTTTTACGAACCCAATGGATTGTTCTACATAAATCTCATCCTTGAGCTTTCCATTCAAGAAGATAGACTTGATATCCAATTGGAACAGTTTCCAAACCTTTTGTCTAGCTAAGACTATTAGAAACCTTACTATTTCTAACCTTGCTACTGGAGCAAAAGTTGCAAGATAGTCAATTCCAGTCTTTTGGGAGTAACCCTTGGCCACTAATCGAGCCTTATACATAGGCTGATTGGAGTTTGGTCGACATTTAATCTTAAATAACTATTTAACCCCTATGCTATGTTTATTTGGGGGTAGGTCTACTAAAGTCCAAGTTTGATTTTTTTTCAATGATAACATTTCTGTCTTCATTGCATTTATCAAAGATTAATATTTTACAGCCTCTTCATAGTTGAGAGGCTCAACTAAGGTATAATTACATCTCTGGTATATGTCAGTCAAGGATTTATTTTTTATGGGTATAGTTTTATCTTGCATTTCTTCTATTTCAGACTCTGACTTAGAAGAGGAACAGAAACCATACCTTTGATTACATTCCTGTTTGTTGCTTGTTGTAACATCAATACTATAGCCTTCTAGGGTTTTATTTTCAACTTCAGTTTCATTGAAGTTTTCATCGCACTTGTTGTTTTCATCAACAGTTATATCTCTACTCACCGTGAATGATTTTGTTTCTGGTGAGTACAGTCTGTAACCCTTGGATTGCAGACTGTAACTAACTAGAGCACATTTTAGACTCTTGGAGTCTAACTTAGTTCTACAAGCATTTGGTATGTGAGAGTAGCAAATACTTCCGAATACATTGAGGTATTTAAAACTTGGTTTTCTTTCACTCCAAGCCTGAAGTGGAGTGAGATTATTCAGTGCTTTTGTAGGGCATCTATTGAGCAGATACACTACAGTGTTCACTGCATCTACCCAATAGACTTTATATAGGTTTTTCTAATTCATAATACTTCTATTCATTTTCATTATTGTTCTGTTCTTTATCTCCACAATACCATTCTATCGAGGTGAGTAAGAGCTAGTCAGATGTCTATGTATTTATTTTAATTCATAGAAATTAATGAATTTCTGTGAAAGGCTATATGTCACATGTCCTACTAGGCATTAGTTATTCACCCATGTTTCCCTAGATGAAAGAAATATTATTGATCAATCTCAATTATAAAGCTTGTAGAATTATGTGAGAGTTTTGATTGAGATTTTAGTTGGAGTTTATTTGAAACCTTGTTATGCATTTGACCATATGAGCTATTTTGTGTAAATAACTTTAATTTTACAAGTGAATGTGTTTACTTGATGTTTATACATATTCATGATATTTTCTAAAATTCAATCTATTTTAAATAGTTGAATGTGAGTGATATTGATAGGTTTTTCTTTTTTTTTTTAACTCACATCCACTAATATTTTGAGGTTGTGAGTACTTTAGAATGAAACTAACATAAAAAATAGTAAGAGAAAAAAATATTGTCGACTTGTTTGTTTGTTACTATAGACATGCGGTCGATAGGGATGGCATCGGATCGGATTAGGATCGGATTTTTCAAAATCCATATCCGATCCTAAATAAAAATAATATATCCATATCCATATACTACGGATAAAAAAAATTTAAATCCATATCCTATCCATCGGATTTCAGATATTCTCCACGGATATCGAATTTATCCATGCGATATTAAGACGTATTTTGCTAACCTATGACACCAGTTATAATTTCATGATTTATAAATTTAGGAATATAAACCAAAGTCTATTGTTAATAAAACATCACAAATCAAAATATTTGTATCAAGTGACAAATTCAAAATGTTTAACATCTTAAACAAAGTTTCAGCAAGGTTTGATAGACTTCATCTTCATAAAGGTTGATAAAAATGTTGTCATCGATCATGTGTAATCTCGAATCCTATAATTATAAAAAAAAACTTAATATTTGAATACTTAAATTGTAATATGAATTAAAATTTATTAGTTATAAAATTTAATACCTTCATCATGCACGTGAATATCTTCTTCATAAATTGATGCATAACTATCTGAAATGAACAAGTCATCTCCACCTAGAAAAAAAAATATAAAAAGAAAAATAATATTAAAATTTTACAAATATTATGAAATTATAGGTAAATAAAAAATAAATGATCAATGAAATAAATTTACCATCATGTTTTGTCACTTCGCTCCACAACCAACTTTGAGCACACATCAATGCTTCTATCATCTTCGGATTAAGTCAATTACGATGAGGGCTAACTAATCTCCCACTAAAAATTCTCATTATATATGGACTATATTTTATATATATATATATATATATGTCTGTGTCTCTGTGTGTGTGTGTGTGTATTATATCTGCTAGAACAGATCGGATATAATTGGATCAGATCGGATATCCGCACGTTCGGGTCAGATCGGATACGGGTTTTGGATCGGATATGCCTAAATCCATATCCAATCCATATCCATTCAAAAAAATCAGATTTTATCCATATCCATTATCCAGTCAACGGATTTTTCTACTGTTTGACCGGATCGGATCGGGTCAGAAATCCACGGATACGGACACATTTTCCATCTCTAGTGGTCGACCACGAGCAGTACTATTTATATTATGTATTTTTCTTGATTTTTCAATATAAAACTATTTATTTTAGATCCATATTTTTAATGAACATATTTCACATTATTTTTACATGTACTTTAGGTAATTACTAAATTTATAAAACCCACCATTAAAAATGCAAAAAAAAAAAAAAAAAAAAAACTAAAGAGTGAGAGTGCCCAAGTGTCATGACATGTTTATCAAATTGTTTTTATTTTTCTCATATTAAGTTTTATAATCAATATTTTAGTTAAAACAAACTTATTTATGATATGATGGAATGTTAGTTCAAGTATAAACTAAATTATTGATAAGTATTGTATGTGGAATAAAAATATAAATTAAGAAAATAATAGATATGAAATAAGTAGTGAATAAATATTTATTTATAATACTTTATAATAATTAAAAATCATTGTGAAAAGATATGCTAATAAGAAATCATAGACACTTAAAATTTGACTAATTTCTATAAGGGTTGTATTTTTTTAATAATTAATAAAATTTACCAACTTATTTATCTTTTGAAGATTATATATATTTTTTTCAATATTTTAGTTAAAATAAATAAAATACACCAATATTTTGTCATAACAATTCAATCATGTTCTAATTTGAAGATAAATATTAAATTAATGTGAAAGAAAATGAATTATCAAAAAATATTACATATGATTTTAACTTTTAAAATGTAATTAAATACTTATAATAATTCAAAATTATGTTAAAAATAGTACTAATAAGAATTTTTTTTGTCTTTAAAATTTTAGTTCATTTCAGTAATATTGTAGCATTCAGATAATAATTTTTTTTTTCCAAATAATATATCTCTCAAATTAAGTTACGCTCTCAATATATTAGTAAAAAAATATTTTTGAATATTATAATTTATTAGTTTAAATAGACAATAATTTGTTGATTGATATTGTGTTTATTAAAAAATAATTAATAAAATATTAGATATGAATTAAATAAATTATGAAAATATGATTAGAGTACATATAATAATTTAAAATCTATGTGAACAAACTTAATTCTATGTAATCTTGGTATTTTGAATTTTAGCATATTTTTTTTTAAGGTTATCTTTGGATAAATACTAATTTTTGTCAAATTACTTTTATCTATGTCAAACTAAATTTTATACACAAATTGTTAGTTAAAATAAATAAATAATTTTGTTATTTATTAATTCAAGTATAGGTAATTTTGTTAATACATATTGTATTCATTGAATAAATAAATAAATAAAATATGAGATATGAGATAATTATTAGTAAACATTTAATTAGAGAAATTACTTGAAACAAAATTTTAAGTGAAACATTTACTAAAAAGAAATTTTGATCTTTTAAATTTTGGATGATTAATTTAACATTATGATCTCACCTTTAGATAATGAGTAATTTTTATAAAAATTTTTTATCTTTCTCAAATTATATTTTGTACACATCATTTTTTTGTTAAAATAAACTTATGAATATTATGTTGTATTAGTTTAGTGTACTGACTTATTCATTGATATTATATTTATAACATAAAATAAATTAATAAAATATTAGGTATGATTTAAATAATGATTTAAAATATAATTAGAATATTTTTAACTATTCAAAAACTAGATGAAAAAGCTTACAAATAAAAAAAAATTAACTCTTTTGATTTTTTTTTTTCATTTCTTTAATTTATATACAAATTATATTCTCAAACTATGATTTAAACTCAATATTTAATAAAAATAAACAAGGATATTAGGTTTTGTTCATTTATATACAAACTAATTTGTTGATAAATATTATATTAAGGACAAATAATAAATTTATAAAATAATATATTCATTTTAAATAATTATTAAAAATATAATGAGAATACTTATAATTTATTCAATTCTATATGAAAAATCTAACTAATATTAAATTTTAGTTTTTAAAATTTGTCTTGTTTCTTTAAAGTTGTAATTTTTGGATAATGAATAACCTTTATTAGATTATATTAAATTCTCTCAAATTATGTTATGTACTTAATAATTTATTTAAAATAAATTTATGAATAATATACTATTTTTTAAGTATATTTTAGTTTGTTGATATATAATATATGCATGACAAAAAAAATTAATAAAATATTAGATATGAGATATATATTTATTAAAAATAAAAATAGAATATTTAAAATATTTCAAAATATAATTGAAACAAATTGCTAGTAAGTTTGTAATGATATTAATAGAATTATGGTTTGAAATAAAAAGATATTAAAAATATAATAATAAAACTTATAATGATTTAAAATATAGATGAATTAATTTACTAACAAGGAATTTTTAATATTAAAATTTCTTTTAGATTATAACTTTTAATTTGGACAATGAATAAATGCTAATAAATTATTTTTATCCCAAATAAAGTTTAATACACAATGTTTTTAAAATAAAGTTATGATTAATAAGTTATGTTATTTAATTACAATCTAAAATATTGATTGATATTGTATGCATGAGAAAAATTAATTTGTTCTATCTCTAAAATTTTGTATATTTTACAAAAAAAAATTAATTTATAAAATTTAAGACAGGATGTAAATAATTATTATAATTATAATTAATAAAATTAATTTATAAAATTAATTCATAAAATTAATTCATAAAATTAATTCATAAAATTAATTTAATCTCACTCTAACACACAATCTCTCTAATTCTCATTCTCTCTATTATCCTATTGATATGTCTCTCTTTCTCTCTCTATAATTCTCTTTCCCTCTTTTTTCATTTGCTTGTATCTCACATCTTCTATTTGTATATTTATATATCCCACCCTCTTTCTCCCTCTCCCACTCCTTCAATGCTCTCCTTCCCTCTCTCTCTTCCCTATATATATAACTCACTCCCACTCTATTCTTTCTCTCTCTCTCTATATTTGTTTCTATTTCACTCTCTTACCTTTCTCACTTTCCCTCTCTCACCCACTCTCGCTCACAATCTCTTACCTCACTCCTGCTCTTTGTTTTTATTTCTCTCTCTATAACAATTAGTCTCTCTTACTTTATTTCCCTCTTTCTAGCTCACTCCCAACCTCTCACCATTCTTTCTATCTCTCTCTACCTCTCTCTCTCTCGTTCTCTTCCTCTCCCTCACTCTCAATCCCACTTTCCCTCCCATTCCATTATCTATCGCCATATATTTTATTTGTTCTCTGTCTTTATCTCGCCACTCTTACTCAATGTAAGTTTTTCTCACCCTCCCTCCTTAAATACTCTCTCTCTCTCTCTCTCTCTCTCTATCAAACCACTCTTTTACTCATTGCCATCTCTTTCTCACCCTCTATCCTTCACTACTCTTTTTTCTCTCACTCACTTTTTTCATTCATGCTTCCTTATATCTCTCTAGCATGTCTCTTTCTCTCCCTTATTTAATCCCTACCTTTATCCTCCCCATCTCTCTCCTATTCACATTTCTATCTTTCTCTATATCTCATTTCACTCCAATTGTCTCACTCTTTTCCCCTCTCACTCCTATGTATCTCTATATCTAATTTCATATCAACTCTCTCTCTTTTCCCTCTCACTTGCTATCTTCTCTTTATCACACACTCTCTAAAGCTCTCCCCCTTATATCCCTCTCTTTCTATTTCTCTTTATAATTACTTCTTTATATCTCTACTGGTATATTTCTATCTTTATATCTCTTCCTCCTTTCTCTCTCGAAAACTCTTTTTATGTATCTACGTTTAATGCCTTCTCTGTATCCCTATGTCTATTTCTTTCGTTGCCTATATATATATATATCACTCTATCTCTATTTTTTTTCCATGCTTTGATAATTGATGCAATAATCATGTTTGAGTAATCTTTTTTATCTAGCTTTTCATTTTTTCACTAGTATGATTGTAATGATGTAGCAACCATTATTCTAGTTTTTTGATAGAAGGGCATTAGTAAATTTCTTTTGAAATATAAAATATCATCTATCTTTTGATGAAATTTTATTCATTGAAACTAGAGTAGTAATCCCAAATTTATCATTTCAAATGTTTTCATATGCCTTCTTTGAATTCTCAACCAGTTCTTCATTGCTCGATGTATGAGTAAGACCATCCACTTAAAAAGAAACCATAAGGATATCCCAAATTTTATTGCTCGATCTATGAACATACTTAAAATATGTATAATTGCAAGCTTTATATATATAGACTAAGGATGTTATTTCTATATAAATTTCTTCATGTTGAGGTGCTTTATTTGTGTTTACTTAAGTTGGATGAGCATATAAAGAATTTGATGATCACATCACTTTGGACAATAATTATTTTAGAACCTACTTGAATTTTTTTCATCATTCATGTTGCAGGTAGATATTTTATCAAATTCTGTTTCTTAACAAATAATTATTTTTTTCTCTTCAATTAAGAAAATCTTATAGACTTTTGGATGTGAACCATTTTCCACCAAAATAACTAAGAACTAGTAAGACATTATGAATTCATCTTGTGCCATTCTTTGTATCAATAAATTATTTTGTTTTTTCATGGTTGTCTCCAGTCTCCAATAGCACATTATTTCTCAATTATATTTGTGCTAAATTAAATATATTAATTTTGTTTACAAGTTAAATAGTTATTGCAATAGCGATCAACATGTTATTTGCTCAAATCATTACTAGAAGTGGCTTTAGCAGTATAAAATATGGGTTGATATCACATAAAAATTTATTCGATTGTTTTATTTTCTAGGATATTTATAATTCATATAACTTTTTCTTCTAAATTCTTTTCTAGGATTTTCAAGCTTAACATTTACTTTTTCTGAAAATTCTCATTTTTAAAATTGGTTCTTCGGCTTAATTTTCTTCTCAATTTTCATAGGCCTATAATGAAAAACTTAATTTAGTCTATAATAAATTTATTATATCTTAATTTTCTATTATCTACTTGTATTTATTCATGATTAAAAATAAAATTTACTATCCAAATTTTTCATCTAAAATATTTTATCCATAGGTTCTTAAATTTTTGACACAATTTGCATTTTCCAATGCTCTTCCAAGAGAGAATTTTTTATCCTTCAGTTTGTGATCAAGTACTATTATTGCATTAACTTTATCTATATCTAATAAGAGCATCTCCAAGAGGCTCAAAAAATCCCTTCCCTTAACTATTTAAGATAATTGTTTCATTAAAATTCACTCCAAAAGACTAGCTATTTGACTAGCTATTAACCATAGCCCTTATTTGTCTATAGAAAATAGATAATCAAATGAGGTCTATGAGAAATAGCTAGCCAAATAGCTATTATTTTGAAGTGAATTTTTAAGAAAAATTATCTAAAATAACTAAAGGGAGGGGTTTATTGAGCCTTTTGGAGATGTTATTAGTTAAAATTAGTAGAAATGAATATCTAAAATAGATAGTGTTATTAGAGCATCTCCAAGAGATTCGCTAAATGCTTTCATTTTAGTATTTTAGCGAGATTTTCCCCAAAAACTAACTCCAACAGGCTCGCTAATTGCCTAGCTATTTTATATTTCGTTTGATTGACTCGCTAGATGTAGCGATCCATCCTTCCTTGCCAGACACCATCACAATTCGCATGGAAAGAAGAGTACCTCTCAATTTCAAGTAATTTTTTCTTCTAGAGTTTTTTGTTCTTGTTTAGCTGTTTCGAGGGTTTGGATTATTTGGTTTTTAGCATTGTTTCAGTACAAATCAAGCTATTTCGGAAATATATTTATCATTTTGGCATTGTTTTGGTACAAAACAAATTGTTTTTGAATTTTTTTTTTGTTTTGGCGTTGTTTTGATCGTCATTAATCATCATCAATAGTTATTTTTGGTTTCGATTGCCATCATAATTTGGATAACGCCATCAAAGATTTCATTGCGAGTACTCTTTTCCTTCAGCGATATATTAGTTTTCATTAAACGAAACTTGATTTCGTTGCACGAAAAAAAGTTTTCTTGCAACAGAAACATGTATTCGTTGCATGCTATATGATTTTTCATGCAACAAAAACTAGTTTTCGTGCACATAAACTTGATTCGTTGCACGAAAACAAGATTTCATGCAACAGATTTTGATATCCTTAAATTTTAAAATTTTTAAACAGTTTTTTTAAATCTTTTATTAAAGCTCATATTTCGTGGAACGAAATATGAGTTTTCAATTTAGCTCAAATATTTATGCATTTCTTAAAGTTTAAATAATGGATTTAACCTAAAATTTTAAAAAGTATATATCAGGAGTGTGTGTGTGTGCGTTGTGTTAGTGTTTTTTGTGTGTTTGTGTGTGTGCTTGTGTGTGTAGTTGTGTGTGTGTCTGTGTGCTTGTGTGTGAGTGTATGTGTTGCTTATATAATACTTAGCAAATCCAATGAATCATAGTTTAATCATATGAGCGTTGTTTCGTTACACAAAATCAAAGTTAGTAATAAGTTTAGGCATTGTTTGAGAAGTTTATGTAAATATGTTTAGATTTTGAGATGTCATATCTATCATGAATTAGATTAATATTTGAAAAGCACGAACTGGCCATCTCATGGATCCATTCCAACATGGTGCATACTTAACCAATCTATTGAATGATGGAATACATTTAGAGGAAGAAGTTATATGTCAATCTTCTCCAATATCTTTTCAAGTAGAATCCACCACCAAAAAAACAAAGAGGTGTCAATTTTACTTCAGATGAAGACCTTATAATTATCTTGACGTGGCTTAATATTAGTTTGGATGCTGTGCAAAGAAATGAGAAAATGTCTATGACATATTGGCAAGGAGTTTATGAGTTATTCCACCAATACAAGCCTAAGGGATGTCTAATTCATAGTCAAAATTCTTTGATGAATCATTGGTCGATAATTCAGCTAGCCACCAACAAAATTTACGGGTGCTTTATACAGATAGAAAAACTGAATCAAAGTGGGTTAATAGAGAAAGACAAGGTTCGTGATAAAATTATATTAGAAAATTGTTTTCTTTTTATTTGACATGATACTGATTTTTTTTTTCAAATCTTTTAGATTTGTGATGTCAAAAACATGTACAAGGAACTCTATAAATCTTCTTTTCCATTTGAACATTATTAGAATGAATTAAGGTATCAACCAGAATGAATGGAGGAATCTCAAGCAAATAAGAAAAAAATTGAACATAATGATACTCCTCGTAGCTCCTTGCCTTCTACATCAATCTCGGTAAATTGTGGAGATGAAGCTGGGTCATATGGATCCTTAGACAGACCACCGGGTAGGAAAGCTGAGAAATCGTGACTCCAAAAAAATAAGAGTAATGAAGCTGGAGATGATGCCAAAAAACTTGAACTTGTTAATCTTTTAATTAGTTGTGATACAAGAAGAGAAAAAAGTAGCGAATGAGAATAAATTCGTAATGATGGAAAAATCTTATCTTCAAGATCAACATCTACTACAAGAGGAGCAATGTCTACAACAAGAGGAGCAACATCTACAACAAGAGGAGCAACGTCTACAACAAGTGGAGCAATGTCTATAACAAGAGGAGCAACATCTACACAAGAGGAGTAACATCTACAACAAGTGGAGCAATGTCTATAACAAGAGGAGCAACATATACAACAAGAGGAGCAATATCTACAACAAGAGGAGCAATATCTACAACAAGAGGAGCAACGTCTACAACAAGAGGAGCAACATATACATCAAGAAAAAGATAAAATAAAATTTGAGCAAATGAAAGAGGAAGATAGTATAATGTCAATAGATACGAGTTGCATGCCAAAGTTGCAAGCTTAATATTATAAATACCGTCAAATGGAAATTTTGGGAAAGAAGTAATTTTTTCATTATAGACAAATTTATAAATGTAAGCTGAATTTTAATAATGGTACAAGTACTATAAAAATATTTTCTCAAGTAGTGCCTAATAATTCTAAGCATATTCCATTAATGTTCGACTATGTCTTATTACAGTTTGGAATAAATTTCTGTCTCTAATATAATGTTGAGTATTAATAAATTTAAGTAGTGGTGATCTCTGTTCATGTATGACCATGACATTGGGATGCTCATCCATTGTATCATAAGTAAAGTCTAACTCATTAGTATTCCATTCATCTTCAATAATCATGTTATGTAATATTATGTATGCCTTCATAATATCTTTAAGTACTTCAAGTTTCCAAAAATATGCTGGTCCACACACAATAAAAAATCATGGTTGGAGCACACCAAATGCTCGCTCAACATCCTTTCTTGTTTTATAAAATATATTTGCTAATTGCCTTTTGGACATGGAATTATTTTGACAAATATTACCCATTTTTGATATATACCATCAGTAAGGTAATACCTCATTGTATAATCATTTTCATTGACTGAGAAATTGGCTGAAGGAGCATGACCTTTTGAAAGGAGAGCAAAAATAGAAGAATATTCTAGTACGTTGATATCATTATGAGATTTAGGTAACTCAAAAAAGGCATGCCAAATCCATAGATCATATGAAATGATTGGTTCCAAAATTATTATTGATTCATTGATGTGACCAGGATACATACCTTTCTATGCTGTTGGACAATTCTTTAATTTTTAATTCATACAATCAATGTTACCCAACATCTCATGAAATTCACGATTGATACCCATTGATAATAATCTAGCGATACCATCATTGTTTGGTGACCTGAGATATTCATTAGAAAAAATTATTACTATCGCTCTCACAAATCTTTTTAAACTTTCTATTATAGTACTTTTGCCGATCCTCACATAATTACCAATAGCAACTGCTGCAATTCCATAAACAAGCATCATTATGGCGTCTGTCCTCTTTTGAAGAGAAAACAAGCTAATAATTCCAGCAGCATTATTTTTTTTGAACAAAATATTGGTCATAATTTTCTACCATCAATAGAATACGAAGATAAAAAGTTCGACTTATTGAAACCTTCTTCGCAAAAAGTTTGAAGGATAGATATGTGGTTCAGCAAAATAATCACGAAATCCCTTGAGTTTGATTGCGAAAAAAATAATTGAATGACAATTAATAGAACTACGATGTACAAGTACACTAGAGCTTTCCTCACTATTGAATTCATAAATTTCAATAGCACAAATTGTGATAATCTCCAATTCATCATTTGAGTTTGAATCATTAAGAATCATGTTCATAAGATGATGCGGAGTCATAATATTAACACAATACATAATGTAATGCTAATATACATATTGATGATGTATGAGAATAAGAGATGAAAGATATTATTTATATATATAAACAAAAATATATCAGTAGTAAATATATAATAATTTAAAATATAACCGTTATAAATATGACAATTGTAAAAATTAGTTTTTAAAATTTCAAATTTTAAAATTTTGAATTTAATCAATATGGTGATGATGTGACATTACATATATTATTTTAAAAATTATTTGTTAAGGTTAGTTATAGTTAGTTGAAGTGGATAGCTAAATTAGATAACATTGTTGAAGTTAAATTAAAAAATTGAGTAGCTAAAATAGATAATACGATATTATAATATTTATTAATTAGTTATTTTAGATAAATTTGTTGGAAATGATCTAAAAAATAATTGATAAAATATGTACAACCATTACATCACTCATGCTGTAACAAATCATATAGTTGCATGTACATTTGTTTCTAGAAATATAAACACCTGAATTAGTCACCCTGTGCAACTCGTTCTTTTGATTTGATTGTTAAGGATATTTAATAGGTTGGATCATGTACCTAAACTTTCAGGAGTGGATCAAATTTGACGATATTTACGTATAAATTATGTTCCTTAAGTTTGTTGAGAAAAAGAAAAGGGTTGCGAGATTTTATGATAATAATGTTCTTCGTAACAAGATTATAGTTCAAATTCTATTAACCATATCAGTATTGCTCGAACAATACTCTAATCAACTTCTGTCTTCCCCTGTAGGCTTGAAGATCTACTAAGATGGCACCTGGGATATTACAGCGAGAGCAACGTTTTCTGGAGCACGCCACTACAAGATTATTACCCATACTGCTGAAGGCTTCACTGAGAACAAGCACATTTCTTCTCAAATTTGCTGGTCTAAGATCGCGAATGATATTGCAGAATTGTTGTAGTGGTTTGGAAGCAGTGTCTACTACGTCCAGCAAATCCATGAGTAAATCGTAGTAGTTCCCAGAGTTGAGAAAGAGTAAACATAGGACAACGAACAGTCTCTGCACGAGAAGTGGATGAGCCTCCAAACTGAGATTAAAAGTTTCCATCCATGTAATAACATCATGAGAATTGAGGAGAAGTTCGGCGATAATATCTGCGATAAAACTGAGGGGGTGACTTAACTGTTCTTTCTGATCAGCTTTCAAATTGAGCATGGAATTCGGATTCCATTCGCAGTTGAGAAGCCATTCAAGAAAACAAGCTCTTTCTGAAAAAAAGCATCTGTTTAAGTAAAAAATGTTCGTAGCAAGGCGCTCAACGAGGAAGATGAAGCACTGCGGTGACATATAGCTCGTCATGCCTATACAATCTGCATAGTAAGTCAGTTGCAGAGCTCTGTGGAAACTCGTAACCACAGAAACATCTACGAAATTGAATCCCGTCTTCTCAAAACATTCAATAAATGAACTCCAAAATGGAATTCCGTGAAATCTCTGGCGCACTTTCCAATACGTTTCCCAAGAAATTCTCAGCGAGCACCACAGAATTAACGTCACCACTTTTCCAATCTCTCCATAAGACAGGTCGCCATGTACGCGCACAGTTTTACAAATCACATCTTCAACTATGTTCTTAAATTCCTTCGTATCCCTCAGCTCGTTCATCTTCAACGAGATTATCTTGTTCCACACCTGATCAAGGATGTTCCCCAGCAACTCATCCATGGATGATATATCTAAGCATCCATCAAGAAGTTTCTTGTCATCAAGTTTATTGTCATCTTTAACAAAGTTTCTTGTCACTTGCAGAGATTTAGCAACAGCATGCATATGAACAAGGGGAAGAGCTTGGCAGTAAGTGGGTAAAGAACTTTTTTTCGATAAAGAAGAGAGATCTATTAAAATCTTTAGCACCTGGTTTCCAACGTTCCACATTGCTGCGTTCCAATAAGATCGAGCAGCATGAGCGAAATGCTCGACGTCGCAGGTTACTATCCTTCTTTTCCTGTGCAAATTGTAGTTGCTTATATATTTTAGCCAGAACGAACTAGGGTTAAGTAGATGACAAATGGCCTTGTTATTTTCTTGGTTGTTGATCAATCTCACACCCAAATAATTCAAGCAAAACCTGCCATACGGATCATCACTTTCAAGAGACCTAAGATAGTTAATTATCCACCGTATGTTCTCTTTCCAAGTATTCCAGAAGAAAATCAGTGTTTCGACTGTGACCTGATCCCGTGACAATAGATTTTGCGCAGGGAACTGCCACACATATTTCGGTACGGCGACAGAAAAATGAAAATCCAGAATCTTCCAAGCACATAATATTTCACCTCCAACACTTTGGCATCTCTTTGAATCGTAGAACAATCGTTTCCACCGAGGCAATGAGATCTCGTCATCTGACAGAACATTTTTCTCCGCATATGCTAACGCAGAGAACGGTAATGAAACTCTCTCTGCCAAGGTTTGAGCTTTATCTAATAGCTCCTTTTTTCCAGCAAACTGCTTCAGCTTCCACACTTTGTTATTTTCTATCGAAATAGAATTCGAAAACACATGGAACAGAACGACGAGAGCGGCTTCTTTATAATGTTCTGACTTTTCCAGCAGCTCGGATTCAAGCAGCGTATCTCCAATATCCTTGGACATATTTGCAGCATCCAGGAAGTTTCCCCATTCAATTTCCAATTGTATCAGCTCTTCAATACACTTTATTTTTTTCAAAAAACTACGCATTGAATCACTGGAATTGAAGAGTTTGATATATTTCATCATTGTGAACTTGTCTCCGAGATTTTTACATTTCTTCGCAGCATCCTCTAAAAGTTTCTGTTTTGCATCTTCTATTATGACTTCATCTCTTTTCATGTAATTATATTGTTTGGCATGTTCTTTCCAGTTGAAAATGTAACAGAGTCCCTCGTCGAACAGCTCCCCCTTTTGACAGCACTCAATACATTTCCTGAAGAAATTGCTTTTAGCGTAAGCATCTGCTGCCAGCTTATAAGATGCTGCTTGCATGAAACATTCTGCCGCTTCTTTAAGTTTGGGAACAGTAAATCTTTCCATAAACAAAAAACCTGCAACACAATTGGATTACAAATTTGTAACGAAAAATATAAAAAGTCGAAGAACAGAAGAAACATACCAGCCAGTAAGTAATCTTTTGATTCATACCAGCACTGGGCAGCTGCTTCAAATTCTTCAATAGCAATGAAAATGGTAGCAGCCTCTCTGAGATGTTCGTGCTTCTCTACCAGCGCGGAGCCAGAATTTGAAGCGCTTATATTCCAAGCAGCAGCCTGGAGCCCAGACGCTTTGGCCAAATTCGCCCAGTATGATTCTTCTGCTCTTTCAAAGCACATCCTTGCGGGCTCATACTTCTTTTCGTTAAAAAACTGCACCACGAGAAAAGAAAAATATATTAACTTCTAAAGTTGACGCTCCCAAGACAAAGTTTCCCCGCCCACAAGGCGGCGACCAACAACCGCAATGGTCTTTCTAGTGATCGGGGGAAGAAACCTTCATGCCACGAGACTTCCACTCCTGCTTGCTGCTTGAAACTTGGATCTCCACCAGAAACGAATCATCGAGTCTTCGCACTTCAACAAGACGCAGTGCCTTCCAATAGTCTAACATGGGTGCAGAAAACCCATGTTCATCACCAGTCTCAAGGATCCATAACCTCTGCCGTGTGCGAGTGATTGCCACATACAATTGCTTAAGCTCAGAACAGACAAGTCTGTGCTTAGTCCAATCAAATGCAGGACAAGACCTCCTTGACATGCAGCCAGGGATGTTTCCATCCTTCATGAACGTGTACACGAGTTTCCATTTTTCTTTGACAGGTGATGATGCGAAGAAATCATATAAAATAACATCCTGTGACAAGAAACATTGTACCGTGGGCGGGGGACATTGAATGAATATTTGGAGGAAATAGGAAGAATGAGATTAGTAATTGCCTGAAATTCCAGGCCCTTGCTCTCGGATATCGTCAAAATAAGAGCATAATTCCCAGCATATTTCAAGATTTCATTTCTTGTGTTGTCTTCTCTCACTAAGATAACTTGATCAGCTCCAAGACCATGAAAGTTCCTTCCAGAATCTCTAGCTCTACCCAACATGAAATGGAATTCAGTGTCGCCATGCCCACGCTCAACCAACAATGGAGTTTCCCCACCTATGAAGCTTGTCTCAGGCATCAAGACGTCGATAGAGAGGGGGAAATAAGAATAAACGACGTCGATAACACTCTGAGCTAGCTTCAAGACCCCCGCATGAGTTCGAAAGTTCTGGCTTAATTGGGATATGCCTGCAATTACGCCTTTCTCTTTTCTCCCACTGGTCCTATTTGTTCTTGATTTCATTACGAATTCCTCGTAGAAAAGATGCCGTATGTCCTCGAATCGAAAATCGATCCCTTTTGCAATTGTCTGCGCAGTGTCGCCTGCAAAGACGAAACCAGCGTCGACATTATTGCACACGTGCCGAAAAAGTGCAATCTGGCCCATGGTTAGATCCTGCACTTCGTCGATGTACACGAAGTCAAACTTGGCAAACTCGTATTCTTCATCCCCAAGTCGATGATGAAGATCAATCACCAGATCGGCCAAATCATATTCTGCGTTCATAATCTTATTCTTTTCGTAGTGCAGAAAAATTTCATATATATTATCCCTTTCCTGCTCATCTAAATTTGATACACGGCTGCTGGACTGCAAAATATAGTCCTCCCGACTGAGTTTTCCAGAATTAGTATTCCAAGCATGCAATCCTCCCTTTATGTGAGACATTATTTCGGAGAAAACTGTGGATGGATGAAGATTCGTCGTTAACTCCTTTTTGAAATGAGGCCAGTAAGAAATATTAAACTTGTCGAAGCTCACTTCCTTCGATCTCATAAATGTTTTCTGCGCCATTGATCTTGTCCTCGCCACGCTTCCATGGGATGGACCCCTTGCTTCAGGAAATCTATTGAAGAATGTATCGCCTATAGATCCATCCAGCATCATGAGAAACTTATGAAACGTTATAACAAGCGGGTATGCACTAGGAGTGAGACCCACAAAAGAATCTGGAATATCTTCAAAATCGGCCGATATACCATCGAAAGGATTAAGAGTCAAATCATTGGCCGCTTTCCCAGCACACGTAAATCTGTATTGAGTTCATAATGGAAAACAAATAAACAAAAGGAAATAATCATCCAAACGAAAACAGCTTATAATCAGTTTATAAACTCAAAATTTGAATAACAGGGTGAGAGAGAGAGAGAGAGAGAGAGAGAGTCATGACGAAAACATACCTTTTCAATCCTTCAAGTTGTTTTTTAACAACATGACACAATCTCGGATTAAGAGTGACGAAAATCTGGCGCAGAATACTCTCCCGTCTTTCTTCGTCTCTTTCACCGTCTACCATTATTCGGTACTCGGACGACGAATCATCGATCTCATGGAAACCTCGCGAAGCAACGTGATGCAGCTGCTCTGCCCGGAATAACTTTCGAATTATGACGGTAGTTTTCCCAGTTCCTGATCTGCCAAGAATGAAGGAACTTTTATCCATACGAATGATCTCTTTTTCTTGGCCAGTAAGATCGAAAGGAAGATCCAGTTCAGTGCCATTGCAGTTCGAAAGCATGTGCGTCACCATGCCGGATGATATCGAGTAAAATTTCATGAGAAAGAAGCTGCCACTCACCTTTGACTCAACTGGAAACTTTCGTTCAACGTCACTAGATTTCTTGGGACGGAAGTCAATGGAAAATTCCCATATCATTGGAACCTCCAAATCGCTGCAGGTATGAAAGGAGACAGAAATAAATTTATCAGCCACAGCGCAAGAGATTCGAGTCGCAACTTTTGACTCAATCGTGGTGATGTGGTGTGGTGTGGAAATTACCCTTCCAGACATGTAGCCTTGCAAAGACGACGAAATTCATCAGTGTATGTTAAAAAAAGAGAATCAAGAGCCTCGACCAGTTCTGGAATTTTCATCAATGGCAGCAAATCCCAGATGTTCAATACTTGGATGGACCAGTCTTCTTGTTGATCATCTATGTCAGTGGAGAAAATGACATAAAGATGTTTAACCCTGAATTGTTTAAGAATGTGTTTTGATTTATCACAGGTTATGCTAACAGTCCATCTCTTCGGTCTCCAGCCATTTGCAAGCTTCAGTAACGAAATAATAACTAACTTCTTAATCTGCATTGACTTTATATTGCCAAATGATCTCCTGAAGTTATCGGCGAACTGGACCTGAAAAAATCCGACACCAGAGAAAAAAAAAACATACAAGATTCAAATACACCTATGCAACAACCATTAAAATGAAATAACATGAGATATCGTCACCTTCCATCTAGCGTTCTTCAAAAGATAACTGTCAGGATCAAGAACTTGCTCCAATTGATCCAACTCTTTTTTAGCTACAGTTACAAAATTTGACATATCTTTATCTTCCTCAATGTTAAAGAAACAATATCGATCCTTCGCATCGCTTATAATTGATCTCCATGCTGAATCACTTTCTGACAACGTTCTTTCATTTCCCAAAATCCACAGACAGTGCCTGCAAATGACATGACAAAACATGTCAGAATGTAACATAAGATTTCAAAGGTTCGAAGTGCTGAGAAACATTCTCACGATATACCTGGCTATTGTCGTTGATCCATTATGTGTTTGATGATTTGAAATAAATCCTTGCGAATCTTCAGAGTTTGAACTTACAGTGGATAATATAATTATGTCATATTCTTTTCCCTGCAACTCATCAAATGACATCGCCTTCGCCATAAATCCATCAACACTCTTGTACTTTTCTCCAAGCTTTTCTTGTATTTCAACAACTTGAGCTGTATACGAAGATGCCACAGCAATGCATAGCTGCTCTCTAAATTCCTTCCATGCTGAGTGAAAAATCGAAAAACGCCAAAAGAAATATAAGAATATAGTAAACTAAAAAGAAAAAAAATGAATCAAGATTGTGCGGTTGTTATCTTCGTTCAAAACTTAGGTCCAAATTGTTACACCGAAGAAACTATTAGGGCTCTTCAAGAACGGAAGAACAACTATGAGAGACGACGGAAAGAACACATTTTTTGCAGCATGTTCATGGAGACAGATGAGCCAAACCACCGAAATTACCTACCTTTGTACAGGTACTCCAGAATTCTGACCACGACAGCGACTTCTACCATGTTTTTCTTGCTACCAAGATCATTATCAGTTTCCTCTCGTCCACAGGAAATGTTCAGGACAGCATAGGGAACTAAAAGTGATCCCGGAAGATACTTCTTGTAATAGGAATCAATGTTTCCAACACAATTAGCGACGCTAATGTTAAGCTTTGAGAGTAGAAACGACTTGTTACAACTTCGCCCGCCTTCCATGACTCTATCTAGTATTTGTAAGGTGCATAATCAATGTTTCGACTGAGCAACAGAATTAGCCTCTCTAGTAAATGAAGAAGAAAGCAACTCAGATTATTAGTGTTTGGTGTCTCTAGCATAATTTGTATGTTCCCTGAAGTAGGATTTTAAAAATGTTGAGAATCGGAAGAGGCGGAATTTTGAGATTCCAACACTTGTCTTTGTGACAACTATTCTCATTCACCACATCTGCGCATGTACGTGTCTATGTTGATTGGGCTTCGATTTAGTTTGTTTGGGTTTATGGTAAAATTACCAATATGCCCTACTGATATTTAATAAAAAACCGCGCGGACTTGCTGTAAAGTTTTAATTACTGTTTACTTTTTATTAATTATTAAGCTTTGTATATAAGCTTAATAATTTATTGTTGCTGGATATTTTTTTCGCTCTAATTGTCTGCCATTTCTTCTTCAAAATCCTCTCTTCTTATTCTAATCATTATTGATACAAGTTTTTATTGTTACAATATACAAATTAACTTTTAATATTTAAAAAATATACAACAAAATATTAATTAATTAATTTTTGTTGTACTGATTTATATTAGGAAAAATTATATTTTGATATAATCACCACAAACTATTAAAAAAGCATATTTTAATATTTTAACAAAAATACATCAAACTCTTATCAAATTGAAATTTGGTTCAGTAAAATAGAATAATCTAAAATTACCATTAACAAAATTAAAATAGAATCTAACTAAAAATCACCTCTCACCATCACCCGACGGCCCCTCACCCCTTGCCCGACAGTCCCTGGCCCCTCACCCTCTCTCCCCGCCCTCTCCATCGAGCTAGTGGAGCTCGACAACAATGTCCTGTAGCTTATCATCAAGCTCCAGGAACTTCTGGAGCTCATCATTGAGCTTCAAGATCTACTATAGATTGACTATGAGCTTTATGATTGAGCTCGATGGAGCTCCACGAGCTACTTCATGAGGCTCACCTTGAGAAGTTTCGGCAAGCTCCACGATGGTGCTCGAGGAGCTCCATCTTAGAGCTCGATGGAGCTTGTAGAGCAACATCGTGGAGCTCAACGGAGCTCCTAGATCTCCGTCGTTAAGCTCGATGGATCTCCATCGTCGAGCTTTTTGAGCTAGTGGTTGAGATCTAGAAGTTCTCGGAATTCAATGGAGAGGGCGAGTGGTGTTGGGCAAGGGGCGTCGTGTAAGGGTAAGAGAAGAGTTTTAGTTGGATTCTGTTTTAATTTATTAAGGGTAATTTGAGATTACTATATTTGAGTGTACCAAATTTCAATTTGTTAATAGTTTGGTGTATATTTTTTTCAAATATTAAAGATGAGTTCTTTTTTTTTTAATATTTTAGGGTGAGTATACTAAATCACAATTCTCACTTTATATTAATATGGAATTATAAATGATGCTATTTCTTATCATATAAATATGTGTTATAAAATTTCTTATCATACTTAACTTAGAGCCTATTTGATAAAACTGAAAAAATTAAATGCTAAAAAATAAGTGATGAAAAATTAAGTACTTAATTTTATAAGTGTTGAATTTATATTGAAAACTGTTAAATAAATGACTGAAAATTTTAAGTAGGTCTCGACCTACTTAAAATTTTCAACACAATTTTACTTAAAATTTTAATCAATTAGCTCCAAATATTTTTTTATCAAACACACTTAAAATTTTAAACTATTGAAAATTTTAATTTTAAGTCGGCTGAATTTTTTAAGTGCATTATCAAACGACACCTTAATCCCTTGAAACTTGGAAGGTGTCTACAGAACTTAAAAGAATTTTTCGAAACTCTGTACTCTTGTCCTCTTCTACGTCGCATCTATTTCCTAACAATTCTCTTTTGAATCTACTTAATTACAAATTTTCTCAATGTTCACACTTCTCTATTTGACTTTGCCTTCTCCACCTTATCTTCTCTCTAACTCTTCTATTTTATCTAAAATTATCTATCATCTTTCCATCGATAACTCACCTCATGTCTCAATTTCTCATGAATTTATGATATGTGAATATTTATTTGTGCATTAGTTTCTCTTATGAAGATTTATGTTTATATTTACATGTATATATGCATAAATTAGAGGAATCAACTGGGCCAGGCCAGCCCGGCCCTGCACGGGAAAATGCCATGCCCGGGTTAGCCACGGGCCATGTCGTGCCGTGCCGTGCTTGATCCGGCACGGCTCGGCCCGTGGCACGGCACGCCGGCAAGGGTTCGTCATGTGTCAGGTGTCCCCCGGGCCCGACCCCGCGAATGCCCCACGCCCGTCCCACAAAAAAGACTGTGTGTCGGGTATGATTGGACCCAACCCACGAGACCCGAACCGACCCAATTCCCCCCCCCCCCCTTCCAATGGGAAAAAAATTAATAAAAAATAATTTTTAGCCGTTGGATCTCGCCTCCAACGGCTAGGGAGTAGAATCCAACAGGCCTCATGATTCTACCCCCTAAAAAATTAAAAAAAATTACTTTTTTAAAAAAAAATTATTATCTTTAATCTATAAATTTCACCCCCATCTCTTTAACATTTATGTTTATTATAGACATAAATTTTCTCAAATCATTCAATTTCTCTCTCAAAAATCTTATTTCTCTCTCTCGGGACTCGGGATTTCGGCATTGGGTTTGGATTTTCGGGAATCTCAACTTGAGTTTTGAACTTAGAGCTTGAATGTGGTGCACCGTGCACGTAACCGACCTCACTGCTTTTACCGGATATTTTATTTTAAGTTTTTTTAACTTTTTCTCTCTCTCTCTCTAGTTTCTCTCTCTAGACCAAAAATAGAAAAAATTAAAATCAGTCTTCTAGTCTCTAAAAAACTATTCTGAATAACAAAAATCCTAAAAAATAACAAATACAACTGAAACATATTTAAATTTTGAAAATGAAAATATTACACAGATATCTTAGGGTAGAGGTGTCAAACGGGCCGGGCCGGCCCGGCCCAGCACGAGGCACGGCACGGTTCGGCCGTGCCTGGGCCGGCCCGGCACGATAAAAAACGTGCCCGGGCCCGTGCCGAGCCGTGCCCGGCACGGCTCGTGCCTTGGCACGGCACGCCGGCCCGCGTGCCTGCGTCGTGACTCAACCGGGCCCCGCCCCCGGTAAAAAGACCGCGGGTCGGGTCCAAACAGACCCGACCCGCCCCGCCTGCCCTGCCTTGCCGTGCGCCCGTGCCCGAGCGGGCCGGCACGGCACGGCACGGCCTTGCCGTGCCCGAATTTAAAAAACCGTGCCGTGCCCGGCACGGCACGGAAGCACGGCTGGGCACGTGAAAAACGGGCCGTGCCGTGCTGGGCCGGCCCGTTTGACACCTCTATCTTAGGGTGTTGAAACTTTGGTTTCTCCAGTCGTCTCAACCCAGATCTCTAAAAAATAAAAAACTAGTAGGACTTCTGTAGTTTGGACTTATTTTAATATAATAAAACAAAAAAAAATGTTAGTGGTGAGGAACAAGAAATGGCATAGTGCAAATATTGTATGAGACTTCTAACATGTGAGAGTTCGTTTGTGACTGGGCACTTTAAGAGGTATGCCGAATTATGCACCAAAAACATGGTCCATTAGATCCTAGGCAACTAAACTTGGCACTGTATTTTTTGAGACTGGAATTAGTTTAGTCTCAAAGTTTAATTCCTTCATATACTCCAGCGAGTTGGGTAGGGACGGCATGGCCAGACTTATCACATTGTTGGGTCTTCCGATCAGATTTTCGGAAGATCTAAGGGTAGTGCGCATCATGCAGACATATTTTCAGCCTGCTTATCATAGGATTCCTAGGTGCACATCTAGAAAAGACATACTAAAGATATATAAGTTAGAAAAACAAAAAATAATTAATGAATTTATGGCATATAGTGGAGTGGTGTCCGTGACGTCCGATATCTGGACAAGTCACGATTGATCATCTTATGCATGTCTCACCAGCCACTATGAAGATTCAAACTAGATAATCAATAAAAAAATTTTAGGATTCTCTGAGATTCTTCATCCTCATGATGGTCCGGCCATTTTTGAGTGTATGATGAAAATCTTTAGGGAATATAAAATTCATAATAAAATTTTTAGTGTCACATTCGATAATGCATCTAATAATGGAGTAGCGATCAACATGTTTTTTGGAATATTTGAGACGGACCATTAGGAGAGATCTTTCATGTCAGATGTATGTGTCACGTGATTAACCTGATT
This sequence comes from Sapria himalayana, assembly GCA_029783825.1. Classification (NCBI taxonomy): domain Eukaryota; kingdom Viridiplantae; phylum Streptophyta; class Magnoliopsida; order Malpighiales; family Rafflesiaceae; genus Sapria; species Sapria himalayana. Next base: position 737,211 of record JAREIK010004938.1, read on the forward strand.
GTTCAAGCGGGTATGAATGTGTGTTCCCCTGCGTTGGATAATATACGTAATGCACTAAAATATATTCACACTCCTCGCAGACAACAAGAATTTGGTAGTCTCTATTTGTCTGTGAATCATAAGAAGAAGAAATTTCAATCGGATGTGAGACATCATTGGAATTACACGTACCTGATGTTAGAATCATGTGTTGGATACGAACACGTGATATCCGACTACGTCAATAGTAAGAGTGATGAACTTATTATTAACGACACTGACTAGGCTTCATGAATTTCATTTATGAAATTCCTGAAGATTTTTTATGACACGACGAACATGTGCTCGTCAGTTTATACGCCCACTACTTGCATTGCACTCCGGTGCATATGGAACATTAGTAGCATGTTTAGGAAGTATCGAGCTGACCCGACACTTAGCCATATGGTTGCAGAGTTGGAAACCAAGTACTTGAAGTACTGGTCCACCGTTCCATCTCTTTATTGCATCGCTGCATGCATGGACCCTAGGGTTAAGGTGGAAGGGGTAGAAAACACTCTGAACTACATTTCCTCGTGCATGAACCTGGAAGAGCCACCTGAAGGGTTCATTCACGAGAAGTTGACTGACCTGTTCACATACTACGATACTATGTATGGTGGTGGTGGTGGTGAGACTGTGATTACGGACATTGATACCTTGTTCGGAGATGATGGTTTTTTCATTCAGCTAGCGAGGGGGAAACGTACGGGTGGACCATCACATAGGAGCGAGCTTTCTCGGTACTTAGATACCGATTACTGCTCAATCCTATCATATTCTGATACTAAGAATCTTGATATATTATAGCGGTAAAAATCATATGAGTCCACATTTCCCGTGCCATCCTTGATGGCACGGGATCTACTGACTCCTCCGGTGTCGAGCGTAGCATTGAAGTCTGCTTTTTCTGTTGCAGTGAACGTAATTTCGGATAAGAGATCGAGATTACATCCAGATATTGTCGAGGCCTTGGCTTGTTTGGAGGATTGGGAGGATTCGAGGTTTAGCATCCATGATAGTGTTGGAGCTGGGACTGGGACAGAAACTGCAGCCGTATTCACTGCGATAGCGGAGGAGTTGATTGCTGATGATGATGATCCATATGATACTGATCTTGATGTTGCGGCTGATGATGCTCATGATATGCTGATTGACGATTTATGATGATCTACTATTTTTTGATTTCGATATTTTGTTTTTTATTGATTGTACGCTTTATTGATACGTTATGTAGAAACTGTAATTTGTTTGGTTCGGACATTCGGTATCAAATGACTGATTGGTCATTTATATAGAGGTGTCAAACGGGCCGGCCCAGCACGGCACGGCCCGTTTTTCACGTGCCCAGCCGTGCTGCCGTGCCGTGCCGGGCACGGCACGGTCACTGTACCGTGCCGTGCCCGGCATGGCACGGCCCGTGGGCACGGCAAGGCAGGGCAGGCGGGGCGGGGCGGGTCTGGTCTGTTTGGACCCGACCCGCGGTCTTTTTACCGGGGGCGGGGCCCGGTTGGGTCACGAGTCACGACTCAGTGAGTCGTGACCGTGAGTCGTGACTCGTGACTCGTGACTCGTGAGTCGCGACTCACGAGTCACGACTCAGGCACGCGGGCCGACGTGCCGTGCCAAGGCACGAGTCAAAATTTATAACTATATTATATAATTCTAATAAATTTTAAACTAATTTTATATTACATCATAAAAAAAATGTTAAACTTTGTTATTTTGATAAATTTTAACATTTTTCATATTATAAATATATAATATTAAACATTATATAAAATTTTATATATAATTTAATAATTTATATAAATAAAAAAAAATTTAAAAAAAAAATTTTACTGGCCCGTACGGTCAGGCCTGGCCCGAGCGGGCCGGCACGGCACGGCATGGCTTGCCGTGCTGTGGGCCGTGTGGGGCCTGGCTTTTTTAAACCGTGCCGAGCTAGGCACGGCACGATACAATAACCATGCCGTGTCTGGCCCGGCACGAAGGCACGCTCGTGCCCAAAAAAAATGGGCCCGTTTGACACCTCTATCATAAATATACATATATCTAAACACGTCCATATACACTATTGTACCTATATGTAAATCCACATACATTCTCCTATACATTTGTATGTACATATTTATATAACACACCCACACATTATATATATATATACACTAATAAATGTGATCTATTTTCAAAGTAAAATATGAAACTATTTTATATATATATAAATAATACTACAAGAAAGATAAAATCAGAAATGTTCTATTTCATTTTTAATTCTATTATAATGATCAAGTAGTGATTGAATTAGAAACAAAAAAATCTACTTCTAAAATGCTCATCTCTAAATTTTTAGAAATGGATAACGCGATGGTATTTATATAAATAGTGACTACTTTTTTTCGTTGCTAAAATTTGTGATGGCAAAGAGATCTTTGATTCCCTCACTAAATTAGAGATGGAAAAAAATAGAAACATATTATTCATTTCTAAATGAGCGACAGAATAATATAAAAATGCATCATCTATTTCTATTTTATAAATGGATTTAGAAACACCATTTTACATTTCTATTATCTGCAAATAATAACATGTGCCATTTGTGTAATTTTTGTATGTTGTATGAAATATACAAATACATACCAAAACCAAATGACTCGCAACCAAATAAATAAATCCACATATTATTCATTAAATAACATTAACATAATATCCACTATAGAATAATATGTAAGATAACAAACAAAAATATCTATAAATTTTAATACATAATTCAAAACCTAATTAAAAAAACATTAACACAAAAACTATAATTTCATATAAAAAATATTCATTACAAAAAAATTAATAACACAACATCACAAACAACTACGAGTCTCTATCCTGATGAGTTTTGTCCTTCAAAGATCTGGTTGGATCCTCTTTAAAATGATGAAAAATAGATGATACTTTTGTCAACTGTACATTATTTTATCCGTCTTCAAAAATTTCTATTGTATTTTATAATCTCTTTTATTTGTTTCCTCCTCTTTTTTTAATCTTTTAGCTTCTCTTTTTTTTATTTCTTTAGTATTTTTTAGTATTTCTTCATTCTTTTTTTTTTTGCATCTTTTCATTCTTTTATTGCAGCTCATTTTTTTTCTTTTGTAATGTATATTGAATTTCTTGCATCTTTTTGCTTATCCTCTCATCAAATATGTTATTATAATTAGAAGATAATAATGATAAAGAACTTCAAAGAGAACTTGGATAAAATGTAGCTGCATGGGTACCAAGACCTTACACTCTCCATTATTTTGGCTCCACTCTAATAGCTTAAAGGTAAATATGTGCAATATTAATCTTGTGTCTCTATAGAAGTATATGTCAATTGTGAAACAATTTCAATCATATTCTTCATGACTTTCTATAATTATTAAAATACAACACTCATCATTAATATATTCAAATAAATTTTATATCAGCACTAGAAACTATCATCTTCCTACTAAAAAATAACATAAAAATAAAGTTACTCATTATATTTAATGCATCAATAAATAATAAATCATCAGTTATGGTTAAAAATATACTTGAGTTTGCATATTATATATAATTAATGTCAAATAATCATTTTTTTACATTTTCTTATTAATTATAATTTTGATATGAAACTACAAGTACAAAATGAGAAATTCACATTAATATAATTTGAGCGCTTGTCTACAAATGATTTATCATTCTTCTTTTACATTCGCTTGAATACCTCAAATAGTTTTGGTGGACATTCCAACTCAATCTCCTAAAAATAAATATTAGTTACTATTAAAGTATATCATTTATTATCACACAAATATTATCCTTTGTATTCAAAAAATAAAAGACAATTATATCAAATCTACCGAATGTTGGTAGGTCACCTTTGAACCTCCAATACATTTTGAAGGTCCTAATCCTTCACATACTTTCTCTGATCAACAATTCTGTGAAGTGATTTAGACAAGGCTTTGAACTCCTTACTATTCTAGTATTCCCACCACTTTATCCAAATATTAAGGAGGACACCATTGTGCTTTGAATCTTTACCAAACTTTTTTCTCTATTTTTCAAGCATATCATTGTATCTCACATTTGCCACATATTTCCATGTATCTTTCATCAATACCACCAAAATGATATCTCATTTGTACATTTATGTAAAAATCAAATAAAATAATAATACATTATAATGTATTTATTTTAAGAGTAAATTATATTAGACCAAATTGAAAAATAAGAAAATACATAAAAATTATACCCCAAATTCTTCCTAATAAAATTCTTTCATACTTGGGGGCACATTGTTCCAATTTATATCCTCTATAACTAGTTTCTCCTTAAATATATTCTCGATTATATAAGAAGTAGAAGGAATAAATTTATAAGTAATTTAAATCAGTACGTACATGTACATATAAATAAAATACACTAATTTTTTTGCTACTAAGTTAATATTTAATTCATTTAGATTTATTATTCAAAACTTTATAATGCAAATATTATTTTAATTCTAAATGATAATGTTCGATATGTAGCAATATCATACTTTGTTATTATGTTAAATTACTAAATTTCAATTATTATAATATACTTATAATTTCATTCATTTTTTATTTTATATTTAATTAAAACAACAAAATTATAAATGATAATGTAAATTAAAGAAAGCTACATACGATTTATTGTCAATTGTGGGCCAAATAAAGATTTTCTCATAACTTAGCATACAAATTATGGATTATGAATAACCTACTAGTGTCGCTACTACAGTATCATTATAAGGGCCTTCTAAGATAGGTGAGATGGAGCTATCATTTTCTTCTGATACAAAATAAGATGAAGATGAAATATCTATGGTAGTAAATTCGTGTATGTCATGATGAGGTGATGCCAAAGTTTCCTCCATATTTGTAAGAGAATACAGAGAGATATTTGTAGTGTTTTCATCACTAAATCCATGTAGATTTCTTCCTTCACGAACTATTAGTTGACTTCTTGTACCCCTCCTCATATATTGATATCTTCAACTACTTGAATGATTACCTCTCATACCTAAATTAAGTTATATAAATATTGAAATATATAAAGGCAATAAAAATATGTTATAAAAATATCATAATAACAAAGTATAATAATAAACACATTGACATTAAAAAAACAAATAAAAAATTTTTATTTAATATCTACGTTATAATGATTACAAAATAAGAACGACAAAATAACAAGGTAGTCAATGAATTTCTAATCATTATCAGAAATTTCTAACAAATTATCTCTATCTACATATTAATCATCATATGATTCTGTAATTAATTCCTTCTCTTTATCTTTTTGAACATGGCCATCATCAATGTCCAAATAGTTTTAACCTTCACCAAGTAATATTTGAAGCTTATCATCTACCCCACTAATGATTGAATGAAGTTCCACATTATTCTCTTGAAATACTGATACACATAATAGAGTGAAAATAAAATATTTTTCAACAACTTCAACGGCCAATCTAGGTTTTATTTTATATATTACCCACCAGTGACATAGATTTCTTCTTGTGATTGGATATATGGTATAACATACTTGTATGACTTGTACCACAAGAATAAATAGCTTATACTTATAATAATATTTTGTATGCTGCACATTAGCAAGGTTATTTTGATGATGAATTCTAGTACCTATATTTGGAATAAGATCAAATCATCCACACATAAATTGAATTTTCCTCTTAATAATCAACCTTGAAAATTAGTAGTTGATGTAATATAGTTAGATCCCTTGATGCAAACACCACTATTCATCGTAGCTCTATTTGAATCAAGTTTCTTAAGTGTAAAATTTATATCAATTTATAAAATTGTATGAGATATATCTATAAATATCATAATGGTCTATTTGTAAGATCCTTTATTTGTCAAATACATATATTTGACAAAGGAAACTGTAACTATAAAATGATAAAAGATAAATTCATACATATATAATGTTGCACGTAACTATTTAGCACCAAAAATGATAAGTTATATACTCACAAAAAATTCAAATTAAATTGTAAAAACCTTTTCAAGCTTTGCATCAATTGAAGAATCATCAATATGAGATTCTCTATCTTAATTCCTTAGCATATATTCTTCAAAAATAACATTAAAGGTATTTTGAATTATTAAAAAGATATATCACATACAATGACAAATAAATGAGAATATGAAATTATTATAAAACTTACTCAATATAAGGTGTAACTGCTTCATAGTTTAATAAAATGTATGTGTGTGCAGCATGATACTCTTCGATATCCAAAAAATATCTTGATGTTACTCTACCATATAATCAACACACGTCTAAAAATAAAAAGCATGTCAATTTTTTCTGATCCATCCCCTATACCATTTATATGATTTGGTAATAATTTGTTATGCTGATTATATAATTGTGACCGAAAGTATTATATGCAAAATATCAAAGCCTCTTCAGCCAACTATACATTGCGTATCGATCCTTTGACTTTGGCTTTATTTTGAACATTATTTTTCAATTTTCTAAGATATCTAATATATATATATATATATATATATATATATTCATTAGATATATTAAAATTTTTAGATAAATAAATAAAAAATATATAACATCTCAATTGGATACATCCATCTATATTGCATATGGCATACTATCATTGATTCATAAGGCAAGTAGACTAGAAGATGTTCCATGGAGTTGAAAAAACTAGGAGAAAAATTTGCTCAAGTCTACTTAAAATAATAGGCATGTCATTTTGTAATGACTCCATTTCTTCTATTCTTATGACATTAAAAGTGAGATTCTAAAAAAAAATATTTTTTTAGTCAATGCTTCCCAAATAATTGTAGTCTTGACTTTTCATCCCAAATAACTTATCCTTCTTCATATCAACACATCTTTCCATGTTAGATATATATCCATCATGGAACCTAGGCTCCATTCATTTGCACTAAGCTTCATTTGCATCATTTTCAAGATAATAACAAGTCTTTAAGAATTTATTTATTCATTTGTCCCTATGTAACTCTTGATTAGAACATACTCATTTGAATCATCTCTTAATTTAGTATTATCTTTTGTTTTTCCTTACACATTCATGATAGTATTAAAAATATTATCAAAAAAGTTCTTTTCATTATACATCACATATAAGTTATGTCAAATTAGATTAGTTTTCCAATTAGGCAAATCTCAAAAGATACTTTTTTTCTTCCAATCATTGTGATAATTTTTTGAAATTTGTGCATTAATATTATTTGCATCAACATCCATAACATTTTAAACTCATATCTTTCAATTACATATAATATTTTATCACATAACCTCAAAGGTTGTGTACTTTTTATGATTTTATGGCATTTCCTAAATGCATCAATATTCATCCAAAATAGATATTCCACGTGTAAGAACTTATGGTGGTTATCAAACCAAAAATTCTTTCCTCCCTTGCTTAGATAAAATGCATCAGAGTTCATACAATAAAAAAAAGTTAATTTCCCTATAATACTCTATCCTGATAATATTAAATATGCAAGAAAGTCACTTATAGTCCACATAAGTGATACTCGTATTTTGAAGTTTTACTTTCTAGATATATCATGTGTTTTGATACTATCCTCCCATAAAATTTTTATCTCTACTATAAGGGGTTGTAGGAAAACATCTAATTTATCTTTTGGATTTCTCAGAATGTGCATGATAACACACAAAAATATATACTCATCTTTCTTGTATATCCATGGTAGTAAATTATAATGTATAATAATAATCAGTCATGAAGAGTATTGTTGCCATGTTTGTCCAAATGGCTAGAATTTATTTGTGCATAGCCAGAATCTAACATTTCGACTTTCATCTGCAAAAGATGGATGACAATCATCAAAATATTTCTAAGAATGAGAATATAAGCAATACTGGATGAAGTCATCTTCAATAAATTGCTCTGTGCCAACTCATCTCTTTGGTAGTGACTTTCGATGCATATATCTTTATAAATGAGGAGTCAATAAAAAATAATATATCTATTTGTGAGAAATATTTATTTTCTGCCTTTACATGCTGTATTTCTTTTGTACCATGAACATTTACCGAAAATATATGTAATTGCTTCACTGTTTATGCCCCAATATATCATATAGCCATTAATGTAGAAATGTATTTTTTCCACCAAGAAACCCAAACCTTGTGTTGTTTTCTTCTTTGTATGGTAAAAACTATTTGTCATATTATTATTCTTTGGTAGCAATTTATATAACAACTAGCATATTTCATTATATACATTTCTAAAAAATGATGTTTTGTCTTTAAATTCAAGAATCTGACCACAAGCATATTTCTAAAAATTATAACAACTAGAATATTATTATATACATTTCTAAAAAATTATATATTTCATTATATATCATAATTCATATAACAACTAGCATATTTCATTATAACAACTTTGAATGGTCATACGGACTATTTGGCCAAACCACTTCTTTTGAAGCATTCAGCATTTCATAAAATTATTTTGCTAGTGATATTATGATATCATCGGCGACATCCAGATTTAATGAAAGACTAATAATATTCTTAAACATTACTTCACATACATCGTTGGGATTATAAAATTATATTGTAACATTTGAATCAATACTTCTATGTAGATAATGCTTAGTTATTTCTGGTACAAATTATTCTTCATGTTTATACTAAATATAATAGTCTCTACAAATCCAATTTTTTGCAATATGATATCACACTATATCAACTTCTTAGAAACTCTAATTTTGACATTTATAGACATTACATGGACATCGAATTTTTGTTTCATCCATAAATTCAAGCTGTTTTTTAGCAAAAACAATAAACTCCTCAATTCGCTCTACAAACTCATTAGTCTAAAATCAATCTTTCAATCATACATTCATCTATTAACGATCAGTTTGTACAATGTTTTCCATTCGTATATGCATAATATAAATAATTTTTGAATTATAATAATATAGATATAGATCTATTTGTCATAAAGATATAACATTATTACGATATTACATAAATCTAATAAATAAATTGTAGTAAAATCATTATTAGGTAATTTTGGATTAAAATGAGATAAGGGGGGTTGCTTCAATATCTTAGATATTTATCAAAAGACATTAGTTATAATTTGGTCATTTACATAAAACTAAATATTTGATATTTATTTATATTGGATAAAATTGCTTTAATGAATAAAAAAAGAAAAATTTGAAATATCATAATTCTTGATTGCTAAATTAATAATCAGTACTAAATAATTAGACAAACACATAATTTAACAAATCTAGGTATGAGAAATAAATGTAAAATTTATATTTTATCAATTAAAATTATATTCATTCAAAAAAATAATAAGATAGAAGCAAATAAGAAGTTAAAAAATAAAAATAAATTAAATGTAACATTAAAATACACAAATATAGTTATTCCCAAATATAATACATACGAGATAAAAGGAATATCATAATTTCATTCTTCAATTATTGATAAAATGTGGGTCAATCAATATATGGAAGAAAGGTAATCCACAAACAATTCAAAAAATTAAAGAATTAAAATGAAAATTCTCCAAAGCCCTAATTATGTTCAACGTTTCAAATTGTTCTTTGATAAATTAATTATCGTAATTTAGTAATAGAATTTATTTCCATTTCTATTATAGCAACATAATTAATTTATGTCGCAATTTTATTTTTAATGATATAATAACAGCTAAGTATGTCATTTCTCATTTAACGATAAAAATAATATCCATCTCTAAATGTAGAAACAAATATGTATTTCATTTCTAATAATAAATTGCTACATAAATTTTCATCGCTAAATGCCACACAAGCTTATCTGCACCCCACTTCGCATCACAATTAGGGATGATATTAAAAAATAGATAAAAATTTGTCACTAATTAGCGATAGAATTTGTTTCCATTTCTAATTATTTCATGTTTTGTAATTTTCATTTCTAATCCATTTTAATTTCATTCCTAATTTTAGAAATGAAATTATACATTTTGTTTTATTTCTAATTACTTTTTTTCTTGTCACACACACACACACACACATGTCTTTGTGTGTGAGTGTGTTTACATATGTGTGTGTGTGTGTGTGGTAAATATAATTAAATGTTTATGATTCTGAAAATTTATTTAAAATAAATTATTATAATTTGTTTATATTAAAAACAAATATATAAATAATATATATATTTCTAAATATATATTTGAAAATTTATGTAAATTTATATATATATTTAATTAGACTATATAAAAATTTTTAAAATCAACAAATATATATATATATATATATATATATATATAATGAGTGAGTGAGTGTGTGTGTGTGTGTGTGTGTGTGGGCGTGTGTCTATGTATGTGCTTGTGTGTGTGTGTGTGTGTAAATATAATTAAAAGTTTTTGATTTTTAAAATTTATGTAAAATAAATTATTGTAAATTTGTTTATATAAAAACAAACACACACACAGACATGCATATATATATGTGTGTGTGTGTGTGTTTTTTTTTTTTTTTTGAAAATTTAGGTAAATTTGTATATATTTAATTAAAATAGGTGTAAATTTTCGGGGTCAACAAATATATGTGTGTCTGTGTCTGTGTAAATGTGTACACACACACACACACACAGTGGAACCTCTTTAAATTAATATGATCCATAGCACAAAAAATTATTAATTAATGGAGGTTATTAATTTATAGAACCTTCACCTAAAAAATAAGAAAATATATCAAAGATATTGCATGTTAATCATGGATTAATCCATTAAGTTATGGATGAAAATCCTCTCATGTCAACAACAAAAAAATTAAATGTTATTCATTCTTGTATTTCACATCTTGATCTTTCAAATCCAAATCATGTTATATCTCATAATGTACTTAGAAATATACAATTTGAGATACGAACTATTGAAAAAAAAACAAACTACTTTAGATAGGTATTTTTGTAAGGAATATTGATTTTACGAAGTAATATATTTTATCTTTGATGTATAGTATTTTTAGATTTATAAGAAATATTGATTCTATAAATTAATATTTTTACACAGGGTGTTTTCTATTTTGTATTAAATAATAGATAGTAGAATTATTAAATTATACATATTCAACGGAGTCGGTGGATTGATTTTTCATTAAATAATAGAGGTTATTAATTTATAGAGTATCAATTTAGGAAGATTGTACTGTGTGTGTGTGTGTGTGTGTTTATTTATTTATTCATTTGTTTTGAACATATATAAACAATTATACAATAATAAATAAATAAATATATATATATATATATATATTTATTTATTTATTTATTCATTTGTTTTGAACATATATAAACAATTATACAATAATATATATATATATATATATATGCACGCATATAGTATAGACACATTTTTAAAAATTTAGATACATACGTGTGTGTGTGTGTACATACAAATGTACATAAGTGTGTATACGAATTTACATATGTACAATAGTATATATGGATGTATTTATATTTGCATATATATATATATATATATATGCAAATATGTAAACATAAATCTTTATAAGAGAAACTCATGTGCAAACAAATATTCACAAACCACAAATTCGTAAGAAATCGAGGAATGAGGTGAATTATCAATGGGGAGAGGATAGGCAATTTCAGATGAAATAGGAGTAAGCCGGAAAAAGGATAAGGTAGAGAAGGCGAAATGGAGAATGACGAAAGATGAAGGGAATTTTTAATTAGGTGAATTTGGAAGAGAATTAACAATTTGTATTCAAACTTTGCCATTGGATGATGAGAGTACGGAGTTTCAGTAAATTCCTGTAACTCATGTACAAACACCTTTCGTTGGAAGAGTTTCGAGCAAAGGATTGAGTTAAGTGTGATTGTGGAATTTGTAATACTTGAAAAGCAAGAGTAATTTTGCATTAATATAAATCAATGCATCAAAAATTAATTACTTAATAGTTTAGAACAACATTTTTTAAATATCAAAAGTTAGGTTTTTTTTTTCAATTTTTTATGAATAGTGTATCAAAACATATTTATCCCTTTTATTTTATTTTAAATAATAATAGCTTAGTTCGTTTTTATTCTTATTTATTTTTTTGCACTATTCCATCCCTATGAAGTAGTTGTTTTCTTAACATTTTAAATCAATCATTTATTTTTCAGAAAAAAATATTTAGTTGTTGGTGTGATAATTTTCTTGACGTTACTACCAAAAACAACATTGATATTGTTGGGTAGAAATATAAACACACACGCACGTGCACACACACATACACACATATATACATATATATAGAGCTTCATATATATAGACACTCACATGCACACGCCCGCACACACACACACACGCATATATATATATATATATATATGTGTGTGTGTGTGTGTGTGTGTGTGTGTGTGTGTGTGTATAATTTAAAATCTAAGTGAATAACTAATTAAAAAGGAATTATATATTTTTGAGTGCCAACTCATTTCTTTATGGTTATAGCATTCGGATAATATTTAATTTTATTGAATTATTTTTCTATCACTCAATCTAAGTCATGTACTTACTATTTTAGTTAATATAAAGTTCTTAATAATATATTTTGTTTGTTTAAATATATACTAATTTGTTGTTCAAACGTACAGGTGCAGCAAAAAAAAAATAATTGTTCAATTGTTATATATGAAATAAATATTTATTACAAGCATAATTTAAATACTTACAAAGATTCCAAATATATGTCTAAAAATTTACTAATAAGTAATTTTTTCTTTTGAATTTATGCTCATTTCTTGAAAGTTATATCTTTTGCATAATGAGAAATTTTTATCCATTCATTTTTGACTCTGTAAAATTAAGTTTTTACTTAATATTTTAGTTAAAATAAACTATGAATAATATATTATGTTAGTTGATCTATAAACTAACTTGTTGAAGCATATTGAATGTATGCCATATATATATATATATATATATATATATATATATATATATATATAATGTTACTTAATATTTTAGATAAAATTATGACTTATAATAATTCAAAATTTATATAAAAAACATACTTATAAGAAATATTATATTTTTGAATTTTCATCTTTGGATGATAAGCAAGTTTTACCAAATCAATTTTCTCGATCTTAAATTAATTTGTTTAATTTGTATCTTAGTAATAATAAATTATGAATATTATATTATATTAAGTTAAGTATAGACTAAGTTTTTGATGGACATCAATGATACAAAATGAATAAATAAAATATTAGTTATGAGATACTTAATTATTAAAAATATAATTAGAATAATTATAATTACACATATTTTAGGTAAAAATGTACTTACAAAGAACTATTTTTTTTTGCGTTTTGACTCATTTTGTATTGTTATAGCCTTTTAATAATGAAAAAAATTATTAAATTATTTTTTTCTCAAATTAAGTTTTGCTTTTATTTTTTCAGTTAGAATAGACTAAGGCATAAATGTTATTTTAGTTCATGTAGAGCCTAATTTGTCGATAGATATTATATTGGTGACAAAAAAAAAATAATTAAAATACCATATATAAGATAAATAAATATTTAAAATATAATTATATTACTTATAACTATTCATATTCTAGGTGAAAATGCATATTAATAAGAATTTTTTTTTTTTTGAATTATGACTCATTTTTTTATTATAATAGTCTTTGGATAATAAGAAATTTTTATCCAATTATTTTTCTTTTTAAAATATACTTGTAAATAATATGCAATATTAGTTTAAGTATAGATGAATTTGTTGATAAATATTGCATTCATGACAAAAGAAATAATTAATAAAATACTAGGTATGTGATAAATTATTTTTAAATTTTAATTAGAATACTTACAATTATTTAAAATGTAGGTGGAATAACATACTAATAAAGAATGTTGGTCTTTTAAATTTCAACTCATTTCTTTAAAGGAATAACTTCTCAATAATGGGTATATTTTATCAAATCATTTTAATCTCATTGAAATTAATTTGTTTAATCAACATTTTTGTGAAAAATAAACTTATAAATGTTGCTTATCAATTTTTGTGAAAATTACTTATCAATTTAAATTTTGTTTATCAATTAATAATGGACTATTTAAAGGTATAGACTTTGTATAATGAGCATTTTTAATCAAAATTTTCTCTAAAATTAAATATTATTTTTAATATTGTAGTTAAAATAAATTCATTAATAATATATTATATTAGTTCATATTTAAACTAATTTTTGATACACATTACATATATGAAAAAAAATAAATTAATCAAATATTAGTTATGATATAAATAATTATTTAAAATATAATTAAAATACTTAAGTTAATTCAAAATATAAATAACAAACTTAATAATAAGTAATTTTTCTTTTGAATTTTGACTTGATTTTTAATGATATTGTCTTTAAAAGAATATTATTTTTTATCAAATTATTTTTCTTCTTTCAAATTAAGCATTGCACTCAATATTTGACTTAAAATTAAAATAAGAACATTATGTTATGTTAGTTCAAATAGAAATTAATTTTTTGATACATATTACAAGTATAACAAAATAATGAATTAATCAAATATTAGATTTGAGATAATTAATTATTAATAATTTAATTAGAATGTATATAATAATTTTAAATATAGATATAAAATTATACTAATAAATAATTTTTTTCTTTTGAATTTTGATTTGATACTTTGTAGAATTTTGATAATGAGTCATTTTCATCAAATAATTTATCTTCTTCCCCTCTCTCCTCCCTATTTCTCTCCTCCCTCATTCTCATCTTTCTATTTATATCTCTAATCTTCCTCTCTCTCTCTGTATCACTCATCTTCCTATCTTTATCTCTCTCTGTTTCACTCACACACACTCTCTCTCCCTCCTCTCTCTCTCTATCTCTCTCTCCTCTAACTCAACTCTCTCTCTCTTTCTCTATCGCTCTCTCTCTCTCTGCCCTTTATCTCTTGCTCTCCCCCCTTTCTCTCTCGCTCTCCCCCCTTTCTCTCTCGCTCTCCCCCCTTTCTCTCTCGCTCTCCCCCCTTTCTCTCTCGCTCTCCCCCTTTCTCTTTTATATATATCTCTCTCTCTCATCTACTCTCCCTCCCCCCTTTCTCTCTCTCTCTCTTTCTATATATATATATATTATATATATAATATATATAATATATATATATATATATATATATCTCTCTCTCTCTCTCTCTCTCATCTCTTTCTCTCTCTCTTATCATTCTCTCCTCTCATACCTCTCTCTCTCTATTCTTTCTCTCTCCTCTCTCTATTCTCTCTCCCCCCTCTCTTATCTTTTCTCTCTCTCTCTCCTCTCATCTCTCTCTCTCTCTCTCTATCTCTTCTCGTCTCTCTCTCTCTCTTCCTCTCTTTTATCTCCTCTCTCATATTTCCTCTCTCTCTCTCTCTCTCCTCTCTCTCTCTCTCTCTTGTCTCTCCCCCTCCCCGTCTCCCTCCCCCTCCCTCCTCCCCCCTCCCCTCCCTCCCACTCTCTCCCACTCTTCCTCTCTTTCTATCTCTATCTCATCTCTCCTCTCTCTCCCCTCTCTCCCATCAAACACTCTCTCCTCTTCTCTCTCTCTCTCTCCCACCATCTCTCCATTGTCTCCTCTCTCTCTCTCTCTCCCCCCATGTCACCTTTCTCTCTACTCTCTTGCTCTCTCTACTCTCTCTCTCTCTATATATATATATATATATATATATATTAATATATGTCTCTCTCTCTCTCTCCTCTTTCTCTAATCTTTCTCTGCTCTCATTCTCAGCTCTCTCCCTCTCTCTCTTCTTCCCCTCTCTTTTGCTCTAATTTATTTCTCTTTATTTTGTATTTCTCTCCTTCCTCCCCTCTCTCTCAAACTTTTTTATCTAACTCTAAAATCTCTCTCTCCTCCTCTCACACACACTCTCTCTTTGTCTCCTATCTCTATCTCTCTCTCCTATCTCTCTCGCTGTCTCTCATATATGTGTGTCTTTCTCCCCCCCTCTCTCTTTCTCCTATGTTTCTCTCTTTATCTTTCTTCTATGTTTCTCTCTCTCTCTCTTTTATGTTTCTCTCTTTATATTTCTTCTATGTTTCTCTCTTTATATTTCTTCTATGTTTCTCTCTCTCTTTCTTTTATGTTTCTCTCTTTATATTTCTTCTATGTTTCTCACTCTTTCTCCCCCCTCTCCTTCTCTCTCCCTCTCTCTCCCTCTCCCTCTCTCTCTCTCCCTCTCCCTCTCTCTCCTTCTCCCTCCCTCTCCCTCCCTCTCCCTCTCCCTCCTCTCCCTCCCTCTCCCTCTCCCTCCTCTCCCTCCCTCTCCCTCCCTCTCCCTCTCCCTCTCTCTCCCTCTTCCTCTATCTCCATTTCCATCTCTCTCTTCCTCTATTTCCCTCTCTCTATCTCTCTCCATCTCTCTCTCTCCCACTCTCTTTCTCTCTATCTCTTCTCCCCCTCTCTTATAGGTGTCAAAAGTGTCGGGCAGCAATGGTCTCAGCATGAGGCACGACCCGACTGAGCTGTGTCTGGCCCAAAAGGCATGGTCCAATGCTAATCTTGTGCCTATGTCTTGCTAGCTAGAGACACTGCTTGTGCTTGGCCTTGGGGTGTTGAGTCTCGTGTCGGGCCAAGCATGACTTGGCTGCCTAGCCCGAAGGCACAATCCAGCTGCATGACCCAGCACCATGCCCCAAAACTCAAGTCATATTTTGGGTGCTATTCGATTGGACAGCCTGACTACATGAGCTCTTATGACCCGTTGAGCACTCGCCTCGCTTCCTCGAGCCTAGCCCGAGTCTAGAACCTTCTAGAACTATCGAGGTCAAACTGATCCAATGGTCCAAAAAATATTAATTTGAGATGCATCCACATGTTGGATGCACCCCCAATGACTAGGGCAAAAAATCCAATGAGATCCCCTCTAGGCGATCATATTTGGGTCATTTTAATTTTTTTTTAAATTTGATCACCCCGTCACGGGGCAGTCCATTTTTTTAAAAAAAAATACAACCATGTGGCTGATTTTAATTGGTCGGCCACATGGTGTTTTTTTCCCATGGCACGACCGTGCCACTAGCCACCATGCTTTGCTGGGCCGATGGACCATGCACCTTGTCTTGCCAAGCATGGCACGACATGGTGGCCCAATTGGGCTGAGAAAAAAGGGTCGTCCCGACATTACATGGCCCATTTGACACCTATTTGTATGCTTCACCGTTGACTATCTAGATTCTAAATCGATACTAAATAAAAAGATATTAGAATTTTTAGAAATTTATCATCCTCATGAATGACCCAACTATATATGAGTGCATGATGAGAATCTTTAGAGAATATAAAATTCAAAAATATAATACATAGTATCATATTCGATAACATATTTAACAATGGAATAACCATTAATATGTTTGTTAGGACCATTAAAGATGGGCCATTATGAGAGATTTTTCATGTTATATTCATGTTCCACATCATTAACCTCAAAGTACAAGCGAAAATAAAGATTGTTTTCCTAGCTTTTAAAAAAAATACATAACTCACTAAAATTTTTCGAACGCCTAGTAGATAATGAAAGTTTGGTAGTCTATGGTTGTCTGCAGGTCTAAAGAAGAAGAAATTCAAAATGGATGCCAAATATTGGAATTACATATACATAATATTGGAGTCATATGTTAAATAAGAATATATGATACCTGACTATATTAATAGCAAGAGTGATAAACTTATTATTGATGAAAGAGACTAGGATACAGAAATTTTATTTATTAAATTATTGAAGATTTTTTATGGCATGACGAACATGTATTCGTTATTTTATACTTCCACGACTTGTTTTGCACTTAGATGCATATGTAATTTTAGTAGCATGTTTAGTAAGTTTAGATATAAACCGACATTTAGTGATATGGCTCTTGAGATGGAAACTAAGTCCTTATATTTTTAGTCTACCATTCCATCTCTTTATTGTTTGGCTGCCTATATGGACCCTAGGATTTATTTGGAAGGAGTAGAGAATGTTTTGATATATATTTCCTTGTAAATGAACCAAGAACACCAACCTGAAGGGTTTATTCACAAGATGTTGATTTAGTTATTTACATACTACGATACTAAGTATGGCGATAATAGTAGCCAAGCTTTGAGTATAGGCATGGATACCTTATTCGGAGACAGTGACTTCTCCATTCAGTTAGTGAGAGGGAAATGATGGAGTGGACCATCGAATAGGAGCGGGTTATCTCGGCACTTAGATACCAATTACTCCTCAATCCTATCACATACCGATAACAAGTACCTTAATATTTTATAATGGTTGAAATTATATGAGTCTACCTATTTCGTGCTATCTAAGATGACACGGGATCTATTGACTCCTCTGGTGTCAAGTATAATATCAAAGTCTATTTTTTCTATTGCAGTCAATGTGATGAATATCGAGACTACGACTAGACATCGTTAAGGCACTAGCATGCATGAAGGATTGGGAAGAATCAAGGTTGGGCATCTATGATCGAAATTGTGCTAGAACAAGAGTTGAGGAATTGCTGGTAGATGATGACTCGTGGGACTTTGAAGATGTTGAGCCTATTGCTAGTGATACAATCAAACAACTATGCGTTGATGATTAGTTGCATACTCATATGGGTTGACGTTGAGTTTGAGTCATTGAGGCGGTTGAGCTTCCTGTATTATTATTATTATGATTGAGATTGATGATGTTTATTTTATGTTATTATTATGATTTGTTAGTTGTGACTTTGTGTTATTTTATTTATTTTTAGATTTAATGATTAATAAATAATTGATATAATTTTTTGATATTTTATGTGATTTAAGTGAAATTTAATAAATAATGTAATATAATGTCATACTCACAACTCATAAATATTACCTTAAAATATGAAATTTCTCAAAAAAAAATTAAATAATTAATCCAAAATTCTTAAGATTGAGATGGTGAGTTAGAGCTGTCAAACGGGCCAGGCCGGGCCGACCCGACATAGTTTTGGGTTGCTCAACCGGGCTACCATGCCGGGCCAAGCACAATTTCTTCAGGCCAGGCACAGCACCAGCCCACTGCATGAAATCCATAGGGTTCGGCCAAGTTCGGCCTGGTTAGGGTTAGGCCAAAACCCTAATTTAAAAAAAATTAGGGTTTTGGTGGCGCACTGCCATGCAGCTGGGCATCTTCGCCCTTTCGAGGCTTGGCGAGCCTCCCCCGTCGGGCATCAGCTCATCGTGACCACGCTCAATGCGTGGTCACGAGTACCATGCCGACGTGCCAGGAATGCCGTGCCATGTCTGGCACCATATTTTCGGCCCTGCATGGCACAACTCATGCAGAAGGTGTGCCTGGCAAGAGCCTGGGCACGACACTGTAGCATATTGTGCCGAGCCAGGCACGACTAAACTGTGCCATGCCTCATGCTGGTTGGGTCGCCCCGGCCTATTTGAAACCTCTACTGTAAGTCGAGTGTGACTATGAGTTGGTCTCAAACTCAAACTTGCAGTACTAACCTCTTAGGACTAGCTATGCTATGGCTAAGCTAAGCTGGAAAATTGGGTCTGAACTGGCTAGATTCAGCATGGCCCGATCTAAATCTAGTCAGATTTAAGTCGGCAGGCCAATCTGTGCATGTCAAAATTGAGTCGTATTATGCTAGGAATGGCATGACTCTCGTACCATGCCATGCCTGGCATGGCACGGTGACATAATTGGGCCACCAAAAACCAAGCCTTGCCAGCATGACAAGGCCCATTTGACTCATCTACCCTCTCTCTAGCCCTTCTCTCTCCCCCCTATCTCTTCATCTCTCTCTCCCTCTCTCTCTATCCCTTCTCCCCCTCTCCCTATCCTCTCCCTCCCTCCCTCCCTCTCTCTCTCTCTCTCTCCCCTCTCCCCCTCTTTCTCACCCCCCCCCCCCCCTCCCTCTTTCCCTTCTCCCTCTCTCTTTCTCCCTCTCCCTCTCTCTCCCTCACTCTCTCTCAAGTTATATTTTGTGCTCGATATTTTAATTAAAATAATCATATCAATAATATGTTTTATTAATTCAAGCAAAGATTAAATCATCACATATAGAATGTGCAAAAAAAAAAAAATTTAAGTAATCAAATATCGAGATTATAATTTTTAAAAATAATTAAAAATCTAGGTATAAAAACTTGCTAATAAGTAATTTTTTTCTTCTGAATTTTTTGATCGATTCTTTAAGGTGATTTCCTTTTAGATAAGGAACATTTTTATCAGATCTTTTTTGTCCCTCTTAAATTATGTTTGATACACTAATATTTTAGATAAAATTACTGTATAAATAATATATTATTTTAGTTGAAGTGTAACCTAATGTTTTGATGAAAATTGCATTTGTAACAAAAAAAATTAATCAAATATTAATTATGAGATAAAAAATTACTTAAAATGTAATTAGAATACATTTGATGATTCAAATATAGGTAAAAAAAACTTACTAATAATGTTTTTTATATTTTTGAATTATTGCTAATTTTTTGAAAAGTTATAACCATTGGATAGTGAGTATTTTTTGTCAAAATATTGTCTCTCTCAAATTAATTTATTTACTCAATAATATAGTTGTAATAAATATATGAAGATCATTATGTTAATTCAGGTATAGAAAACATTTTTGGTGCATATTATAAAAAGAAAAAAAATAAATTAAATAAATATTAGATATGAGATAAATAATTATTAAAAATATAATTAGAATACTTAGAATAAGATATTTTTTTCATTTGAAATTTATGCTCGTTTATTTAAGATTATAGTCTTTAGATAATAATAAAAGTTTATCAAATTATTTTTTATTTATCTCATATTAAATATTAATATCAATATTTTAGTTAAAATAAAATTATTAATAATATATTATATTCGTTTAAGTATAGACTAATATTTTGATGGATATCATATGTATGATAAAAAAAGTTAATCAAATATTAGATATGAAATAAATAATTATTAAAAATATAATTAAATTACTTATAATAATATAATATATAGGCAACAAACATACTAATAAGTTCTTTTGCTATTTTGAATTTTTGTACATTTCATTAATATTATATTTTTTGAATATCATGAGCAATTTTTATCAAAATTCTCAAATCTTAGGATTTGTACAGAATATTGTAATTAAATTATACTTATGAAAAATATGTCATGTTAGTTTAAGCATAGTCTAATTTTTTGATTAATACTGAAGGTCGGAGAAAATATTAATTAATCATATATTAGATATGAGATAAATAATTATTAAAAATAATAATTGAATACAGATAATGATTTAAAAATTAAAATCCAAATTAAAAAAAAGTATTTAAGTAATTTTGGTCTCGCCTAGTTGTTGGACTATCTCTCCCATGATCTTGAATTGTATGATTATTTTTATTTAAAAAAAATAAAAATTATTTTTTTTTCTTTTCAAATTTTTATAGATTGGTGAATTAAATTATATTTTTTCATATTTCTCAACTCAAACTATCCCATTAATTCTCTCTCTAATTGTAACTCACTTTAAATTAATTCTTCCAAATTCTCTACCTTTTTATAAATTAGATTACATTGTTTTAGAGTTTTTTTTTCATTAATAATAATTTTTTATAATTAGCGATGGAGTGCATTCCATCCAACAAATCATGGTTAGTGAAACCGTGGTTGAGGTTTTATAATTTCGTTACATACACATTCACTTCTTTTTCTAGTTTTATATACTAAAAATTAGATAGATTAATATAAAATCTCTTTCTACCCATAACTTTCTAAAAAATAAAAAATAATAATTTTAATGAAAATAAAATAAAAATTATAGATGATTTTGAAATAGATGATAATAACCAGACTAAAAGGCCAAGGGCTAGTTTGTCTCCTAGTTATAGGTCAGCTCAAGCACCTAAAAAATGTAGGGTTCAAAAATGAGATAGTGTGGGTTGTTATCATCTATATCGGTTACTACTCTGACCAAGAAAATACATGTGTGTTTGCATTAATCCGACTATAAGACGTGCATGATAAGATTTATAAATAAATAAAAAATTTATTTAAATATTATAAAAATATGCATGAATATCAATTGCCACTCTATCTTGGCATAGGGTAATATGAAAATTTTAGATATATTGATTTGGTAGAAATTGTGTGAATCCATCTTTCCCCTGATAATTAAAATTGCATCATATTTACTCATTTCTCTGATGCACAATGTTGCATCAAAGATGATTTTGTTATGGTCACAGATATTATTTCAGATTAGAGAACAAGACCACAACTAGATATTATAGAAATTCTATCATGCCTAGAGGATTAGGAAGATGAATGAATGAGTAGTCAATCTCAAACCAAATAACTAGATGGTGACTTACGCGATAAAACCAAAATTCATGGTTGTGATGAACAGAGCCAGTCATAGTGATAGAAAGTGGTCGTTACCCAGTAGTCAGCACCATGAGCGATACACTGCCACATGACATTTTCTCTTTTTTTTTTTTCATTTTCAAAGATTTTGCACGTTTAAATTTTGAATGTGCATGTTTTATTTTTTTTGGAAAACTGTGCTAAGGGGCCCTAAAATGAAAAAAAAAATTTATGCTTGGGCCCTTTCTTTTACATGTAGAGGGGCTAGGGTCCAAAATGTTAATGATTTGGATCCCTTTCTAACTGCCAAAATATCGAATTCCCAAATTACCCCTTTCATCGCTAAAAAATAAAACAAACTAAATAAAAAAGAGTTTATGCATATTTCATTATGGGAATGAAGAATATGGCGCGCATATTATGCATAATATTTCTTTATGCATGGTGTTTTTTTTTTTTTGTTTTTATTTATTTATTTATTATTTATTATTTTTTCCTTTTTTTTAAATTTTATTTTTTTTATTTTTTATTTTTTATTTTTTATTTTTTATTTTTTATTTTTTATTTTTTATTTTTTATTTTTTATTTTTTATTTTTTATTTTTTATTTTTTATTTTTTATTTTTTATTTTTTATTTTTTTTATGCATAATGTTTATGCATAATATCATGAAGAATATCCATTTATATATAAACAAATCAGGGAACCCAAATGAAACATGTGGAATGTTTCTTCGTGCTTATATTTATTTGTGCATAATGATATGCGTACTTCAATTTGGGAATGAAGAATATGGTGCGCACATTATGTATTGCATTTCTTTATGCATAATGCTTATCCATCCTACTGGTTTTTGTGGGTTAAATAAAACATAACATAGTGGGATGGATGAGGGAGTGGCACCTTCCCCAATCATCAATTTTTAAACCAACTCCTCGAAGCAAAACACTAATCTTCAATCAAATTACAACCAAACTAAGAAAAAAAATACAAAAAAATAAGATGAAATAAAAAATATTTAAAAAAAATTAAAAACATTAAAAAAATTAAAAAATTAAAAAATTAAAAATTTAAAAAAATTAAAAAAATTAAAAAAATTAAAAAAATTAAAAAAAAATTAAAAAAAATTTAAAAAATTAAAAAAATTAAAAAATAAAAATAATTAGCAAAATTAAAAAATTAAAAAAATTAAAAAAAAAATAAATAATAAATAAATAATAAATAAAATAAAGACTGATTAAAAATCCATATCTGCAAAAGTACTGATACAGTAAATTTCTTAAGAACAAAGAATTTCAAAATCCAAAAGATTTGGATTAATATAATAATGAGATGTTGATCATCCGATGAAATCTTCATATTACATACATATATTGGCGGCAATATATTTGCATAAAAACAAGCATCTTCATCCAATAGCGACAGATATCAAATTTAAGACTAGTCAGATACAGTCTGTTGCATTTCAAAAATTAAAAATAAGACTGTCGAGATATTAACTCATCACAGGCCTGATGCTAAACAAGAGCCACAGAAATCAATAAAAAAAAAACAATCTTATTTAATTACCAAGGGGAGGAGAAGGGCAATGGACTGTTTATTATTAGCATTAACATGGCGAGCTGGAAGTGGAGGGAGCAGAAAACGAGTGAAGAGTACATGCTTGCGTCTAAGGAGTGAAATCAAGTAGTCAGAATATCAGGCACTTTGATGGAGTGAGCCCCAATGACCCTGCCACCCAGATCTGGGAACGTGTCGTGCCCAGGCAGGGAGCGTACCTTCCCGTCACCATCTACCTGCAGAGGATACATGAGGAGATGGCCTTGCAGCGCGTGGAACTCTGGGTCCGCGTATCTCCTCCAGTTTTCTTCTGCAATGGCGTTCACCCCCCGCACGCAGCCCAAGCTCTCTGGTTCTGCAAACAGCTCGTCCTGCTTGCCCAGGTGCTCAGTCCACAGTGACATCCTGTATCCGTACACCTGCGTGGCCCCGCACGCACACATTATCAGTCAGAGATAGAGACGGCGTTGATTTGCATGGGCCTCTGGGTGCGGTCGGGTGGGGGGGCCACGACCGCATGAAATGGGCACAAGCACAGCAATGCTACCCAGAACCCAACACATCATCGTCACTGTAAAAGAGATTTCGAGACAACACACCTGGCCATGTGGACGTTTCTTATTGGCTACCCACGAATGGTGAGGTTGGTACGCGCCCATTGCAATTTCCGTGTCCTTTGTGCCGGCCATGGACCTCTGGTTAATATTCGCTGATCCAAGCACTACATACTCGTCATCCACAATCATTCCCTTTGCATGAACATATATCATGAAACGCTGGGGGGATTGTTCAGACTGCACAGCAACAATACTCGTGACCAAATAAAAATCTGAAATAAATTGTTTTCATCATCATGTCAATCCCATGTCCCACCCATTATATATATATATATATCTGCTATGGTGAATTCAAGTTATGGTGCAATTCTAAAATCAAAAAAAAAAAAAAATTAAATTATAAAATAAGATAATTACAATCCAAGATATCTCATAGAGTTTTATGCAAGTATTAGATTATTTGTTGTAAAATAAATATTATCAATATATACGCCTAAATGTAATATGGGGGTTGCACCCACTGCATAGAATTCCATTTTAGCATGAGCCTGAGATCTATGAGAGATTAATATCTTGACAACTTTATCTTTGAAATTCGAAGTGGCTGTGTTTGATGAGTATCGAACCTGAGATCTATCACCTTTGGATGAATACATTTGTCATTGCATCAAGTCATGACCTCTAACTGATAGATACAATACAAAAACTTCTAACTCATCTCAATATTATTCTCGCACAAATATATTTAATTTTAGAATTCTTATGATATTAAGTATATGAGTATTTGTTAATTTGTGTAATCATATTAAGAAATTAATGAGATAATATGTGTGTGTGTGTGTGTAATAAAAAAATTAATGATTCATAAACATAATTATTAAATTGAGATTCAAATTAAAACTTAAAATTCTTGATTCATAAATTGAGAATCGAGAATTAAATCGAATCATAAATCAAAATTTTTATGATTTTTTTTCATATTTATTAATTTTAATTTCTTACGATTTGTATTTTTTTTTGCTATTTTAATTTTTATTTTTGTGATTTTTTTGATATTTTATTATTTTTTTATGTTAAATTTGTAATACGAAATGTTGGAATTACTTTTTTCCATGTTTATTAATTCCAACATTTGATAAATTTTTTTTATTTTTATTTTTGTGACTTTTTGAGGATCTTGGTCCCATGAAAATCAATATTAAATCGAATCATGTGAATCAATTCGTGATTCAACGATTCAGTCTTCGATTCAAGCATATTTTTGATTCTTTTAAAGAATTATATCATTAATCGCCTGAATCGTGATTCCAAACGTGAATCGTACGATTTTGATATTATTGTTCATGACTTCTAAAATTCAATTTTTTTAATATTTTTATTCAATCAATATATAATTTAAAAAAAAAAATTGATTTTAAATTATAAGTATGCTTTTGTATGATAAAATATTTTTTGATATTATATACATGCATACATCTATATATATATAGAATATCACCAAACTTTTATATTATATTAAAAACTTTCAGAATTATACATTTATAACTTCATAATATGTTCAAACATTTGTGTTGTATTGGTACAAAATACAAATAATTAGTTTTAATAAAAAATTCTGAATATTTTATGTTGAATCAGTGATTATTTAATATTTATAATCACAATTTTACTGTTAATTTTGTCATATGACATTAAAAATGAAAAAAAACAGTGACAAATATATTAATATAAATTTTTTGTATATGCCATTACTATTATCATTATATTGAAAGCTATATTATTTAAAGTAATTGATAAATATGTTCTACAATATTATACTCATATAAGATACCAATGATAAGCCTGAAAATATTTTCTACATTAAATTGTACATTAATTAGCCAAAAATTAACAATTCTTATCTAAATTAAAAAATTTATGTAAATAATATAATAGATAAATATTCTTCTTACTCCTCATCATTTAAATATCATAAAATATGACAAAATAAAAAGAGAAATTTAAACTGCTCATTGCTTTTATTAGAACAACCTTAAACCCTAAACCATAAACACTACGCCCAAGTTAATCCTAAGATGATTCAAATTAATCATAATAGGGAAGCAAACCCAAGGACAGACTAGGGGTGGGAATGCGGGCAGGCTGAGCACTCGAGCAGGGTCAGGCCTCAGCCAAGGCATTTCTCTTGTCTTGTCAGCCTAGAGGAGTCATGTGGAACAAGTGGCCCAGGCATGGCGGGAGGCATGCTCAAATTGGCCATGCCAGGACCAGCACGGCACAGTCTAGAACCATGTATGGACTTGGACCATGCCGTGCTAGGCTAGAGACAGTTGTGCCTCCTGTCAGGCCATGCACAACCCGCGTGCCTGGCCAGGTGGGATGGTCCACTAACATGGTAGACCATGCCAGGGCAAGAGTCAGTCAAGGGTCACAAGTCACCTCGCATCAAGTATCTGCACAATAGAGCATAGTAAAAAAAAAAAAAAAACAAGTCACGTAAATAAAGTTTGGCCTATGTAGCCTGCCCGTTGCATCTTCACGCAACAAGCACCAACAACGCGAAAGGTGCGGCATGGCGTCGCTACCTTAAAATAATAATAATAAAAAAACAAAATTATTTTTTGTAAATCCATAGTCGTCGAATTTATTCAAATGGCTACACACCATAAATCCAACAACAGCAATATTTTTGACCAAAAAATATTAAAAAAATTAAAAAATATTTTTAAAATATAAAAAAAATCTAAATAAATAGAGATTTAAAATTTAGAAATTTCATTCTCAATTCTGAATATCATTCTCTCCTCTCCACAGACTCTCTCTCCTCTCTCCTCCTCTGAAGTTTTGGTGTTTTTTTTATAGATTTTTTTATTATTTATATATTGGAATTATGCATATGACACATAAGGTACAACCTATAAATTGCAACTAAAAATTTGAGTTTAAATCAGATTCGGAAGTTGTGGAAAGCAAAGGAAAATAATTTATAACAAAGCGACTATGTACCCATTTGTTTTAATTTTTTATAAATTTTTAATTATTTTTATTTATAAAATTAATATAGTTTTAAGAAAAAGGAAATAGTGAATATGACTAATAAATTTGAAATTAATGTAGATATAGATAATGATAATCCTATCAAAATGTTTCAAGTTAAAACTATGTTTTCTCCAATAATCTCGATCCAAACTAATTTACCAGCTAAATAATAAAAAATTAGGTAAATTTCAATAGTATAAATATACTTTAAAATAATAAAAAATAAACATTTTTATAATATCGAAGAAGAATTAATACAATATATATATATTATCAAAAGATATATACATATAAGAGTGTATTTATCACTGACCACCTTAAAAAATATGTCAATCAATACACTAAAAAATATCATGCAATAGATCGAAGATAAATCCAACTATGCAACGAGATCATTTAAGTTAATTTAGTTCAACTTCGTTGACTCCACTCATATATCATAATGATTCTAAAACAGAAAAATATGATCAAACTAATTATTATTATGAGTTTTTTAATTAGATTTTTGAAGAATCTTATAGATGCTAGTATTATGCAGACATACTTTTAACTTACTTATTATAGAATTCTTAGATCTACTAGTATGAATGAAATAATAAAATATTATAATTTAAAAAAATATTAATAATTAACAAATATAAAAAATATAGTAGAATGATATATGTGACATCCGATTTTTAGACTAATCACAATGATGTATCATTCACATGTTGATTGAAAATAAAAACTTAATAAATAAATTTTATGATTTCTTGAGATTCTTCATTCTCACAATAACCCTATCATATATCAATTTATGATAAGTATCTTTAA
Organism: Sapria himalayana; assembly: GCA_029783825.1. Lineage (NCBI taxonomy): Eukaryota > Viridiplantae > Streptophyta > Magnoliopsida > Malpighiales > Rafflesiaceae > Sapria > Sapria himalayana. Next base: position 765,629 of record JAREIK010004938.1, read on the forward strand.
TAAATATAATATTTAAAATAAAATATTTAGTATTAATTTCAATAATGTATATAATAATAAAATAGTTATTAGTATATTAATTAGAACCATTAGAGAGATGCATTAGGTAAAATTTTTCACATTAGGAATATGTGGTATGTGTCGCATAATTAATCTGATAATACAAGCTAAAATAAAAATAGTTTCTCCCGCATTAAAAAAAATAAAAAATTCACTAAAATACCTTATGATGCCTAGTAGACAATAAAAATTTAACAGTCTTTATTTGTATGCAAGTCTAAATACTAAAAAATTTCAAATAAATATAAGACACAATTGAAATTACATCTACCTTATATTAAAGTAATATATTAGCTACTAATATGTAATATTCATCTATGTCAATGATAAAAATAACAAATTTATTATTAACAATTCAAACTAGAACATAAGAATTTTTTTAAGTCTTAAAATTTTTTTACGACACAACAAATAAGTATTTATTTGTGTATAATCTTACCATTTACATTGTACTTAGATACATATATAATATTCATAGTATATTTAACATGTATAGAGATCGCCCTACATTTAATATTATTATTATTGAGATAAAAATAATTTAAAATACTAATCTTTCATTCCAACTATATATTACTTAGTGATCTATATGAATCAAAGTGTTAAAATGAAATGGATAAAAAATTTTTGAAATATATATCCACGAGCATTAACTAGGAACACCAACCTAAAAACTTTATTCCCAAAAAATTAATTAACTTCTTTACATATTATAACACTAGGTATGCTAGTTATAATCAGACTCCAAGTACAAATATGAACATCATATTCGAAGATGATGACTTCTCCATTCAGTTAGCCAGTGATAAATGACGAGAAGATCCGTTGAATAAGAGCGAGCTATCTCGATACTTAGATATCAATTACTATTTTATCATATCACATAATGATAATAAAAATTTAAATATTTTGTTATGATGAAAATTATACGAATCCACTAATCACATAATATCTAAGATGGCATGTGATTTATTAACCCATTCATCTTCTAGCATAGCATATGAGTCTACTTTTTATATGATAGTCAATATTATATCAAATAAAAAATCAAGACTATAACCAGATATCAAAGAGGCACTGACATACATAAAAGATTGAGAAGATAAAAAATTAAACATTCAGAATAAAACACAAGAGATGATAGAAAATGATAATTCATATAACATAAAGATTAATAATATTAAGGCCACCACTAATGATACCTTCAAATACATACATAATAATGATGATCTATATCTACATTCACACTAACATATCACAGACACCGATTGATGACTCATGTAGTTATGTGATCTTTGATTATTTTTGTTACGATACTATATTATCATTATTTTTTTATTTCTACCATTTATGTATATCATTATGATTTTTGTATTATTGACTATTGCATTTATTATGTTGTAAATTATGTTTCACATCGTGGAATATTATAAATATATATAAGACTACGAGTCATATTCTCATTTTGTTATGAAAAAATAAAATATAATAAATTTTTTATTTTGGCGAACATAATTAATATGTAAATATCAAAAAAAAATTAATTATTAATTTCATTTCAATTTTAAGAGTAATATTTTTAATAAATAGTTCGATAAAAAATTTAGATATAAAAATACTTGAAATTTTTTTTGAATTGTTATTTCTTCCCTAAAGAAAATAAAAAGTCAAAAATCACCAAAACTAACACAATCCAATTTTGGGTCCGACATGAACCACCACAGCCTGCATCATCGTGGGCCAAACAGATCATGCAGGGCCTTGTGTTTGGAAACCATGTCAGACACGGCACGGCAACATAGCTAGGCCACACAAAAATAAGTCATGCCGACACGACATCTCGTTTGACACCTCGATGTCAGCCAGCCTAAAGGACACGAGTTCAATCCCCAAGAATGTCAGATACATATCTCAGGATGCCTTTACCAAAAGGCTTATTCATACTACTGGGTCAGGGAGCCTACCTGCTTCATATTGTATAGTCTATACACACTAACAAATCAGATTGTGAATGTTTTTTTTTTTTTTTTGCATAACAAGCATACTTATGCCCTCACTTTGGGCTAAGAATTGTCATATCTTATCAAAATCTGTCATTTATTTTGAACGGACTTTATTTTTTAATAATGAAAATAATAAAAAAATAAAAAAAATAATAATAAAAAAATAAAAAATAAAAAAAAACAAAAAAAATTAAAAAAGATAATGAAAACAAACTCAGGCACCATAAATCAGAGAAGAGGCATAATTAAAATATTACCGGGCTTTCATTAGAGTCTGATGATTTGGGTTTTAGTTCCCGATTACCAAGGCAATAAAAATTGAGGTAATCTTTCGGGTGATGATCTACGAGTTGCATCGATTTAATTTCCCGGGCTATAACTTCATACATCATCTGCAACGTCTGGCTCTGCAAAATGCAAAGATGCTCATGTTGGAAAATAAACTCATCCTGGCAACAATCTCAATCCAGTTACTTCTTGGAAACCCCGAGACCACATTACCTGCCAATGGAGAATTTCTTGCACAACAGCAGACTTTGGATCACCCTCAGGCCACATTGGGATAATCACATAAACACAAAATCTCTGATTGGCCCGAATTTTGCTAGCTACCTTTAATGCCAACTCCATTGGGATGAGATGATCAGCCCCTGTGCACAATTACTAGGTAACTTCAAATGTTCGCCCATGCATAAGACAGTCAATATCTAAAACATCAATCATTTAGATTGTAGAATGAAGAATAAGAAATGTTTAATAACTCAACAACTTTACCCTTGAAAGTCAGAAAAATTACGCCCCGATGAGTCTCAAATCTGAGACTTTGCGTTTTTGGACGAAAATACTTGTCATTATACCAAGGTATAACTTCTAACGTATACATGAGGATTTATCAGGTGATCTATCATCTCAATATTATTCTTGATCAAATACATTTGATTTAAAGTTCTTACCAAATCCAATGCGTTACTGTTTATGTAATTGGGTACCAAATTATAGAATGAATATCTTACACAGTGCACAATGCTCCTACTTCAATATGAAATATGAGAGATGTTAACATCCCAACAACTTTACCTTAGAAAGTTGAAGAGATTACGTCTAATAAATCACGAATCTAAAACTTGATGTTCTTGGACGAAAATATTTGTCATCACAGTAAGATTTGACCTCCAAAAGATACATATAGTATAAGAGCTTCTCAGGTGAGCAATTATCTTAATATTATTTTTGCTCAAATATATTTAATTTGAAATTTTTATGAAATTGAATTACTTAGTTGTAAAATAAGCAATTATTTCTTTAATAAAAAGAGGTTATGTCTGATGAATCTCAAACTTAAAATCTACCACCCTTAAATGAAGATACTTACCACCACACTAAGACAGGACCTCTAGAGCACCATCTCATAATAAGCTAATCTCAATGGTTTTCATGTAATTGATCATGAGCCAAGGGAGAAGGACATGACTAATAAGATTGAAAGTAAGTATTGACCTGCAGATTGGTATGATGGCCATGCATAAGAGGATCCAAGGAAATACTGATTTTCTATGTATATGAAATGCTGAGCGGATCGTATTGCCTGGATGTATGCAGTCTGGATGCTCTTCTCTATCACAAGATTTTTAGCACAGATGAGGTTCTGCAAAACAAAATCACATCAGAAATAACATTACTATGACACAAAATATTTGCTTAAATGCTATGTGGCAAGAAAGATTAGAACTTTTCATTTACCCAAAAATATTTGCTTAAATGCTATGTAGTCATATACTCATTTTCTAGTGCACATCTTCAAAAATCCAGGTGAGCCTAGGCTCATACTATAATTAGGTGAGCCAAGATTGTGCCTTGCTGAAAATCAAGTTTCACAAATCACTTAGATGTCGAAACATGCAAATAATAATACATATACATACTGTTATTATAATCTTATGAATCACAATTTAATTCACGATTCAATGGGTAAAACATAAATCAAAGATTGAATGGTTGAATTACGAATCCATTTAAATAAATCAATTTAATACCGATTCTCAATAGACCAAGATCCTCAAAAAATCACAAAAATAAAAATTAAAATACTAAAAAAAATTATCAACTATATGAATTAATCAACGTAGAAAAAAATAACTTCAACCTTTGATATTATAAATTTAACATGAAAAAACAATAAAATACCAAAAAAATATAAAAATAAAAACTAAAATAAAAAAATTAGTCATCAGTAAGAGATATGAATTAATTAACTTGAAAAAAAAAATTATAAAAAATTTGATTCTCAATTCACCAATCAAGCATTTCAAATTACAATTCGAATCTCAATTTAATAATTATGCATATATATGTATCTGACATAAAAATCTAGATACTAATTCAATATATTGATAATATAGGATATATATAAACTCATCATTTCTAAATAATTAAATTTTTATATAATTCTCATATATCTAATATAATTTGCAAAAAAAACTTGTATTAACTAAAAAGATACACAATGACTCAATTGATATCTTTGCTAGAGCATTACCAGTAAGAGAAAGCTCTACCAGAACTTTTGGAATAGTATATAATCTCAATTTTAAGAAATTATTTGACTTTACTAAAATATTTTTTTTGAAACATCTTAAGATGTTTCAAAATATCAAAATATTTGAGTCTGAAAGAGCATCTTTAGATGACTAATTTCTAGCTCATCATATCTATTGATATTATATATTATTAATATAAACTAATAAGAGAATAATTCTGTCATGTGAGCTTCTTGAGTAAAAAAGAATCAAAAAACACAAACAGATCAAAAAAAAAATGATCACTATAGAACATTTATTAAATCAAGCTTTAAAAGATAACTTTGATAGTATATGACTTTAGGTTATCTACACATTGCCTTAGTCATTGCCCACGCATGAAAAACAAGTTTACTTATTTCTACCTCATTTTCTAGACTAGATATTTGTGAAAAAAAAATATTTTTCATATCTAACTTATAAACTAACATGCTAAAGATATTTGTGAAAAAAAAAAATATTTTTCATATCTAACTTATAAACTAACATGCTAAAGATATTTGTGTAAAAAATATTTTCTAGACTATTTATATCAAGCTGCTAAAGATAACATGTCTTAAATGAGACCAAATTGTTCATCAAGTGAAGCTATCATAGTAAACTACTTTATAAATATGCGAGAAAAAAAATTTCAAAATAATAAAATATTAGCTCTCAAACTTCACTAATATAATACATCAAAAAATATATATAATTATCTTTATATGACCAAAAATGATTGAAAAATAATATAGATAAAATGTAAACGAAAAATAATACCAGACCAAGTTAAAAGAGAAAGATATTTACTCCAATAAGAATTGGGAATTAACATCATGACCTTCGAGAAAATCTATTATTGGTTGCATGTAATTACTCGCCGTGAAGATAAATCTATGAGAAAAAATAATTCACCTTATGATGAGACTCATAGTGAGAAGTTTACATAGATGTCTGGTGACCGTAAGTTTCTCAAGAAAAAAAAAATACACAATCTAATTCTAGTCTATGATGAGTCCACAAGTCTATCATGGTTCTAGTCTATGATGAGTTGGAGAGTTTGAGATTTGATTATACAATACTTTAAAGTTTATGCAAGGAGAACAAAACATACAGTCTTTTCAGAGTAAAATCGAGTCTACTAAGAATCCAAATGATCCTACAGCCAATTCCTCTGTTGTGAGTTTCAGATCACCTATCAAAAAAACATAACAATTATACTCAAAACTCGATTTCACAAATTTTATCTTATTCATATTTTCTCTCTTCTTTTATGTTCTTACTTATTTCTCTTGATGATATTATAAAACTCATGTCTATTTCTACAGTATTTATCTCACTTAAGATAGTATTAGACCATGTTGAATGAGAGAAATACCTTTTACTCCAAAAAATACATGAGAACTAGCACGGCTACCTTTGGAAAAATTGATCATTAATTGCAAGTAAATCTTCACTATAAAGATATATCCAGATGATAATGTAAATTACTTTAAGATAAAACTTATAACAAGAGGGTTTACCTTTACTCAGATATTTAATATTGATTAATAATATATTTTTTCTCCAATGACCAATATAATATCTGTATACATTCTTATTTCAAAACATCTTATAAATAAATAATATATCTACAATATATGAAAGTTTTCTTCACAATTACCTTGACAAGAAGGTTTATATAAAATAAATTATATAGCCTAAAGTAATTATCAAAAACATATTTTACAAATTTTTATTAATAGTTATCTCATTTGATTTACACAAATATTATAATTTTTTCATTATTTTTTTCTGAGATATTATGATAGCATCATAATTTTGCTTATTGTGTATATAGTTAATATAGAAGTCAAGTTGAGAATTATCCCAACTTTAAAAATATTTTCAATCATAATTTCATGTGAAAAAATTTTAAAAACTTAGATATTTTCTTAGGATATAGATGATATATATTAGAAAAATACTTATTTTATCATAGAAAAAATATACGATTGATGTTCTTAAAAAGTTTGATTTTTTTAGATGTACTCTAACATATATTCCAATTAGCTCAAACATACTTTTTTTTGTTAGATACAACTATCTCAGTTAATTATACTATTTTTAAGAGAATCATATAAAATATTAACTATCTAATAGATATCATGTTAGATATAACTTACGAAGTCAATTTGATTATTCATTTCTTAAATTCTTTTCAACAAGTTTATTTTGATATAGTTTTACACATACTAAAATATATAAAAAAATATTCAAGACTTGAGATCTCTTTCAAAGATCATGAGAACTTACAAGTAGTCAAGTAATCAAATCAAGTTGATCACCAACTTGTACCAAAAGAAGATCTACTATTAGTTTTTATATTTTTATTGAAGATAATCTATTTTCATAAAAAAAATATCAGATGAACAATCATTTTGATATCGAGTACAAAGATTAAGTTTAAGTCAATTGTGATAATTACTATTGAAATTCTCTTTATCAGGTACCTATACATCCTTGAGTACATTGGATATTCATTTTTTCTCCTGCTACTTTTTATAGTGTCAGTCAGACAACAAGATATATAGTCTCTAATCTGATATTTAATGAGCAAACAAGATATATATAGATAAACTATTTCTTCATCATGAAAATAATTCATGATAAAACAATTATCATAAATTATATTTGGATAGTAAATCAATTAGCAGATAACTTCACTATAATCCATTGGTAACATTGCATGTGACAAAGTAGGTATTATTCACCCAAAATAGTAAAAATTGGTGAATACAACTTTAGCCAGTATCAGAAGGTAGAAACACTCCATCATGATCGTAGTCTTGATATCACCCAAAATGTGTCTTAGGTTAGGTTATGGATTTAAAAATTAATTCGCACACACAAACACACACACGGAACAAACATATTTCCAAGTATCACAGTGCACAAGGGTAAAAATTCACCAATAAAATCCTTTTCTGATAGGCAACATGAAGTTACTCAAGAAATACTTTACCTTTTCCTGACACTCATCAACATGTTTAGGAAATCCTTTCAGTGATCCGGAGTCTATGGAACGGAAAATCTACAAAGAAAAGAGATGAAAACTAATGTAAAAAAGAAACAAATTAAATGAAAGATGAGAATTTAATATGTGCCACCTGTACATGCCAGTTATCAGGATCATCTTCCTGGGTCACATATAGCTTTGGATCATCCCCTGCAACTACATTGGTTCCATCTTTTAATACAGAGAGAGAGGGGCTCAATATCCATGAGATGCGTTCTATTTTTATTAATGCATCATCATGCCAACGAGATGTCCTTTTTAAACGAAGGCCAAGCTCTGTCCACTTTGTTGCTTTTCTCCATCGTTGCTCAAAGTTATGAGAACATCATATGCAGCAGGCCCATCAATTCGACAATGCAAGTCATGCCATGGTTCCCTAGCTGCTGCTTTTGTCCCAACTCCAAGCTTAAAAAAAAGCAGAAAAAAGAAAGAAAAATTAAGGGAAACTGATTCTACTTGCCCATTACGATAACTTCAACAATTAAGATGAAACTCAAATTGACCTTATGAAAGGCAGAGATGTGCAAGTGCAAATTAAAAAGAACTGGGCAAAAGATTTGATCGTGATGACTATTTATTTAGAGTTTAGACATGATGAAAAATTGAGATACCAAGGATTTTGTATGATGATGAAATATCATATATTTGATGAATGTTGATGATAGAGTTTAATCAAATGTGATATGATTTGTGACCTTAAGCATTATTAACTATTATCAAAAAGGTTGATTTAGCCAAAAAGGAGAGACTTAATTTAAGTAATTTAATTATATAATTACACAAATACTAATATATCAAATCTCATAAGTATTCCAAAAATTAAAAATATTTTTGCGTGAATAATACTAAAATAATAGATCAACTAAAAAATACTTGTGTTATATAAATATCTATTAGAGATCATGCCTTAATATGATGACAAGTATTTCAAATCTCTAAATTTCAAAGATTGGCATCGGGTTCGAAACTTATCAGATACAACATCCAGAATTTCAAAGTTAGAGCTATTGAGATATTAATATCTCCCAAATCTCGCGCTGAAGTGAGAGCATTGTGCACTGGGTATGATATCAATCTTTCATCTCCAATGATTTGGATAGAATTCCTTCATTAAAAAAAGGGAGACTCACGAGTTAAACTATTTGGTAGCTACAAAGAATGTTGTATAGCATAATGAATATTGAAAAGCAAAATATTTTTATAATTTTTTTAAAAAATCAAATATCCTATTGGTTTTGTCACAAACGGTATAAGAAATGTAATTATGATAGACTATATAATCGCCCATTAAAGATTTTGTTGATAATGTGTATTGCTAGCAGTGGTGTTCTTTCTTCTACACAGAGAAAAAAAAATTGACAAATTATCAATGAATATTTGATAATTTGTCATTTGAATATTGAGTGATTGGGTTTGCTACAAATGGTACACCATTTTCCAAAGTCCTTAGAACATTCAACATTGGGCCCATCCCCATGCCAAGCTCAAAATGAAAAAATCATTACAAATGAGTTATTTTCCCTAGTCCTGAAATTGATAGGCATTTGTATTTGTTATTCTCTTATTATAACATTGAGAATGAGAATGTGAAACCCACCCCCAATTTCCTCTCGACAATCCTCCTTGTCCAATATCATGGTGGATGCGTGATCATCCTCTCTGACGCACAGTCTCTGAAATTCTCTAATTCCTTTTTTCCTCATGGAAGTTGACCCTTAAGTGCAATACTACGTTTCTATTTTACCTATCTGCCCATGAAAGTTCACGTAAAAATTCTAGCATCGCGTCACATTTAGTACAGCTTGTTGAACATCAATGGCAATTTAGGAAAATGCATTCTAACAGTCAAAATGACAGCGTCCTATAGGGTAATTATAAACGTCACCAGAGCATTAAAGAAATCAAATATGGGGGGAAGCATCAATAATATGCACTGAAGAAATGCGCATTTGGAGATAAATAAATCATGTGTTATATAAGAGAGCACTCATTTACATAAAAAGAGCACCAGGGAGAAGAAAGATTGATCAGCCACTTACAGAAACTGTGGGATTATGAAAATCATCCTTGAATACAGTATCACGATCACGGAACAGTCTATGCTCAGGAGTATCATATCTTCCATCACATAAATCAAGCCCTCCTAAAAATGCTGTTATCTTCCTATTATTACCAGAAGCTTGTGCGTCCACAAGAACACATTTCTGGTGGTGAGTAAATACTGTTCCAACAACCTAACTATCAAACAAACAATTACATCAAAGTGGATAACAAAGGCTTTCTCAAATGGGGGGGAAAAGTGTAAAAGAAGTCAAATTAAATCTCCAAACATGTAATATTCCAAATTAAACAAATACCAGCACATGAGATAAAGCTTGCCTGTTGTTTTAGATAGCTAATCTTGCTGCTTGCATAACGTGGAGCTAATACACAAATGACAGATGAATGCTTGAAAAACCTCCGTGTTTCTTCATCATGTGTTTGCATTACTCCTACCTGTATTCAATGGGATCGAATGTAGAGTACACATGGATACTACATCCTATATTAGTATGTTCCATGCCACCAAACAATGTTGAAACACAATAAAACAAGTAATCAATCAACTAACTCTATGGACTATGATCCATGACATAGCTATTTGAGGCACGAGGCATAATGAGCACAAGATTTTCTTGGGCAATAAGATTCAAGACACAATTTAGTGGCGAGTTTTTTTTTATGAGTCGCACTCTACATAATATCTATAGAAATTATCTATTTTCACTAAATATTATCAGTAATTTTTATCTATTAATAAAATAAAATTAAATAAAAAATATCAAACATCATTAGAATTTTTAATCATCAAAAATATTCAAAATTCTAAAATAAAATAATAAAATTTCAATAATTAAATATATAAAATTCCAAGACATCAAACATATTGTCCATAACTTTTATAAGTAGAAGAAATAAGAACTTTAAGAATAATATAATTTGTAGGAGAAAGTACTACGAATAATTAATTTGTGAGAGAGGAGCTTCAGGAATATTATGTTTTATGGGGTAGGTATAGAGGTGTCAAACGGGCCGGCCCAGCACGGCACGGCCCGTTTTTCCCGTGCCCCGCCGTGCTACCGTGCCGTGCAGGGCACGGCACGGTCACTGTTCCGATCAGATTTTCGGAAGATCCCACGGACCGTTAGATCCTAGGCCCGTTAGTTGATTCAAAAAGTACTCCAAAAGATTCAAAAAGCAAGTACTTCAAAAATATTCATCATGCTGGTCTATGTCATGCTATGTTGTGTCATGCCTTTTGTGTTAGAAACTCTGGCTTGAGCTATGCCATTGGCTGGCACATGGTTGGTCTAAGCATGATTTTGAACCAAACTATTTTGTGATAGGCTTGATAGAATCATGTCCCATCTCATGCTGTGCCTAAGATCCCCGACATAGTTGACATCTCTATATCTAACTTATTTTCCTAATATTTAAAGATGCTATCTAATTATTTATAAATTCTATCATCTAATTATTGTTGTTGGTTCGTACAAGCTGATATGAATATAATAATATTTTATTTCTATGATCTTAATCATAGAATCTATATAGGTAACTATGTAATAAAGTGGTAAAATAGAGAATTAATATTTTAAATATTATATTTTTATCTTATTAGTAATAAATATCAAAATATGAATATTTTTTATATTAGTTAAAATTATTATTCATGTTTCATATGTATCTAAGTAAAATGAAAATATGAGTGTATAGAGACAAATACATATTAATCGTATTATAAAAAAATTTATGAATTAAAAAAAATTTATATTATAGTCTATTTTATTAATTATTATTTTATCATTTTTATTATTAATGTAGTTGGATATTCCATATTAGTAAACATATGAATTTAATATCAAATATATTTAATTTCAATGATATTTGATATTCAATTGAATTTTTATTTATCTCTATTGACTTACATAATATGCAAAACTTTAGTAATTTGAAATTTATTTTAATATATTTTAATATATTTTAATATATATTTATTAGGTTTATTATGTGACACATATACCCAATATAAAAAATTTTAGCTAATAGATCATTTTTAATGATTTTTACTAAATATTTATTATTATATTATTATTTGACTTACATAATATGTAAACCTTTAGTAATTTGCTAAATATTTTAATATATTTTAATATATTATATATTTATTCTAATGAGTAAGAAATAATTTAAGTTGAATTATACTATTAGATTTATAATTTAACACATATACTTAATATAAAAAATCTCAGCTAAGAGATCATTTTTAATGATATTTACTAAAATATTTATTATCGTATTATTATTTGAAGTATTATTAAATATTATGTTAAATATTTTATTTTATATATCATATTTTCTAAAATTTTTTGATAAATACTCATATATGATTGAGTTATCACGGGGACAGAAAATCTTATAAAAATCATAATATTATTTTATTTAATATTTGGTTTGAATTAATAAAGTAAGCAGTAACGCATATGAATATTTTATCATAATGATAAGTGTAAATATCAGTCATTATTGAGATTGAGACTTTATTCTGTATTCTAAGTTTGTTAATTACTATTTTTTTTATTTTATAATTTTTTATGTCATTCTTATATGTTATAATATGAATCTTATGATATATAGACAAAGTTTTAATGTATTCAATGAGTTAGTCTAAGATTTTTTGAAAATCTATGTGAAAGATTCGTGCTAGCAATAGACCTAGCCATATTTTGATTGTAAATTCATGATGATAAATAAAAAGGATCATCGAGCTTGAAGTTGATCCAAATTGAAGGACTTTACCACTTAGTTGAACCATGTCATTTATATGTCTTCATAAGTATCTTATGATAGACTAAAAATATTTATGTATTAAATAAATTAGTTTATGATTTTTTGAAAATATTAGTTGAAGTCCAATATGTTAATAATGAACCTAGTCATATTTTTCTTCATCAATGTATGTTTGTAAATAAATGGATCATCAAACTTGAAGTTGATTCAAATTGAAGGACCTTATTACTTAGTTGAGTTTGCCTATGATTCAATGTATAATGTTTTTAGGATATTATTCATCATGTCTACTAAGGTCTTCAGTCTCATCATTACTTTTACAAGTATATTTTATTTATAATATATAATGTGCTAAATTTTCTTTGATGTCTTTATAATGTTTATTTATAATAATTTTAAAGTGAATCAATACTAATGATGTTCATTTATTATTAGGTGTCAAATGGGGCACTTGTATTTCATGTGTCCCTTTTAATTAGAGGTGTTGAATGAGCTTTGTCGTGTGGCATGACCTATTTCTTTGTGGCTTAGGTAGGTCATTGTGCTGTGTCGGGCACGTCATGGCTTCCAATTCATTAGGTCCGACATGGTCTATTTGGCCAATAGTTGGGCATATCTATGTTGGGTTTTGCTAGATCATGTTAGTTTTTGGGTCAAAAGAGAAATTCAACCAAAATAATTTTAAATTTTATTTTAATTTATTATTTATTAAGAATATTACATTTAATGAATTAAAATAAAATAAATAACTAATTTTTTTTGATATTCGACTTAACAAAGAAAAGGTGTTTAATGGAAAAACAATTCATCCTATAATCAAAAGCACAATATGATATATACACATACATATCATACTATGAATCATATGTTATAATTGCATAATGAAATGACTGACATAAATCTAAAAATAATAAACATATGATATTTTATAAAAAAAAATCAAAAATCATGAGTTACCAATCCATATTTGTAGCTATAGTTTGATTGTGAGAATGCAATTATAGATTGTCATCATGTAAGTATTTGAAGGTATTGCTAGTTGTGTCCTCAATATCTTCGATGTCTTATAAATTATCATTTATCAGCAACTCTTGTATTTTATATTAAATGCTCAATCTTAAATCTTTCATTTTCTTTATATATATAAATATTTTTATGATATTTGATTGTTGTCTTGATATTTTACTTGAAATAATATTGGATGCCATAAAAAAATAGAATTCGCTTTATGCTAAACATCCAAGGGGCCAATAAATTATATATCATCTTAGATAGCATATTATAGATAAATTCATATAATTTTCACTAAAATAAAATATCATAATTTTTATTATCTTTATGTGATATGATGGAATATTAATTGATATTTAAGTACCAAAACAATTCATTCATATTTGATAGATCATCTCGTTGTTTGCTCAGGAGTAATTGAATAGAGAAATTATCATTTTTGGATATGATATTTATATTTTAACTAACTTGACTAAAATTATCATACTTAGTATCGTAATATATAAATAATTTATTTATTTTTTTTGGGAATGAAATCTTTAAGATAGTGTTCTTAATTTTATGCATATGAATATATACATCAAAATATTTTTTTATTTGTTTTACTATAATCTTAGGATCCATATTGACACCCAAATAATAAAGGAATAAAATAGATGATCAATATTTTAAATATTTAATTGTTATCTCAACAACTATGATATTAAATATAAGATGACCTCATTATAATGGTGTCAAACGGATTGGGTAGCTTGAGCCTGGCCTGCATTTCATCTTGGTACGACATTGTCCATAATCATGTCTTATGCTGGGTTGGGTTTCCCCTTAGTATATTTTGTGTTGTGCTGGTCCGACATGAGCTGTGTTTTGTGCCGGGCTATGCATGACCCATGTAATTGGTCTAGTAGCATGATAAATTAGCTCGGGTGATTACTAGATGTGTGCTCTGTTGGGTGATCATTCGGGCGATCTAATTTTCATTTTTTTAAAACAAATAGATCGTCTCGTCATGGGGTGATCTAATTTTTTATAACAATTGGTCACATGGTTGATTGTAATTAGTCAGCCATCTAAGCCAATCAAAATTAGATAGCATTGTTTGACATGGTTTAGCATGGCTGTGCACTTGGCCGTGCCACTGTGTTGGGCTGGTGGATCGTGCCTCCATTTTGTGGCTGTGTTGGGCTGGTAGACTGTGCCACCATGTTGTGGTTGTGATGGGCCGGTGGATCGTGTCACCATGTCGTGGCCGGCTTGGTTAGTTGATCATGCTAGTGTGCCTTGCAAAAATGGGTCATCCGGCATAGCACAACATGTTTGACATCTCTTTCTCTATATTTGCTAAATATATTATTAATATTGCATATGTACCTAATTATAATGTAAGTGGCGATAGTATACACATGTGAACACATGTTCGTCATTTTATAAAAAATCTTTAGAAATTTTATAAAAATAATTTTTGAATATAGTCATAATTATCAAGAATAAGTTTCACTCTTACGTATGATATAGTCAGATATCAAATATTAGTTGTCCACATGACTCTAACTTTAGGTAGCTGTTATTCTAATAGTGTTTCATATTTATTTAATTTTTTCTATTTGTAATATAAATATTTAATTATCAAGAATAATTTTTATGCCTGATGATAAATATAGACTGTAATATTCTTATAGTTTGTTAGTTTTTTATGATATTTTAGCCAATTTCTTATTTTTTTAATGAGAAAATAATTTTCATTCCTATTTGTGCTATCTATGTGTTGTGTGTAAAAATATATGTAATATTAACCGTCTTAAGGAACATACTGATAAATATACTAAAAAATATGGTGTATTAGATTTTAGATAAAATGAACTTAGTGACGAAATCTTTCAAGTTGGATCTAATTCAATTTTGTTGACCCCTTATAATGATTTTGAAAAAAAATGCATAGCCAAATTAATTATGATCATAGGCTTTCCGATTATATTTTTTGAGAATATTAGGGTAATCAATATTATACAAACATACTTCTAGTATGTTTATCATATGTCCTAGGATTTTTTGAGAATCCTAGGTCAACAAATATAAATAAGATAATTAAATATTATAAATTAGAAAAATAAAAAATAATTAATAAATTTAAAAAATATAGTTGAGTTGTATCCATGACGTGTAATATATGAACTAGTTGTGATGATGTATTATTCATAGGTCTCACCGCTCATTATGTAGATTCAAAATAAATATTTTAATAAAAAAATTTTATGATTTCATGAGATTCTCTTATCTCATTATGACCTTGACATATATAAGTGGATGATTGGATCTTTATAGATCATAATATTCAGAATACAATATTAAATATTATTTTTAATAATACTTATGATAACAAGTAATCGTTAATATGTTTATTAGAACTATTAGAATCATGTTATTAGGTAAAATTTTTTTATATTAGGTCTATGTATCATATAAATCGCATGATAGATTATTTTAAATATAAATTATAAGATTATATATCAGACTTTTTGTGTTTGCATGTTTTAGTAGAATGAAGTTGCTGAATAGAAGAATAAATATCTTGATTGAGATAGTTTAGATGCTCTTACGTGAAAATAGTAATTTGAAATAATTTTGAGAAGATGTGATTTAATTGTAATTTGACTTATTAATTTGATATTATTTTTTATCATTTTTTAATGTATATTTTTTTATATTCTACATTCCTAAGAGATTATTTAGTTTGTTTTTCAAAGTTTTTGGATATAAAGTATTTCATATGTGATTGTTGATATTATTTTGAATTCTATCTCTATATTGAATTTCAAAATAAATATTTATCTATTATTTTTTCAGGTGATATAATTTTTTTTAAGAAAAATACAAAATGCTATCATAAAACTCTTCTGTGCAATCAGGTGAACAACTTCAATTTGAATATCTGATTAATTATAAGTACTTGTGATCATTAAAAGAGATTTTGGGTCATGAAGTCTATTTCATCTCTCAATATGTGAAAAGCTGTATTTCAGTGAATTTGTTGAGCAAAATTTATGAAATAACTAATTATAATAACTATATATATTATTTTTGGTCGAATAATAATTAATATTTTTTATAATTTTTATGAACAATATAAATAATTGAAGAAATCACATCAGACAAAAAATCAGTACTTGAATGAATAAGAATATCTATTAGAGCACAACTCATTAGTCTAATTTCTATAAGAGTATTAAGTATATATATATCTTTATGACAATAATATTTTTTGGAGTAAGTTATTTTTTTTCTAAGAAAATATTTGAGTCTCTCAAGTTTTTTCTTTTATAATTATGATTGAAAGTAATTTTTGAATTGAATGATTTATCATTTATTCAATAATCTATTATGTACAAATAAAATATCTTTTATAATTAGAATTTCATTCACTTACATAATAAACAAAATTATTTTGTCATCACAACTCTTTCAAAATTATAATGAAAAATTTATAACATATATGTGTAAATTAAATGAGGTAGTTATATATTAAAATCTCACAAACAAAGCTCTTGGTGATTACTTGAAGCTATACAATACCTTTAATAATCTATAAATTGCATGTGACCATCAAA
This sequence comes from Sapria himalayana, assembly GCA_029783825.1. Classification (NCBI taxonomy): domain Eukaryota; kingdom Viridiplantae; phylum Streptophyta; class Magnoliopsida; order Malpighiales; family Rafflesiaceae; genus Sapria; species Sapria himalayana. The sequence goes on from JAREIK010004938.1 coordinate 782,751, forward strand.
CTCATTGTGAATAAATAAATTCATTCATATTTAGTTGATATATTCTTTATATGTAAGATGTTATCATTGAAATAAAAATTTGTATCAAGGTTATCTTGACCAACAGAGAGAATATATAATGATAATCTATATCAAATATATGAGTTATTTTTTTCCCTATAAGCTTCTCCTTAAGGGTGATCTACCCTTTCATCTAAATATATCATCATAGTGAATACATACTTATAATTAATAATAAATATTTTTATAAGTCATAATATTAGTCTTCAAATTTCATTAGAGTAGATTATATTTATTTCTTTTATTATTTTTTGATATCATTCTGGATGAGATAATATATTAGAAGGAGATATGAGTATCATAGTTATGTGTCAAGAGAAGTAGTAATTGAAGTAAAGAAGAAATAAGATAAAGACATGTGTATCTTAGTACTAGATGAAATTGAGTGCTGAGTACAATTTTATATTCTTTTTGGAAGAAGATCAAAAGGTTAATATTAGATGGGCTAGCTACAGATTATCTAATTCTGTGGTAGACTTGTTTTTAATTTAAGCAGACTAAATATATTATATTTTCATTGTTTAGACTCTAAGTGTTGGGTGGTTAACTATTTTAGTATTTGGCTTTTCATGAGGTTGAATTAAAGGAGACTTATAGACTATTGTATTAGTTGGAATTTTTGGAGATTTTTCCTCTTGGGATATCTCTTTCTATAATCAATTTAATTTATATTTATTAGTATATATGATAATTTCATAAAAGTATCATTATAATATGGATAAAGTTAAAGTAATCAATATTTAATGTTTTCTATTAATTACAAGTTTAAGGGGACAATATGAGAGAAATAAAAAGGAATGGGTTCAAATATAGTTTACGGGCTCACACTTTTACTAGACTCATTAAAAATTGAGTTTTGCAAAAAAAAAGATAATAATAATTTTAATTAATTTTCTATTAGACTCTAGTGAATTTTTTTTTTGTATTATTTTTGGATATTGCAATATCCAAGAAAAACATACTTCAAGATGCACTTAAGTGTCATCTTATCTAATCTTTAGGAGATATTAGAAACAAAGCAAGTACTCCAAAAGATTCAAAAAGTCAGACTATAATATATATATATATATATATATATATATTGTAATGCAATAACTAAAAGAGCACAAACTGAAAAATGATATAAGTATATATTTGAATGATATAAGTATATATATTGACCCGTACAAGCCAATTTCAACCTAACTAACCAAACATGCTAGCCTGGCCAGGTCTAACCTAACTTGGCACAAACTAGCATGACCTAGCATGATCCAACATAACTCTAGCAAAAGGCATGCTGATAGGTCATGTTGAGATGCTTATTTTTAAAGTCGTGCCAACATAACAATGCTCATTTTAAAAACAATGTCATGCCTGACATGGAATGATGGCACATGAAAGCTTAAAAAAATCATGCCAACATATCACAGCTCATTTAACACCTCTAGTTTGATAATTTTAGCGAGCTTTCATACACAGAGATCGATACTAAACTCTAAGATGATGAATTTCTTATTCAGTTAGTTAATGATAAATAAAAAGAAGGTCCATCAAATAAGAATAAGCTATCGAAATACTTAAAAATAAATTACTATTTTATCTTATCATATAATAACATATAAAATTTTAACATATTAACTTGATACAAATCATATGAATTTATCTTTTATATATTATTTAAAATGACATGTGATCTAATGATGATTCAAGAATCTAACATAGTATCAAAGTCAACTTTTTTTGTAAAAATAAATATGATTATAAATAGAATATTTATAATACATCAAGGTATTATTAATATTAGGTCACACATAAATGATTGAGAAGTTGCATGGCCAAGTCTTCAAAATAAAATCAAAAAACTACAAGTAAATCATAATATACAGAAAAATGATAATATTAAGACTTGGAGTTGTGATGATCCGAACTAAATAGAATAATATTATATTTATATTACAATTATTAGTGTTGTACTAGCATGTTTTTCATTTCAACCTCCTTTTGCTTGGTCGAGAAAACTAGACATGAAAAATCAATTGTACTGGCCAATTTTGATCAATTGAGCTAATATCTCATCAAACTAGAATCAAATCGAATGAAACATCAAACAAAACAGTGAACAAGCCAAACCAACCAATTTTGTGGGAGGCAAACTAGCCCATGCATTGAGAATGTGGTGCACACCAAGCTTCAAAAATAAATAGGACATGGGAGTCAAACACTTGTCCTGAGAATTGAAAAACACCCCTATTACCACGTAAGCTACTCAATCCTCATCTAAAATGCTTGCATTTTAATTTTTAAATTAAATTTATATTAAAACAATATTTTCATTAATTAATTAGCACCAATTATTTTACTTTATATTTTATTTAATTAATTACCATAATATACAGACTATCATTATATTATTTATATGATAATTAAATATAAAAATATAAACCTTATACATAAATAAACAAATAATATATATATATATATAATCATTTATTTTATATTATTGATTATATTTAAATTATAAAAGTTGTGCCAATATACTTATAATATAATTATAATGTATACATTATTTATTTTTATTATTTTTTTAAGTTTTTCAAGTATTTTTATTAAATTTTAAATAATTGTAATAATTTTATCAATATTTTATTATTATATGATATGAAATATTAATATCCGTAAAATTCAAATACTATATATTTGTATATATTAATATTTTTGTCTATATATATATATATATATTATCATCATTAATCCTTACTACAACTATATATAAAAATTTTTTTTATATACTTTTAATTTTAATAATTTATAAAATTTATTTATAATATCACAAGTTCGATAGTGATTTAATAGTAATTCAATTGTATGTTCATCCAGTAAATCCTAAACCAATAATTTTTTGATTCAATCACTAGTCTAATTTTCTCAATATTTTTTTTTATATTTTTTAAAATATTTAGATTATATTTTCAAACTTAAATATATTTTTTATTATATTTTTTTAATGATATTCATATTTCAAACATATTATGTTTGTTGATTTGATCTTTAAATTAAAAAAAAAATTAAATTTCCATATATATATATATTATCTAAATAGCAGACCAAGTGCCTAACTAGACTAGCAACCCATTTGTCCAATCTAAAATCTAGATAGGGCCCTACTCCTAATATAAGGGCACTAGGCTGGCGCTAGGCCAGCCCCAAGGTAGGCTAGGCTAGGTTGGTGCCTAGCAGCTAACCCAAGTAGTGTTGGATTTAACCTAAATCCAACCCAACCCAGCCCATCACAATATATTTCCCCCCAGTGGGGCTAACAAGTGATGTCTAGCATTGCATGGTAGTCCAACTAAGCCTAAAAATAAATCATGTCAACCTGACATGGCCTGTTAGACACAACTACTTAAGGTATCGACTAGAATAAATATTTTTGACATGACACAAGGCACGACATGATTCAGTTATGTCTGACATTACATGGCCCAATACAATGTTGTACATGGACCAACCTTGTGCTGACTCACGTCATGGATCAAGACATGTCTGGCCAAAATTCCTAGCATAAAAGGTACAACATAGCATGGCCCAACACGATGACTTGGCTAGCTAAATAGTCTAGCTTGGTCCTAACCCATGCAAGTCTAGCCTAGCCTATTCGGGCATGACCCTATTTGGCACAACCCAGCTATGGGTATCAAAAGGGACATGTCAAACCAGCACAACCCATTTTTTTCAGGCCAGTACATGCTCACATGTTGTGCCATGCATGGCACACTACAATAACTATGTTGTGTCTGGCATGACATAATCCCCTGGAAGACACGTAGACACAGCCCACCACCCAGAGTTAGCTCAATTTTGAACAAGTTCATGCTAGGATTTGGGGATACGAGCGCTCCCCAAAGTAGGGCGGGCTCTCCCGATGACCCGCTCAGCTCATCGCGTCGCCAGTCGGGCATCACACCATCGCTGTGTTAAGTATCATGTTAGGCGCAGTCCTATGTCCCGACCAAATTGGCAAATCCCGAGGCATGTATTAGGTCATGCCCACGTGTCTGGCATTAGGGTTGTACTTGGCACAGCACGTGGGCCTACATCCCTCGAAACAGCACGACACAAGTCATGCCGAGAGTCCGCCTAGCATAGGGCCCGGCATAAACCATGTAATGCTGTGTCGGGAAGGGCAAGGCAAAACTAGGCTGGTTCAAGCTCGGTCAACCCAATTGACACATCTAAACCCAACATTGCCTAACACAACCAAACATGACCTGTCAAGAACTGGCATGACCTAAAAAAACATGGCAACAAGCAATGTTAGGTTACCCATTATGAGTTGTCAACACGACATGATCCATGCTAAAAATCATATTCTGCTAGGAACGGCATGGTGGCCCAGACAGGCCTAAAAAGATAGGTCATGCTAATACAACATGACCCATTTAACACATTTACCCAATATTTTATAACACTCAATTTTTATTCTTAATATAATATCAAATAGTCGTATTACCTATGGTATAACTTATATTCCTATAATAAATAAACTAAATAATAATTCTCTTCCATTAACCTCTTCTATCATCTATGATAATATTTCTTCATATTATAATATAAAATTATGGTTCCACTAAATAAAAACCTCACTAAATTTGTATTTTTTGCCTATTTAATTTTTATTTTTTTATATATCTATCAAAACCCTAATTAAAATTTATACCCAAAAATAAAATTATGCCCCCATCATGTGCCACCACATACCAATTAGGATTCCTACTCAAAAATATTGTTGTGCATCACCACTAGGTGCCACCACGCACCAGCACCAACACAACACGCCTACTATGTACTATGATGGGTGTCTGCTACCACCACAACATGCTAACCTACTACTATTATCCTTGTAAAAAGAATTATTCTAACTCAACTATGATATCACATTATAAAACATAGTACTAAAAATATAAATATGAAAATATTTTAATAAAATTTATACATCAAATACTCATATATAATGAACAAATATAATTGAGATAACTCATAAATTGAGTATTTCCATCAAGTACAAAAAATAAAAAAAATAAGAAAATTAAAATATAATTGTTATTAATATTTTTTATAAAATAGTTGCCTTATTTTTGTACAAGTTTCACTGTGCACCTAAGTGTCCATAGCCCAAACAAGGTGCACGTGACATCACGCCAGAGTCACATGCCTTGCATGCCTAAGCAAGGCATACCTTTCCAACTATGCTCAAACAGTTAATGCACTATTGAGTCAAGTGTCATTAAACACACCTATTTTCATGTATAAATATAATTTTACATAATAAAATTTCAATTAGTAATTATTCATTAATCTTAAACACCTAAATTATTAAATATTATTTATATTTTTAAATTTAATTGATACAAATGTAAAAAATAAAAATAAAAAACACTAAGCATAAAAATTAAGAATCAAAATAAATACATCATAAAAAATATTTGATTAATAAATTCATCTATAACAATTAATCACGCTCAATTTCCAAAAATACAAAGCTATTATTATTAATACATCATAAAATGAATACATATGAGTAGAGATTGAAGTTATCCCTCTCAATTTTGATATTGTGCTTGAGTATCAAACCTACCCACCCCATATTAATTCTGGCTTAGCAAAAGAGCTACTTGCCTATGGTTTCTTAATAGCATATTAATTCTATGAACTTCATGAGCACTTAACAACATTAACCAGCAATACAGAACAAATGTAACAGACAATCAATTAACAATGATCATGAGAATCATACCGTGCTGATACCAAACTTATCATGAGACGTTTTATCATCCCAAAGTAGCAACAGAACTCTCACACCTTCCTGAGACTTATACTTGAGTAATTCACCCAGAGTCAAATCCCCACCCCGAGGCAATTGCCTTGTTGGCTCTCTAATCAACTTTATCTTGTGAAAAACAGACCACCCTGTGATATAAATCAGATGATGTGCCTCTGATATAGAATGACAAATATCTTCCCAGCATTTCTGCTTTTTATAAACCTTGCCCCCGTCCAATTTGACATCAGGCAATAGATTGTCAATCACATGAGCATCATGATACAGTAGCATCTTACTTCCTTTCCTCATTGGAAAATATGTGTTCTTCACGCCAAGAGAACCAGGAATCCCATTTAGATATAATGGATTTTTATCTGCAGCGGTAAACTTCATCGCAATATGAATAGCAGCCTCTGGCTTCGGCACCTTGCCAGACACTCCGACTATAGAAAACCAGCCATCAATTGCCTCACCATGAACAAATTTCAGAGCTGGCACTTTTGCAATTCCGATAAGTTCGGCTCCAAACAGATCATTATCTTTCACGAAGAATTCAAGATCAACAAAATGATGAGCAACGGGGATATAGAAACGCTGGTTCCATTTAGGGTTTGCCGAATTTTTTATGACACGGGTGCGTGCCAACGTTGTTTGTGGAACAACAACTGTGACGTAAGGATCGCTAGTGATTATGTTTCGGTGGTGGTGAATTTTTTGGTCAGTCGCGGTGGATGAAAAACGATGCCGAAGGGAATTACAAGAGGGTACGCAGCTGCGAATGTGAGACGTGATGATGTCCATGTTGGGGAGGCTTCGAGCTTCAATAATGAGCAGATCTAAGTCGCCGTGAAGATAAATCGGCTGTTGTTCTTTGGTGATCAAACCCGTGGAATCAGACATTGCCATGTCGCTTGGGAAGAGAAATCAAAATGGAATACTTGATGCCAATTTGTTATGTTCGAGAAACGAAACGAATGAAGGCATGATGTACAAAACAAACGAAGGAAGGGTGAAGAAGTTCAGGGCAAGGAAGGGCAGAATCTCATGCGCGTATTTATTCGCCTTCGGCACTTCGCCAAGGTGTCGGTGAACACGACAGAACCAAAAAAGTAGTTTCCGCTGCAACTGGAGCACGGCGCCTAGGTGTTAGCGAGGACGGCGAACTCGAAACAGACACAGACTAGGGAGTAGGGACCAACAGTAATTTATTGATAAATCTTGTTTCCGATAAATAACATGCGCGTATTTTCACTTTTTCTTCAGTTAGAAATTGTCTCGTCTACCTCTACATTCTGCCAATGTCCGATTCCGATAGTGTTTTGCACTTTTTGCTTTTGCTCTTTCACGAAGGCATACTTCGTTAACTTAAATATTTGGCAAAATTATT